>VZSF01008264.1:1066802-1137080 GCA_013398295.1 Chionis minor
AAAAAAAAAAAAAAAAAGAAAGAGCAAATGACAAGTCACTTCTATTTAATTGATCTGCTCTCCAAATTCAGATTTAAAAAGTCTGTCTCACCTATGATTCTGGTACCAAACAGGCAACACTGCATCATTTTAACCTTATGGAATAAACTGACGTAGTTAATTATTCATCCCATTTGGTCTGTAGGCTTTTTACCTGCTTTTGATTATCTTTCTTGTTCATTTACTGCTTTAACAAGAGTGTTATAAAAATAAAGGTCAATACAGAAATAAATACACCAGGTGTTATGTTCCTCTGTGTAATGTAACAATATTTAGATGATATTTTCAGTCTTCTGAAAGCAGAAGATACAGTAAAAAACCACTGAAAAGCCTGTTAGGGCTGTCTGCTAGCTGAAAGCCAAAGATTCACCAAAATAAAAGCAGCTATATGTCCAAACATTTCCAGATTCATTTAGCACAGATACTGGGACCGCTATAGTGTAGTATATCCTTAAGCATGGATATACTTAACTCTTAAGCACATTTAAAGTAGTATAAATAGCCTAGTAAAAGCAACTATTTGTCATTATTCAGCTTTTTATTGAAACACTTTCACTCCTCAATGTAACAACAGTGAAGTTTAGATTCTGGTATTGACTTCACAATGCAGGTTTTAGAAGATTCACGCACAATGCTGTGCACGTATTCTTGCTTAGCGTGCAGAGCTGGGGCTGGCAGTTAGCAGAGTGCATATAACTTAAGACACTTATGACGTGGCATAATAAAAATTTTACTACTTTAATACTGCTTTTCAAGTTCTCTAGATGGCTTCTGGATCACATGAGGTAACATAAGAAAAGTTCTTAGTATGTTTAAAATATCACAATATTGTGATACTCGCTTATCTAATGCGTTAGCTTTGAAACTTCTGTCAGAAATGATCACAAGTTTTCTTACAGTTTTTCTGTTATCCATGGGGAAATGAAAGGACTCTTCCTGGAAATACCTCTTGGAAACAGCGTTGCTCCAGAAGGTATATAGTTTCATGACGTGCAGCAACAATACTGTAGACACTACGCGAGTTTTAACCTAACCAGAGAAATTTTGTTACAGCCTAGAATGCTAAGACCCAACTACAAGTACTTACCTTGCTGTCAGACAAAAAACTCACAGTGCAACTAAAAGAAAACCTAAGGGATTCAGTAGATGTGCTAACAGGCTGGTGGTGTAAGAGACTGCTACATGTGAACATACAGAAAAATCACTACCTACAGACGTGGCAGCCTGCCAATACCCCTTGCAGCGAGCAAGCCTAGCAAGGTCAAAATATTTTTTGAATCAGATTATCAGAGTTAGGGTATTATGCCTTTATGATCACCTTCTGAAGAGTTCTCATCTTTAGCAGCAGAAGTTAAAAGTTATAGGTGGTAGTTTTAGATACCTGCCTCTGGCACAACCTGCTGGAATGATTTGAGCTCTACTTCTGACCTGCGAAAAGGCAAATCCTAGTGTAAAAGAAGCCCCAGTGACAAACTGCATCTCAAAGCCTGCATTGAGATAATCATACCAGATGTTCTCAGTGACCTATTCCATAGAAATTTGCCTTTCCCCCCAAAGCACACAGAGACACCGGTGGGCAATACGAGCCAGAGATGAAAAGAGCAAAAACTAATCACCACATTGTTCTTTCAAACCAATCACGAGTGCCAAGTATTGAAATATGGTCTATT
Source organism: Chionis minor (assembly GCA_013398295.1). NCBI lineage: Eukaryota > Metazoa > Chordata > Aves > Charadriiformes > Chionidae > Chionis > Chionis minor. The sequence continues at coordinate 1,068,512 of VZSF01008264.1, forward strand.
TTCCTTTTGGTCAGTGTTGCCTCCTGAACCTGCTTGGCATGTATTCATAAGATGAAGATTTTGTGATCTCCCACCCACAGAAGATCAAGCGTCACAACTGCTTTCATTGTTGAAACATTCAAGGACACCTGTTAGGCCAAAAGCAAACAAAGTGTGTCTTTGACAACCACAGACACTTGATCTGTGCTTACATTCAGGTGCTACATAGCTCCTGCAGCCACCTCAGGTGAAATTTCATCCTCAGTCTGATACCACAGGCATCCGACACCTTGCACATAGTGATTCTGCTACCGGCAAATCATAACCTAAACTCTTTTGCCCTCACTTTATCTCATCCGTGGCACAGGTTGCACCCATGAATGATGATGTTAGTCACTTCGGCGGGTGGAAGCTGAACCAGTCATTATTCTGGCTGAAGCAGGAAGGCCTGGGATTTCTCTAAGTGTTAAGCTCAGGGATGACACTGCAGGACCTGTTCTCCTCTCTGGAGGATGCCACATACAAGGACTTTGCTTCAAATCACAGCTTATTGGTTAAGCACAAGTTCACAAATTCTATTCACTCAAGCAGAAGCTCATGTGACTTTCTGCCTCACATGAGCTCAGACTTTTCCTCTTACTGCTTTCCACCCTTCCTTTATCTCTGTGTACTTTTTTGTGAACTCTTCTGTTCTCAGTTCCTTCTCTGTTGCTGCTTCCCTCCCACTTTGCTATCTACATACATAATAGTTGGGTACCTTCCCCTCAGCAGAACTCCTGCAGGATCTACCTACTCCCCAAAATTTCCTAACTCAGTTTAGATTTTGTTTATCTCTAAGCCAAGGGGTCTTGAAGCTAGGATCTAGCTTCATAACATTTATAACAGAAGCATATAATTTCTCATTAGCGGTACAACTTCCTGTAAATCATATCAGTATCCACCCACATTAGGAAATTTGAAGAAAACAATCTCACTATCCAAACACAATCTTTCCAGTAGGTCATTCTCAGTCTCTCAAAAGTTACCTTACCAAACATACAGATACTCTTTAATGTACATAACTTCATAAGGAAAGCAACAGCAGCTTTAATTCTAGAAGCCTAATGGTAAGTTAACAGCAACAATATGATGCAGCTGAAGAAATAAGAACCAAACTGAATGCAGAACAAGCAGCTCTATAAGCCACGTAACGAGCTCTGACACCCAGCCTTTCCCATCAGCCTGCCAGTACCTGGAAGAAACTTTTTCCTCTCTAGCCTTCTGTGTGTGTGCCTTCACTTCTTGGAAGTACAAAAAAATATGAAAGGGATCACATATAAAAACAAAACAAACAAAGTCCGAACAAACCCAGGCCAATATTGAAAACTTAAGTGCTAAGTCATCATTGGCCATAATCTCCCTGTGAGGCTACCACTTGCCTGTCAAGCAAAAATAACATCTGCTTTAAGACCTGCCATTGCACTGTACTGTAGATACTGCAGGAGGGGGAGATGATTGCAATTGCACTTCACAATTCTCTTAGCTAAATTTTTTTTAAAGCTTATAGCAATTAAAAGCTCTGTGTTATCTGTATGATGAAAAGAATTACTAACATCTTTTTGTCTCTCTTGGGCCACTGAAATAACAAAGACTGAAAAGATGGAAATACTTCAAAAGCAATTTTATCTGACTGAGCGCCGTGATTCTAAATAACCTACAGAAGAACTAACATAGGTAGTCTGAAGACTTTGTACTAAGGCAAATGTCACTGTTTCGAGTGAGATGCGCTTAGCCAGTCATTTCCTGAATTCTTTTCCTGTTATTTCACATGCCTTAAAATCTATTTTCCTGAAGAGTTTATCCCCTCATTCTCCAGGGATTTCTTTGCAGTGACTTCACAATAGTCCACTAACAGGGGCACTGGTATCACAATCTGTTACCAGGGGAATCAGTTCACATGCAAAATGTATCATGATTTCACTGCAGGAATCAATGGGGAAGAAATACACCAAAGATGAATCATGTGTTTAGTCATATGTGTCTTCACCAACAGGAATAGGGAAAGAAATAACCTGTAGGCTCGCTCATCAGTTAAGATTGTTCACCAAGGAAGTAACAGTTGGGTTCTAGGCTCTCCTCAGCTTCAGACACATTCAAATGCACAGCTTCAAGGAAGACACCCCAACCACCAAACTGACAGCTAAGACAATGGCATTCCTCTGCCTCTCCCGAGGAACTCTCATGGCTGGACCCTGAGATTTATGGAGAGATTACACAAGACAGTAGGTTAGCGAGGACATGCCCCAGCAAGGGGAAAACTGTCCTCACGTCACAGACATGTTTTGAAGAAATGCACTGTCACTGAAAAAGGGCATTCTAGTGGGTTGCTTTGGGTCTCAGGCTTGCTCTTGTTATTCTTTAACGGGGAACTTGCTGCCTTGAGCCCCTACAGTGCTGGGGCCAACCTGCCTTGGGAGGTGCAGAGACCTCGATCAAACCACACATCCCAAACACAGGCTCCCAAGCACCTCATCAAACACGGTGGTGGACAATACACAAGCAGTACAACAGACTCCTTTCCTTAGTTCAACAGCAGCTTACTCATGCTGCACTATTTTTATGAATCATGTTGAGTCTAATTTTTATCTTATTCCTGTAAAACCATATTTTGGACCATTTTTTCAGTAATTATTAATCAGCAGGGTTTGAGCCGCACATCTCTCCCATTAAAAGAGCAACTGTGCTGTAATATTTCCCACCAGCCATGACCTGAATGGAGCCAACCAAAACACACATACATCGTTACTTAATATTGACAGGAATAACTTGAAAAAAAAAATGGTATTGTACGCAAGCCAGAGCACTTAAATGGACTATAGGCAGAACCTGATTTCCAAGCACTGCTCTTACCTCTTCCATAAATGCAAAACACAAGTGATGCCATCTAGTTACCTTTAAAATGATGGTAAGCTGGAATTGGCTTATATACTTAAATAATTCACCATTGAAGAGAGGTGATAGCACTCCAGCTTGAAATCAACCCACAAGAGCCTGTCACTGTTGAGATTCCTCTGGGCACACTTCCTGACTGAAGAACCCCAAGCTGTTGGTTACAACAGCTTTAACTGTTATGCCTGAGCACTCCATGTTATTTTAAAACTCTACTGATTTTTCTTTTCTATTAAATATACTCATGAAAGAGATTTTCATCAACTAGCCAGAGGACAGCAAGTATGTGCACAAAATAGCTTACACCCTTTGGAACATTTTCATGGAAAATCCTGCTCTATATGTCAGGTATTAGAAAAGGTAATAGGAAAATTCTGGGAAAAAAAAAAACTCTGTCAACTAAAGCTTCAGTTCTTGAGATCATTAATCTTAGCACAGATGTTTGAAGTTTGTCAAGCAAAAATTGAACCAGAGCTAAAAAGTTACCTGCAATATCCAGCCTTGCACGCAGCAAAGCCCAGCTCTTATTAAAAGCCAGATTTTATTTTTTTAATGAAAGTGCACTAAGTGTAGACAAGCTGTTAAACACTTCACACTTGGTAAGATACTACACAGCAATCTATTCCAAAAAAAGCAACATTTGTTAATTTTTTATGAAGGTCATGATTTTCTTGCTTCAGTGCTCATGAAAGTGAAATATTAATGTCATGCACAGGAATGAAGCATACTGAAAAGCCCCAGAGCTCTGTCAAGACACCTATATCCAGAGTTTCAGAAGCAGCAACCAGAGCTACTTCAGTAAAGACTGTTGTTCCACACTGTGTGGCAGCCAAGAAGTGCAGAAAGACATTTCAAATATTTGACTAACATCAGTTGCTTTTTGTGTTCACAAGCATGGATGAATCCGGATTCCCAAAGAAATTATCAGGAACATCACTATACTATGCACCTGAAGACAATGAAACACTGTCAAGCAGAATTCATGTGCCAAAAAACCCCAACCACTAGACAGCAATGAACATGCTGTGTTCTTGGAGAGAGAATTCAAACTGTAGGTTGAAAAGAATTTTCCGTTTATCCCCTGCTAAATGAAGCATGTACCCAAATTTAGTTAACACTACTCTTCTGTGAATCTTAAATTAACTCATGGAGCATGGATAAAAAAAACCAAGATCAGCAACTGTTTAAAACTAAAATCTTAGCTTTTAGTTTCCCATAGCAAATGCAATCATGGAAATGGTAAAAATTTAAAAAAAAAAAAAAAAGAAAGAAAGAAAGAAAAGGAACTAGCCGCCTTCTGAAATTTCAATGACATGTTCTATATGTATCGACACAAACACTTCTATGGCACTTCTCAATGAAGGACACTTGTTCTCAATGAAGACAGTAACAGTGTGATAGGAAACAGGCACATGAAAAAGGAGTGGATACAAAAATAACTGTGTACATCAATTGTGGCAGGAAGCACTTTGAGTAACACCAAGCACCACACCAGATTAAACTGGTCTGCTGTCAGTATCTGTTTCTTCACTTGACGTGTTTTGACTTCCCAAAGGCACACGTTCTCATTTTGAAGTCATCTACTTTCCTTCGCAGTGCTTTCTCTAGCCACTTTTTTTGCTGCTAAGAGCACCAAGAGTTGGCTGGGATGTTGTGTTCAAATCAAACTGGCCTTCCCAATGCTCCTACAGAGCTCTCTCTGGCAGGCTCATTTTCTCTTTCTACATTCCAACATGACTCCAACATGCTAGAGCACCTTCAGCCAAGCATTTAGGCCAGATCATTAATGGAGCTTTCACTATTAACACACTTTTTTTCAGTTAACCACTACCCCGCTGCTATGAAAAGTTCATTCAAGTTAGAGTATACAACTGCCTTTTGTCGTAGTCATAGACATTATCAGAGGGCACACATTGCATTTGATCGGCAGCTGAATAAACACCAGTTACGCATCAGGTGGCTAACTTGATCCCACATTAACCCCATGCTTCTGGTTGTCATGCTTCTAATTGTCATTATTGTCAACAACACAATGCAGAGGAGACCGTAGATGATTTTAAAAATGGTTGATAAAGAGAGAACTCTTTTTCAGGGCTGGTTACACGCAAACCGATGTTTTGAACATCAGCATCAGGCTGTGTTCAGAACCAGCAGACTGCAGCAGAACCAGGCATCTGCTTCTAAGGTTACTAAAGAAGCTAAACAGGAAACCTCATACCTGAGCACAGCCTGTATATTAAGCAAGTTGTCTACAGTTCTAACTGCTTGAAAGACACTAGCAACCCAATTGCCTTGCATCGGACAATTGACAGATGAGCAACAATTACTATGACAAGTTGGATGAATTTTCCAAGAAGCATCTCTAAATCACTGCTAGAAACCACACGTGCCCACAAACTCTAGCCAATCCATTTGTAAATAATAGATTGGATGTCCGTGGAACATAAGTCTTCTGTTATGCTGTGACTTAATGCTTGAACTGGTGAGCACTACGGGCAAGAACATCTACGTATTAATACAGCATTACTGGTTTTTGAGCGATAATTTGTGGTTGGCTTAAATGACCCAGGGTACAAATTCCAGCAGCACATTGCCCATTATATAACTTTTTCCAATACACCCGGACGGCATCAGGACCAGCAGCTAGGGCAGACGGCTACAGGGAATATGTAGTCTAGTCTTAACACCGTTAAGCAAAACTAAGGCTTATCCATCACTAAATAGATTGGATTGTTAGCTAAGCAGTTCAACATCATACTTCCATTTGAACTGAAATACAAGTTTGTTTATATTCCTGTATGTGGAAAAGCACAATATAGGAAACCTGACAGATCTCTACCACAAACAGAATTTTTGAAAGTGTTCCGTATACAAAATTATCCACTACCTCTTAAGAGATTTGAGCCTTAGTCCAGCCTGAATAGCAGCATGGAGCAATTGCTGTATTCCCTTAGGGACACACAAATTGACAGAGAAGAAGTGGCGGGGACAGTCTGCTGTATAATCCCCCATAATCCAGCAGAAATGTTAGTTCAGCAAACCCAATGAAACGTAGTATTATATGGACCTTAGACTCATTACCTACAGCAACAACACCAGCAACATCCTCCCAGATCCCCTCACTCTCCACACCTCAATACCATCGGATTCTCTTAAGTCTCTAAAATGCTGTAGAATATCTTCTATTTCTTCCTGTGTCCTTAATTGTCCTTTATGGTGGCTCCAACTTCATTAGTGTCCCTTGCATAACCTTTCTGGCCTGGCAGGTGGGCAAGAGAGCATATTCTGTGGATAAGCTTAAACTAACTGCCTACTGATGGACCAGCAGGCCAACCAGTGGATAATAGGCAAACTGTGTCTGACTTTCACTCCCTACAAGAATGGATAAGTACCTGGTAAGGACACATAAAATTTATTTTCACAAGATGTCCGGGCTCGTTACCTTTGAAGTCACTAGTCTCCTGTCATATTTATTAGACAGAATACGTTCACTTCAACAGACCTGAAAGATGCAAAAGCATCAGGAAACATGTAAAATCATTTCCAGGACAGAAACAAAGGACTTAAAGGAAATTCCTATCTCCTAACATCGAAGTTACATTCATAAACTTATCAGGCTTCCTTTGAAGAGAAGTCATGTATTTTTCCTGCTAATCAAGTTTGGCAAGTAATTTCAGAACATTGTTATTTCCATGAATAAAAATTTTATCTTGATTTACTACCTTTACTTGCAGTTAGATCTCTCTCTCCTACACCCAACTTGATTTCAAGCATTTCTCGTTATTACTGGTACATAGGTGCAGGATGACGTACATCAAATAAGAATTAATTTAATAGTAGAAACTTCCTCTCTTTCCTCAAAGGAAAATTATACCAGATGCTTTGCAAGATTATTAACCAACTCTAACCCCATCTCTCTTCTATTTCCCTATTCCATGTGAAATCTCCACATACTGTTTATCACACAGCATCACAGCAAGACTGACTCAAGGCCACGCTTACATTCTAAGCACAGGGAATTCAGCAGACTTGGTGTTTACCTTTGCTCAGATAACAAACCACATTAACTGGCAGGATCCAGCACTTGTTAAATCAAAAGTTAAATTTATTTCATTTTCTATTTACCTTCAAGTCTTTAATTAAGTCTTTCATTATTCTTTGCTTCAAAATTTGCTCAGAGATATATTTGCTTTAAAATATAACCTCAGTGACATGGAAGGCTAAGGCCTTTATTTACTTGAAGTATTCTTTTCACTATTACAAAGAGGTCCTACGCTTCCTGTCCTTCTGAAGGAAGTAGTTCTGCTAACCCTTTGCAGTTTTGTCTCCAGCACAAACACTGAATAGAAAGTTCATGTTTCACTTTCACCTTGATTACAAGTATCTCTCATTTCTACACATTCACTCTGATTTGCCATTCTGCCTCTGTGCTTGAACACCAGTGTCTTGCCAAATACCCAGGACAAAGTTAACCATTTAAATTCTATGCACAAACCTAAACAGGCTAATCTCATTCCTATCTTATCTTCACTGGGGACTTTACATATTCTCCTTTTCCGTATTTGCATAGTGGAACATAGTGTTTCTAGTTCTAAGGGCTTAAAAAAAGTAAATATTTTGGAAACAAGTATCTGAATCTCTTAACAAACAACTTAAAGGTATGGAGGAAAGATGAGACAAAAGGGCTAAGAATGTAATAGTCCAAAGTGAAATGGGTGCAGAGGAAGAGAAGAGAAAGGTTAGTTTAGGAGGTGATGGGAAATCTACATGCTTAGACTGGGAAAAAAGTGCCGGAGGAATCTGAAAAATGGTCCATCAGTTTCATAAAAGCTCTAGACAGGATTTAGAGGTGTAACATGAGGAATCTGCAGGGCTGTTTAGAGAGTTCCTGGGTTTTCTGTAATGCTATGAAAAATACATACTGATACGATAGCACTGGTTCTTTGTTATGAAGTGCAAGTACAGTCAGCACCACAACCATCATAGATAAGTCAATTTATAAGAGTTCTGGCTAAAGCTATGGTGTCACATGCAAGAGTAGGACCAGTTTAGCCACTGAAATACTAAAACATAAAATAAAAATAATTAATACATGTTGCTATTGTAATTCTTATTGGTCATTAAATCCCAAAAGAGGATACGTCCTGAGCCAAAAACAATAAAATTCTCTTTTCTTGTGGTAGCTTGCAGATGAACAATGCTCAACAGTGACTACCTAATCTTCATGGCCCTTGGCTCAATTCTCTCAACCTTGTCCTTTTGTAACAAAGCTGATAAACTACAGTTTCTATACACATTTTCCCAGAGATGAAAAACTGCAGGGACTAATATGAAATATAGCTTAAAATAATAATAATAAAAAAATCACATGTCCAGCATTTCACATAGTGTAATTTTACAATCTTCTTCCTGGCCCCTGCCCGCCCCCCAAATACTGGAGGCAAAGATCAGCCAGAGGTTCTAAGACAGATACAGTATTCATCCTTCTGTTTGTGCTCATTTTTCTAAAAGAAAAAGTTAAATATATAAAGTATAGAAAGGGTATAAATATTTTATACATGCATATATATATATATATGTATGTATGTATGATGTGTGTATGTATGAAAAAGAAAAGAGAAGAGAGGACCAGAGAGTAGAGGGAGCACCACGTTGCATGAAGAACACACCTTGTCAGAGAAGAGCTTTATACAGTAGAAAGAGTCCATTACTTTGGTGGAAACAGGGGGATGACTTGACATAATTCAGAATAAGGAGATTAAAAATAAGTGTGTCTTCTGGGAAGTTCAAATATCAGAACACTGCAATATTTTCATATTGTCAATTTGTTCACTTCTGAAAAAAAAGTATACAGAAGTGATGCGGACTATAGAACATGTAATTTCAAATAATGCATGAGCACCATCTTGAGTCATTCTCCCTTTTTAAAATGACAAAGGACTGAATAAACAATGCAAAGCCTGCTCAGGCAGAAGAAAGCTAAGCATGGTGTTAGCCTAAGGAATCCTTCTGAGCATTCCACATTCAAAAAAAGCAAGCACATCTGCTGTGATAATGACGAGGGTATTTTGCATTTGAAAATGAGCTGTTGATAGAGGACACTTTGTACCTTTGTTAATATAAGGTCTCCTAAATCTCATTGCTATTGTGAAGATAATGAAACAGATAGACCTGTCTGCCCCAGGAGGAAAAGACATTTCAGAGAATGAGGCAACTTTATCACTACAGCCTCAGAGCGCTCAGATGGGAATCTTCCCAGTATGTTAATCACAGCACGGGATGGTACCAAGCACTACCCTTCTAAAATTAAAGCTTCCCCAAATTTAGCAAAGAATAATTACTACAGGAAATAAAGATACTGCTTCATGTGTTGGCTAGTAAAGTATATGGCAAATTCACCACCCAAATATAAGTAAAGTATATGGCAAATTCTAACTCTGCAGCATTAAAACCCACTGATACAGTGTATGTACAGTGATTCAGTACATTAAGATGTGAGACTGTTCAATATGATCTTGAAATGAGAATTTCTTCCCATTTCCAATTCACTAACCCTACTTTAATAAAAGTATGTATTAATCAGTCCATCAACCTCTTGGTCACCAAAATAGCAACATCATAAGCAACATATTTGGCCCTATATAGAAACATACAGTGATAAATTTTAAGCATGTATTCAGACACAGCTATTAAAACTTTGTCTCACTAAACCATGAGGAGTTCACACCCCTAAAATTAGCAAGCTACACTGAATGTAATCAGAGACAAAAATTTCTTCTTATAAATAGAAATTAAAGACTCTATTGCAATGTGCAAGGGATAGTAATAATATGAATTTAACTCTATGTGACACTTTAAAGCTTTAAAGCTATCTTACTAGGCAGTGTACATATAAACTGTAGCCCTTTATTTTCCTACAACCAGACATAAATATTATTTTAAAAAAACCAAACCCAAACAGTATGAGGGTTCTGTTTTACACATAAAATTACTTTCTCCACTTTTAAATACGCAAATTCTAACCCAAGTCCTCAGTTAAGATACCAGTTTCCATATTAACAACTTCAGCACAAGTTAATTCAGTCATCATCTGTAATAATAGTATAAGGCTGAACAACATTTGTTTTCTTGTTGCTAGAGAAAGAAAAATTGAGGGAAAGTGGGAAGCTGAGCTATGTGTCTGCCAGAACAGGGACCAGCACCGCAAGCCCCTATGCACTGTCAGCCACAAGCAGGCAGGCACAAATATTAACTAAACACTTACACTTGAGGATTGATGAATTTGAGTGATCAGATCCAAATTTCCTTAACTCAGACACTGATTTCAGCCTGGAGATAAAGGGCAGAAATTTCCTCTTTCCCCAGCTCCCTCCTTTCCCCATTCTCTTCAAAATGTTCATTTAAGAATAGCAAAAGTAATTACGTAACAAAGATTACGGGGCACATTCTAAAAAGAAGACATTACAGTTTTGGGAATTCACTGACAGATCATGCTGAAGAAGCACAAGGGGAACAAACACATTCGTACTCTGAAGCCTGGAATAGAGGAAATTAGAAGATCATCATAAAGCCTAAAAGTTTCAAAGGAATTAGGACACAGTATCACCTACCTCTGCAAGGCCAGGATATATGCAAGTTAAGTTAGATATTTTCTCAGGCACCCTCTAGTTTGGACCCCTGTCAAAGCCACTGAATACAAATTCTATACATGCTTTAATAGGACAGCAGCACTCCGAGCCAGTCTTTCCACCTCAAACTTCAGCCTTCTTTGCTCTTTTATCCCTGCCAGTGTGCTATATGGGTTTCTTTTTCAGCCACACCTACTTTACAAAATGAACATGACAGCAGTAATACTTGCCAGTGTCTGGGCATAAAGGAGTCTCATACAAGCAACATGTAAGAGTGACATTGAAAACTGCCACACAGCACTTCTTTCCAAGGTGTGAGAACTCACTGCATATGCTCAAACACTACACAACTTTACATCCTGTCTTAGAAAAATAGATTGCTGTTCCTTAGGGAGGACTCATTTTAATTGGCAGAAACTGCCCAAAAGGTTAAGGTAGACTAAGGTCTGACAGATATATGAGGAACAATAAGCTGTCTAACATGTCCTATCATTACATCTTTTGCTGTAGATTAGGCAAGGCCAAGGTCAACTCCTTAAACCGATAGAAAAATGTACTGAAAGAAATAGCTTACTTCAAACCCAAAGTAGTACCCATATATATATATATATACACACAAAGAAACAAGTTCAATCACACTTCCCAATTCCATGTTCCAAAAATTCCTACAGAAGTTTCTGCCTTAGGCTTTTTAAAAATAAAGTTCTGAATTTCTGAACTTTGTGATGCCTACCTTGCTGACAGAACGATTTCCCCCCCCACACACATCAGCAACATCTATAACAAGACAATACAAACACTTTACACTGTGGTTGTGCGCTTCCAGTTCCTGTCACTAAAAGCTTGTCCCTTTCTGACTACTTACTGACATGCTGTAAGGTCATAAAGGCCTGTTCTCATTAATGAAATTACTACGGATAGCACCGGCAGAAGGGCTAATCCTGCACCATTGAAATCACCCAGTGTTGTTGGAGGACGCAGCTGATGGGAATGCCCTGGTAGTAGTGTCTGCCTGCAGCCTCAAGTCTCCCGCAAGGTAACATATGGAAGTCAGTCCCAGTCTAATTCCAATTCAATGCACCACTAACAAAGTGCAAAACACTGCCAAACTTAACATTATCAGAAGCACATGCTGCTACCAGAAGTAAAGAGAGTCCTACAGATTTACAGAAGCAATCTTTTACTTTCTTGCAGTCACGATAAGGTAAACTCAAGATTATTCTCCTTCTTTCCAAGTCACACATTGGTATTTTTTCCACCTTTCTTCATTTATTAAAAAAACCCACCAAAACAAAAGCAACCCTTCCACAATTTAATTCTGGCTTAACTACACAGAAAAAAATAATTCATTTCTGTACAGTACTCACAGCAGGAGCACTCTATAATAATCATAATTGAGCCAAAACAGAAGAGGGAAAAGGAAAGGTAACATCCTGTACTGCCAAATTTCTGAGCAACCAGAGACCAACAGTTTCTATGCATAATGGTAAAGTTGGCAAAAGACAGAGATTTTTTAAAAGAAAGTTTTCCTAAAACAGTGCAATTATGCATAAGTGAAATGCAGATTCAGTAACATTAAGAATGCACAGGGCAAGAGGGAGAGCCAGAAAAGCCTTTTACTCGTCTGCCTAATAAAAGGAACTTTAAGTCCCACTCAAGAATAAAGTTGATTTGGCACAGATGCCTAGATAATCAGTACATGCACCTAGTCCTAAAATGGATGGAAAAATGGTGAAATTTGCATCTTTTCTGCAGTGCCTGCAATACCCACTACTACACAGCTACTTAGAGAGGCATGAGTCTCAGCCTGCTTCCGATGCTCACCTCTATGTGATTTAGTTTAAGCTTCTACCAAATCAACAGAGATCGTAGATCACCTGCAAGATCTGTCCCCCTCTCACCCCTCAGAGTGGGCCCTACGCAACTACTGTCAGAGCAGAAGCCCAATTTCAAAATTACACAAGACTTAGACAATTTTGGGGGGAAGAAGCACCTATGGCAGACAGTCTCAAAATCTGCCTGGTGTGGAAAGCAGGAACGTGCATCCAGTGCTTCTTTTTGTATCTCCACAAAGAAGTCAGAGGGTTGTTTTGTTTTTTTTTTAAATCCATCCAGATGGCTAATGATTCTAAAATATGTATCCTTTGCAGTATTTATCCCCTCCCCTGCGCACATTGGGAGATATCATATTCCCTTCAGAGAGGTTACGTGACTCCCATCATCACACAAGGGCCGAGAGCTGCCACAGTAGCCTGAACCCATGTCACCAGAGCCTTCGGCTAACATTGTCACCACTGCTCTAGACTTCATTTCAAAACATTGCTTCTCTTCAAACAAATCACTGAACTTCAACCTTCTCTGACATTAACTGCCACACTGTATAACGGCACAGAGCACACAGATTATTCTAGTTGCCTCTCTCGAGTCCAAAGAAGAATAACTGAAAGAAGCGCTTGGCTATTTGTTTCAAAACACCACAAGTGGTGTATCTTCATTGCAAAAGTGCTTATTCGAAATTAAAGAGCAGCCTGTATATGTGCTACAGTGTAATGTACACATTCTCTAGTAAAGGAGAAATCCCACCCAAAGTATGCATGAAAGTGGCAAACATAGGTCAAAACACTTTGCGAAAGAATAATTTGTACGCTACCACACTCAAAGCCCAGCTTGCTAAGCCCAACAGAATATAATATTCTGGCATCAATAAATGACAAACAAAAGCCTGACACCAAGTTTTATGAATGTCACTAGAGATTCCACTTGTTCACTTTCAGACTGAGCTTTGTCCGGTCATGTCTTACTACTCATTCTCCTAAACATTTACCTGTAATTGAAGAAAGACTTTCCAATTCCTTGGTAAAGAGAAAAAAAAAAAAAAAAAAAAGGAGCTTCTTGGAGACAAAAAAATCCACACAGAAAAGAAAGGTGCATCTTTTTTCTACATTAAATTTATATTGCAAGGCACAATGATTCCCTCAGGTAGAAAACCATAGGAAGACAGTTTCATAAATATCAGAAATAGAGGATTTGCTCAATAGGATCTCTCTGTGCACTAGAGAGAATACCACGGGAGTTAACACTGGAATGACACAATGGAATGACCTGATAATGGCACACCTCCTTTACCACTAGCAGTAAGCATCTAGCTCTTACAGACAGTAATGCTCCTTGGTGTTTCCCAAGACAAATTACTTAGGACCATATTCATACAGCTTATGGGAACAAAACATGCAAGGGCCAACGTGGACAGCCTCAGAATTTCCTTATATGCCTACTGGCAAACAGAGGAGAAACTCTTACTCTCACAAACTCACAAGATCTTCTTCTCATTGTCTTCACTCTTCTCCTTTTCTTAAATCTTCCTCAGGTCTTGCTAAGAAATGCTTTCGCTCTCTCTCATCCCCGAGCCTTCCCTGGTACAAAGGCTTACCAAATCCAATCCACTTGCACAGGACAGGAGGAGTGTCATTCTTGTACAGATCACAGGCCCTCATCAGCACCAGCAGCACCTGCTTGTGTGATGCTGCTGTACATCAGAAAGGCCTGAGTGTCACTCATTGCATGAATGCACAGGTGAAGAAAGGGTTCTACCGTAGAAACCTTCACAAAAAGCTGAGCGGGAAAACAACATAAGAGTATGGCAAACTCACTGTCAACCTTCTGGGCACATTTTAGCACAACAGGAGCCTGGCAGCTACCAAATCAGTCTGCTGCCATTTACTACCTGGCTTTAAAAGACACTCCTAAGAATAACCCTTTAACTCTTAGGAGCAGACTGTCATCCTTCTTTTGTTCATCAAAACTGAAATTGTGTAATTTGCTCCAAAAAAAGACTGACTACATGAGACAATATGTAATCAGATTTCTTCCTTAAGATATGGAGGGAGGAGGAATGAACAAAGATGACCACTTTTTCTGGACATAAGAGGGGAGGGAGAAGAAAGAAATCAGAAATCTGTGTGAAGAGATACTTTGTTGATCTGGCAACAAATATCAGGGACAACCATGACGCAGAATTGTGTTATTCCTGCCAAAACTTCTAGTAAAACAAAGACTCCTAACATAGTAAGAACCACACACCCCCAGATTATGCACACGCATGAGTAACTGGAGTAATACCAAGTATTGAAGCATTTCATTTTATTTTCAAGTCATCTGTGTGGAGTCAAGAAGGGAAACAAGAAAATTACACCTGACCTCTGGCATAAATTTTTAGCCTGATTCTAGACAAATTCAATTTTTCCACACTTGCTTCAATACATCACAGATTCTTCTTAGTGGTTTAAGTATAAACAAACAAACAAAAAGCCAAATATATAACTCAGTAAGTGCAGTTAAGTTTATTTTCCCAGACCAAAAGGAATCCAAAGGCATGTGATACAGAATGCATCCTCTTTATAACCCAATGTACCAGAACATTATTGGTAAACAGTAGAGAACTGAGGCAGGTATGAGCAGAAAGGGTTCCAGTTGCTGACGTTTAACTAAGCTTTCCTTCAACAAAATGCCTTAACAAAAAGACATATCATAGGGGGAATGTACACTTATTGCTTAACATTTTTACCATTTTAACATTAGTCACTCTCACATCAACAATATTTTATTACCTTTTCTTCCTTTGCTTTTTTTAATATGTGCCCCACCCCCAACACCAAGAAGCATTTTTCCTGTCCTTTCCTGGTTAGTATAATTTTCAGACTTGAACTCATGTTTCTTCTAGACTTATGTAAGATAATGATTATTTATTATTTAGTGGGAGTGACTCCATTCTGGGTGGAGAATGTGAAGTCCCACCTCTATTCCTCTTTCCATCATGTATCCCTCCTACCTTTGCTATTGTTCTGACCGTGCCCAAAAGCTGCTGAGAGCTGCCTGCACACTTCCCCTGCCCCTCAGTCCTGGGACATGGAGTGAAGAAGCGTGGCACTGGGAGGGGTGCAGAATCTGTAAGCACAATATGACCACAGTGGGGGTGAAGGAGCCCCATGCTAGGGTGCTGGTAATGGACTTCACATGTAATAGCTCTGAGCAGCTCTGGAAAGCCAGCAGGGCAAAGGTGGCAACCTGCAATGCTGCAGATTGAAGGAGAAGCTGTGAATGAGTGTACAGTCAAAAGTTGTTTTAGGCCATCCTTAAGCAAGATGTTGTGGTTTAGGCCGGACTAGCCACTGAGGTGAAGGACAGATGCTCTCCCCCACCTCCCTCTCCAAGGAGAGTAGGGAGGGAGAGAAAGAGAATTCCGAGATTAGAAGGAACTAAATTACTTTAATGAAACATTAATAACAAAATAATAAAAAGAAAATAATGAAATATATACAAAACTAGTATCAGGCTCCCAGGATGACAATCATGTCACCAGCAAGCACTAGGGAAGTCCCAGACTGGACTCAGTGACAGATGGGAACTGGATTCCGGATCAGGATCAAAGGCAGAAGAACAGATAGAGTTCTCCTCGGATACCAACCATTGAAGAAAGGAGCTGACCCCTTGTTCCCTCAACTTTTATACTGAGCATGAGGCAGATGGGATGGAATACCCTCTTGGGCAGTTTTGGGTCACCTGTCCTGTCCGCTTCCCCCCCGCAGGTGTGACCTCTCTATGCTTTTCCACTTCCGACCGTCCGATGGGGCAAATAACAAACTTGGCTGCCCTCGGGTGTTACAGCAATAAGTATAAACAAGAGCCTCTCTGCATCCCCTAACTTGGAATCAACTATATACATCGGACTTACCACCGCGAGCACGAACAGTTTTTCTGCACAACATGCTGTTAATTTCAGTAGTTAGAAGAGGTCTAACTAAAACGTAAGATTACTGAACAGAAAATTGGTTATGTTTTACCTCAGGACAGAAGAGTTCCTCGCACCTGATCTAGGCAACTCTCACTCAACAAGACCTGTTCATTTAGTTTTTCTAACACTAAATGTCTCTGAGACTAGTACTGGGTTTGATCCTACTTGGTTCCAAAGCTTCCACCTTTCCTTGCAGTCTTCAATGAAAGCTTCTTGTCTACTGTAATCCAAAACATAGTCAATGACCACTACAGTTCAACAAACAGCCACCTCCTCCCATTTAGTTTAAATTTTTCTCCTCCAAAGTGAGGGTGAAGCAGTGAATCTTTGGAAGTCCTTAGCACACTTGCAGTACAGTATTCTACTAAGCTGTACTGCCCTGTATTAGAAAAATGTTAAAAGTCAGTTCTAATTGGTCTGTCCGTTTGATCTTTGGGTGTCACTCACCTGCACAGACATGCTGGTATAAAGCAGCACATTTTCTGCATATTTATATCATTTTGCATTTGAACAATGAGTGCTAGCTTAATTGTAATTTCTGTATTACATGTACTGGAATAACTTGGAATAAAAGGAGGAGCAAATGCTGTAAAACCAGAGAAACTTGCTATATCAGCTTACCCTAACAAGGCTTCTCTTCCTGTCACATTAATTCTTGTAGTGTAGCACATAAAGCCCACTTAAGATTTAAAAAATAATAACCCATAGACTCCAAAGCACTGATTCCTCACATTTCCTCTAAGCTCTGTTACTTGATTTTTTGGTGCTGGTAGGCAATATCAGGTTTTTCTTAAGGACAGAGGACTTACGTTTCCACCAGCTCTGTGCAATGCTTTGTCTCACCTTATAAATCAACACTTCCTGCAAATATAAACTGACTCCAGAGCATTGCACTCTTCACTATCTTTCAAACACCAACTTCCATCATAATGCTCCACCTTCAACTGAAAAACTCTGCATAAAACACAGGATTAGCAAGTCAACAGAAAAAAAAATATCTTATTTAGTGCTTAAGAAGCAAATGGACTAATATTGAGTAGCCTTTTTGAAAGCCATAGTCCTATTAACTTTAACAAAAATCACATGACACGGAGAATCAGAGTATTTAATTGTTGCAATCCTTAGATATATACACACACAGACAGAGGCTGCTCTTTAGTCACAACTTTTGCCAGGAAACTAAACAGGTTTCCATATATTTTTAGCCAAACCAACTACAAGAGCATTTATTTACAAAACAAAAACAAAGATGAAAACCCACCTACACCATCCTGGTTTAAGCTAGATGAGACTGTAATACAATCTGGAAGTAGCATTACCATCCTGTAAAGAACACTTAATACACAGAGGATTTTCTGTAAGGCTGTTGTAATTCACCTCAGATTGGTTTCGTCGGCCACTAATGTCAATCAAAAGTTTCTAATGGATTCAGCTCTACTTGGATCCCCTTTTTATTTAACTCAATAGCACAGTTTTAATTCTTTGCACCCACATGAAACTTCATCTAGAGCTCCTGAAACAAAAGTTTACAAAGGAAGGTAACTGTTACTAAACTGTACACAAATAGGTAAACCAAGGAAAAGGTGCCTACTACATTAAAGGTTAACATAAAAATATTTAGAATTGATGCCAGATATTTTATATCAAAGGTCCATTAAAGTGCACCATAGTCTCAGTGTCCAACACAGAGGTAACTAACAAAATATTAGTAGGAGTGGTTTTCAAAACTTATGCACTCTGGAATTTTATGCAGTTGTAATACCTAAACAGAAAAATAATGAAGTGAGTTAGGTCTCAATATTAGTAAGCTTTTCTGGAATTTTTTTCTTAAAAAAAAAAAAAAAGCAGCACCTTGTTTCAGCTCTCTATAGTAAGAGCATCACAGCTCACAATTTGTAGGTACTCTTTATACCTCAGCCAGTACAGACCTCCCTCTGCTCTCAAGCTTGTCCCTAAATTAAAGCTTAGATTATGTACGATGATATAAAAAACTGCCTTAGAGGACTTCTTACTTGCTGAGTATCTGAAAAAGGTTAGCTGCACAGATACAAACCATCCCAGTTGCATACCAGGTCCCATATGTCAAGGCTTCCGTACAGCAGGTTTATTTTTGGCTTTGTGTATTAATGCTCTGCTCTTCTTTCAGACTAAGGGAAGGGCTGAAAACTTTCAATAGTAAAGATATTTGCAACCCTCATTAACAATAGCGCAAATGCAAAATTTCTCTATCTGGACACAAAACCAAAAAGCGAGAATTACGTTCCACCATTCTCCCGCACTACACAGAAACTCATCTCCCACACAGGTCTTTTCCAAACCCACGCTCACTGTGGGAGTGAAGATGAAAGCTGCACACCTGCTAATGGTGCCAAAACAGCTAAAACTGGACAACAAGCAGTGGTAATCTTTTTAGCCTGGACAATGTTAGGTGTCAAATCCAGCCAAACCCTTAAAGGCTCAGCCTCAATGCAGACATTGTGCCAGGCGGTGCCTAGTCAAAGCGTTACCTATGCAGATGACAGCAATAAACAAACCAGGGATCCAGAGCTGTTGGCATCCTCCTGCAACACCACTAGCAACCTGACAGAAGGACAATTACATGTTCTTCAAAAAGGAAGCAAACCAGAAGGTTAGCGATTTTCCCACAGTGACCGGGTTTTTTTTAATACACCTAACATTTAAAAAGGCGATAATAGATGCCAGTCCTGCAAGCAATACCATCCACTGCAATAAGGATCAATCAAAAGCACAGCAAAGGAAAGAAGACACTGTACAATCTTCAGAGACATGAATTTGCCAGGTGGAATCCAAGAACTAAGGAAGGTCTAAGTATAAAACTTTCAAACCTAAAAATCAGCTTACACCTTGGAAAGAACATGCATCCCCACTTGTAGTTTTAAATTGCCATTTTGAGTTGGAAGGGAGAAGATGAATTGGGTGAAAATACAAGCTTTATGGCTTATAAGTTCACCTTGCAGGATCAGGGGAGCACAGCAATACTATACTAAGCTGTACAGCAACAATTTCCCCTCCCCACTCCATTTTTTTCCCCCCCTCCATTTGACAACAACAACTTACACCTAACATTGGCCTTTAGCTTTTAGATGTATTTCACTCCAAAATTCGAAAAGATACCAACTTTGTAAACTTCCTAACATTCTTTTCTGGCACTAACAAAAAAATTAAGAAGTTACAGTTTTCTGAACAGTTCCACAATGACAAAATAATCAAAACACAATTACTGTTTTACATGAACAAACCAGGCTTTTCTTCAGTTCTAACCAGCTAATCTATCTTTTTGGGTTCACATTACAATTGTGGTTTCCCTCTCTTATTCCCAATACTCCTGTGTCACTCTTTGACAGGTTTCACACATTTCTAGATACACCATGGATTTAAAACCAATGCTTGGAGGTCTTAACAATATTCTGCCTCATCAAATTATCTTCATCTCATGTCAAAACATGAGGGAACTGTGATAAAAGTGTGCATAAGTTTCTTCAAGCACAAAGTATCTGGAGGTTTGGTTACAAGTCACAAAAGCCCAGAACAAGCATTTCTTCTACAGCGATCTTTGCATTTAAAGGCACGCACCAGGAGATTAAATCTCGCTTTCTCCTAAAACTGTGGGTGGCGTAGTTTTCTGTTTTGGGTGGGTTTTTTTGGTTGGCTGGTTTGTTTGTTTTGGGTTTATTTGTTTGTTTGGGGTTGGGTTTTTTTTTTACATTTTTAATCCTTCTAGGTCCCTTTATGTTATTTCCTCTAAACACACTAAAGATTTTAAGAAATAAAGGGAATCCAAGGACAGATGATGAAAGTGATTAGAGGCTTAGAAAGACTTCCACATGAGGAGAGATTATTAAAAAGACTGTCTCGCTTATAGACAAGATGAATGGGAGGGATCATAAAAGAGACATGGAAAATGAGAAGAGACATTCCACAGAATCTTTTTTCATCACTAGAAAGCAAGTGGATGTCTGTATTCTTTTTTACTGTAAGCCTTTGTGCCTGTGTGTGTGATCACGTAAGAATGAGTTCATCCACAAAACACCGATTCTATTGCTACTCTCACTAAGGCTAAAAGCACAAGAAGACTGAAATTAAGATTATCTATTTCTTAATAAATAAACCACATCTGATCCACGTAAGTTTTCTTTGTTTTTAAGTAAAGGGAGAATTCTTCCTATTTCAAATATAACTCTACCACTAAGAAGAGAAAGTTCTGAATAGGCTTTCTGAATGTGCAAGAAATTACATAATTAGGACTTCCTACATCTTTAGAGAAAGTACCTGGTACTTGTTAAAAGCAGGACGTATCACTGCATAGACTTCTGATGGGATGCAGTAAAGGAACTCACATTTTTCAGTTGTACTACAAAAGGATTTTTTTTCTCCTACAAAGCCATACGTATAAATTTATAATCCTGATGAAATGC
Source organism: Chionis minor (assembly GCA_013398295.1). NCBI lineage: Eukaryota > Metazoa > Chordata > Aves > Charadriiformes > Chionidae > Chionis > Chionis minor. The sequence continues at coordinate 1,089,274 of VZSF01008264.1, forward strand.
GGAGGGCTGTTGTACTGCAAGGGGCAAGAGATCAAGAGTGAAGAGCAATACCCTGATCAGCAGCAAAAAACCCCTGTGTACATAGGTTTCTGAGATTTAAATAGGACAGCCTGGTGAGCATTCAGAGATGGCAGCTTTAATAGAGCCTTGAAAGACAATCATGATAGGAAGCTCCATAAGCGTAAGTCAACACTGTAAGGCATAAGTTAGCATAGCCAAGCTAGTTTGAGCATCAGGAATGTTACTATTGCAATGGTATGGATCTATTGCTAAGAAGCACTGTGTAGGCAGAACCGGAGCATCCCTGGTTTCCCACAGCAATCCGTATAAAAACAAGTCCCTTAAGAAAGCACCATGACACCCCAGCTGTCCTGCAAGCCACATTCCAGCAAGAAGAATATTTGGTGTGTGATAGCTAAAAATGCAACCCAAAACTTGTCCTACTTCATGTCTTTGCCCTTGATTTTGAAGAATTTGTATTAGTTTCTGAAGCTTTGCAGGAATCAACTAGTAGTGGATGTGAAGCACAGTGAAGCTGCAGCAACTGGTATTAGCAGAGGTGAACCGAAACATTTTGCACAGCTGTATTGTCCATGTTGATTCCACCTGTGTGACTCCAGCAAACTGCAGTAATCTAGATTATACTGACCAGGTACCTGTACCTGGTCAGCAGGGGGGAAGAGAGAGGGGGAAACCTCTCATGGAAGGGTACCCTTCTTAGAGCTGAGGATGGATGACTTACTAGAATCAACATAACCACACGACTGTAGATCTATACCCACCAAATAACACCAAAACTATAAGTCACGGACACCACTACACTACAAGCAACAGTGGTTTTACGCGCACACTGTGCTGCCATGCACGGCATAGCTCTTGTGACTGGTCCGAGTAAGAGAACAGGTATCCAGCCTCTCCCTCAAAACACTTCTTAGGCAGCAGTGATTCCCCCCATGTTACAAATGACTCAGCTGTTCTTCATTAAAGTGTTTTCTCTCTCTTTCTGGCACTGGGAACTTTGCACAAAATGGGACATACCGTTCATTGGAGAGTTGTTAGCAGAGCCCAGGATATCTTATACTTCAAAGGGCCTCAGAAGAGAAGGTACTGAAGAGACCTGTTGTCTTACACTGAAGGAGCTTTTCAGCTGCTGCAGGAATTTTAAACTCCTTTCCCCCTCAGGTTCTGCTATTTACAAACTCAGAAGTCTATATTCACAGGAAGTTGTTCTAGTGCTTCTGCAAACTGAATTTGGTGATGCCCCCATGTCATGTACAGAGCTGCAATTTTGGAACAGTCTTCTTGCCTGTCCATAAAGAAAGCGTCACTGCCTCATAAGAAAAATCATTAGATGAGCTTGAAAGCCACAGGCAGTAATCTATAGGGGTGGAGAAGTCCTTCAAAACCTGCCCACCCAAAAACTGGACTCAGTAGCCGATGTTATACAGACTGTGAGATCCAACAACTACTTTGACACCTCTCTTTCCCCCAGGGTTTATTAAACGTAGCTCACCCTACTTACTATACACGGTACCTGTCCTGCTGACAAAACCAACTCCAAGATTTTATTCGCACGAGCAAGTCTCCCTGCTTCTCTGAGCATCCTCCCATCAACTCTGTATTGCTGTGTTCATGTTCTGCATTGCTTTCCTCCACGAATGTTTGGGAATGGCAGCTTTAACTCCAGCTGCTCTGATGCTTTTTATTCAGTCTCTAAAAGAATAACAGCATCCTGCTTTCTTGCTTCTTTCCTACATAATACCATGAGTTGTTGCTGCTCCAGTGTCCAATCATTTCTATCCCCCTAGTTAAAGCAGTAAGAAGAATGCTGAAGTCACCCGAGCAATTTAGGCAGGAAAAATTCCTATTTGTCTGGAATAAGCAAAAATGGATTTAATGCAAGCTCTTGCTATCATCTGGAACATACAACCTGCTGCTACCACCTCTAGCAATTATATTACAAGTTCTATGACATCAGACACAACTTGTAAAGCCCAAACCCTGGAGCAATGCAGTTACACACAACTCTACAAACTTGTCACAGTTACATTTTCGGCTCCCGCAGTGTCAGGAAGGGGAGGAGAATTCTGATGAAAAGAAACTCAAAATCAGACAAAAGCCCAATGCTTTCATAAAACTGCCTTAAGCATGAGATTCTTTTCTTTCTTTTTTTTTTTTTTTTCCCAATACACAAGTACAATATATACACTGAATGTTAGCCATGATACTTCAGGCTTCCAAGTAGATCAGCTAGACAACACAGTGGAGGCTTCATGTTTAACCCTTGAACATACCAAAAATCATCCATGAAGGTATGCAACTTTCTTCCATGGCCACAGTAAGCTAGGTAGTGTGTTATTCTTACAGCAAGAACAATTAAGAAAAACTGCTTAGTTCAACTTGCAAAGAGAAAACCAAAGGAAATCCATAAAATTTTTAACTGGGTTATGATAAGCATCTGCACCCAGCTCACGGTACGAAGAGCATTATAGACTCCAGTTGTAAAGTTACAGTGTACCTTTTTACCTATTTTTAAAACATTTTATTATGTAGCAACAATCTGAAGCACGCCATCTCCTTTCCAGCGCTGTCAATTAATGGGCTGAAGGGATGGAAAAAACGGCTAATATACAGTACAGTAAAACATAACAACACAACCGCCCCAAAGAATCCTCCCCTCTCAAAAAAAAATCTTCCTTCACAAATAGCTAATCCCTACACTTCAAACTATAAGGGTCATTTATCAGCACACGCAGGATCTCATCCTAGCATAGAAAACAGAATTTCTGCTGAAATCCCAAGTCAGCTAGAGCAACATTCTTTTTCTTGACGTCCTTCTGCACTGCACAGGAAGAAAGAGTCATTTGTTTTACACCTGTTTGAGCTGAGCATTTGGGTAAGACTTAGAAATCTGCGCATAAACGAGAGAGCCAACTGCCTGCACCAGCGTGACATTCACCACAAAGACTACCAAATACACGAAAGGATCACAAGCATTGCCTATCCACGGTTATCACATATTATATGAATACCACCAAAACAGTGAGATAAAGAAAGATGAACTCGCCAGTAGACCGTCAGAAAAACTACCCCATAAAGCCATATGTCACGGATACACAGTATATTACTTTATCCCTAGCGTGCCCAGACATACCTTCTCTATGGATCTCCATCCCTGCCACAGCCCTCTTGTAAGTAACTTCAGGAAGGGAACCTTAATCATCCTCTGCTGCTAGATATCATCACCTGCTCCACAGTTTATTAAACAAGAGATCTTGAGAAACAAGGACCAAAACCAGACATCCACCAGCGTGAGCTAGACACGGAGTCACCTCATTAAATCACCGGGGCTGTTGACTTTGGTGAGTAAGTTCTCTGTTACTCTCACCTCCAGCTAGTTTCTACCGCGGATACACCTTGACCGCCGTTTTCTGTTGCGCCAGCAGCCAGTTTCATTTAATCTTCTTATTCCGAAGAGTACTTAGAGCAGGAATGGGGGGGGGGGGGCGCAGACAAAAAGACTNGCACAGATAAGAAAGCTCCCCTTTAGGTGGACAACGCGCCGCAAAGGCGGAGACCTCTCGGGGAAACCCGCTGGGGGCTGGTGTCCCAGCGCTGGCCTCAGCTTCCCAGGCCGGCCCCGACGCCCCTTCCCGTGCCCTCACGCTCCTTACCCGCGTCTTGCGGCGCCGGTGCCGCTCCGGGTCCGAGTACGTTCTGTCCACGGCCAGCGCCGTGTCGCTGCCCGGCATGCTGCTGCTGCTGCTACCGCCGCCTTCCTCCTCCTTCTCCTCAGCGGTGCCCGCCAAAAGCCCGCGCGCAGGTGAGGGGTCCCGCCAACGGCCGCCCAACCGCCAGCCCAACGGCCGCGGTTCTGAGGGGGCTCCGGGCTGCCGCCGCCGTGCGGGAGGGNGCTCCGCTTCTCCTCAGCCGCCACACCCGGATTAACCCCTCAGCGCTCCGGTTCCCGCCCGGGAGTTGCGGCGCCTAAAGGTCGGGTCACACCGGGCTCCGGGCCGTGGTGTTTCCCGCCCCGCCTTGGAGAAATGGAGGGCGCCTGAGGGGAGAAGAGCGCGGGAGCGAGCTTCAGGCGCAGGGAGCGGGCCATAAATCGCTTTTCTCTCTTTCTTTATTTCACATTTTGAAGGCCGGCGGTTCTAAGGGGGCAGCGGGAGCTGGGGAAAGGATCACACACACACACACACACCCCCAGCTCTTGGAGCGAGTAACCATCCAGCCGAACTCAATCGTCCATCTCAACTGGTGTTAAAAGAAACCTGGACCCTGTGGCTGCAGCGGAACCTCACAAAACACAGCAAATCCTAAAGGTTCAGAAGTCCAAAGGGGAAAGACAGGAAGAAACCGGGTAACGTATTAAGTATGTTATTTTAGGGCAGACTCACTTACTTAAAGGGCTTTGATTGTTTGCAGTAGCATAAGGCACCCCGGGCACGGCTGAGTGCCGCTGCTGGAAAGCCCTCCGTACCCAGAGCTTCTCACAATAAATATGCCATAAAAAAATCTGTCAAACCAACTAAATAATCAGCGCTTGCATTTTCCAAAGCGGCCAGTGGAGCAAACCAACCCATTTCTGCACATTACACTTCCGAAATAAATCCTTTGGTGTCCTAGCAGGAGGGAGCTTCAAACCGTACTTGCGAACACCCAAGGAAAACATGTTTTCCAGGGCATCCATATGCCAATCTACTTAAATTCCTAAGAGTTGAGCAGAGTTCCTGACCAATTGTTGCATTTATCTTCAGAATACCTATGCTAAGGAATGCATTTAAATCAGTAACACCTAACTAAACTACTGAAAAGTGTAGGAAGAACGCTGTTTTTATAATCACTTGCTAGGTTGCGCAGGAGATGTACTTTTTTATTTTCTAAAATAAGTAGAATAGTTGGGTTAACATTTCTACCTTGTTACACAAAGTAAACCCGGACTTCTTTCAGACTGGCTCCCTTGCATCAGCAGCAGGACTTCACCTTTTAGGTACAGTTGTCACGATGCTCATGCATGAGTCACGCTGCTTTTCTTCTCTAGTTGGAGACAGCTGCAGGCCCAAGGCATGTGCATATATAAACACACATAAATCAACACCGCTCACTATCCTAAAGGGGCCTGCGGCTTTCAAAAAATATCTCGCTGACACCATTTACATTTTTTACTGGAATCTTGCGTTCTCAGATCACGCTACTACCAGAGGTTAATTATCTGGCACAAGGGCCTAGTTGGTGCTTTCATGTAATGAGGTCTTCAAAAACGAAAAACCTGAAATTCCAAGGTAAAAATAAATCCTACACCTCACCTTCTTGGCAGGTGTTTCTTCCTCAACTCTAACACCAGTTTTTACAATCATCCCAAATTCATAGACAAATCAAGTAGTGAGTTGGTTTACTAAGGGACAGGTGATGACTTGCCATCCTTCCTATAATTCTTACGCAGCTTCCTACACTTCTTACGCAGCAGAACGAGATAGCTGAAGTTGGGAGGCTGCTGGGAAAAAGCTTTAAAATGGGAACTGGATTTCTTCAGTCCTTCAGCTCACACATGAAAGTTAATTCATGACTCAAAATGTGCCAGAGGATGGGGAACTCTGGAGGTAAAGGTCAGTAAGAAACTAAATAGGCAAATGTCGCAGGTTTGGGGTTTTCACTGAAGTCATAATTGCTCATTTCCAAAGGGGACTGTGCAGTTTCCAGCACCTAGGATGAAACATCCATATTTCCTCAGAAACTTTCTGGAGTTTTTTTAAGCCTTGCCAGATGTAGTTGATCAAAGCATAGAGAGGGTAAGTAGCTGGAAAAGGGGCACATAAAAGGCTTCAACTGCTTGGCTCTTTAGTAATGCAAGGCTTATTATAAATCATAGTTTATTCAAAAGTTTAAGAGGTTTTTTAAAGTAATAGGAGCAGACTAGCCACAAAATGATGAAACTTCAAGATGAAAAGAGACAGGGATGTGCAATATATATTTAGAGGCATATCATATGTGTTTGGGCTCAGCAGTATTAACATATGTACTAATACATTTATGAAGAAAGCCCTGTCTCCTAACGTAGCTTCAAAGGAGAGGATAATATGGTAAGTCTCATCAGACCTTGGTCTTGCATTAGTCACATCTTCCAATCAAGCCTGTGGATATGTTTGCTTGGGTGCTGCTCTTAGCGGCGGCAGTTGCTGCCATGCATCCCAGCAACACCAGCTCCTGCGTCCTGGGCCAGCAGTGAAAGCCCTGGCACTGGGCAGTTCCTGGAGGAGCTGTGAGCACGGGGCGGTGGGCTGGGGAACCAAGAATAACTGCTGGACGCAGCAAGTCATGGTGGAGCAGAAATAGCTGCTGGGGTAGAGGCACCTGGCCCACAGGTCAGGAGAGCCCTCCCACACAAGGCAAATTTGGAGCTGTTGCCATCTCAGCAGTCTCTGCACGTTGCCGCACTTCGCAAACATCTCAATAAATGGTTCTTTTCGTATGTTGGGGTTAAATCACCTGCATCTTCAGAATGTAAGTTTAGCATATATCAAACCATGGTGCCCTGCAATTCTCTGGCCAAAGGCTGCTCTTTCCCCCCTTTATCTTTCCCCCTCACACATGCGCTGCTAGGTCCTCCCTGGCCTGCAGCAGGAGCAGAAAGACTGTTATCCCATGGCACATTTGCGGAATACATTTCATTTTTCTTGGCTGAGCAAAGGCAACTCCCCCTCCTCTCGCACACCCAGCTGCTTTGTAGAGCTCTCCTTCCCCACTCCGAAACAGAGACACGACTCCCTGAACGTGGCAGAACACTGCACAGCACAGCACTTCTGGCAGTCTCACCAGGCACTTCTCTCACTGCTATTTTCAAAACCCCACAGTTTGAATAAATGCTCTTCCCACACACTGCACCTATTCCCAACTGAACCTTCAACCCACTAAAGCAAATCCTTCCAGATACTGGCAGGAGCATGAGTCTGGACGCACAGTGATATAGATAGCATTGGTGGCCCAGAGATGAATTCTCTCATCCTTTGTTCTTCTCACAAGGTGTTTCTTAAATTCATTTCTATGGTTTAAATTAATGATAAAAGCGTTAAATCATCCCAGCCATCCATTGTGTCAATTTGAAAGTTCAAATACCTCAAAATCCCTCACTGACTGCTCAGCTGTCCTTAGAGGCACAGAGTAATTGCATCTTTTTCCAGCACTTTCCCTCACTTTAGCACGCTGGCACAGCAGACAATGCTTAGCTTTTGATATTTACATTATTTTGCCCGCCTTTTTAAAGTGACCTTTTAAAAAATAATGCCAATATAGGAATGTACAAAGGCATACACCACCGTACTGGGCTTTTAGAGGGTCAGACATCAGGAGTGGGTTTTGCCTGCATTGCCCCGTTTTAGGAAAATCCAACCTCCGGAGGGGCAGTGGAGGCACTGCCAGAAGCAGATCTGTCAGGCGGAGCCTGAGCTTTCCACAGATGAGTCCTGTCTCACACGTCCCTGCACAAGCTGTGCCTTTGCCATCTATTTGCTGCTGCATGACCCCACACAGCAGTCCCACCTGTGAGCCATGATTTATCTATACTGACTCACACATAGGCCATGGAGGGAGAAGAAGCAGCAGTGGCGACAGCGGGATTACTGAGCAAAGCCCAACTCCCACACAATGTAATTCCATAGATGGGGTTGTGCACACACACTGGGAAACAAGTACCGCCAGCAAGGAAACCTCTACGGAGATGGAAAGCATGGAAATCCTATCATTATGAGGCTGGCTTGAGGTTTGGCCCTTTTCTCTCTTTCCAATTTTACCATGAATCTGGACCTTGGCAGTTTACTTTACTTCTTTGGACTTCCACTACTGCAGTAGTAAAAGGAGAAGCACAGCACATCTTTCTTCTGCGGAGAACTTTGAGCTCTCTGGAATGAAAAATGCTATTATTAAACGCTGTGTTCTGATGTTTTTGGGAGAAATTAGACATACAGTGTCAAGTGTATATTGGCAAAGGTACAATCAGGAAGAAGGCGAAGGTCCCTTTTTCCACAATAGGGACATCTGTACTCTAAACAGGATTCTGGGGCTTCTTATGAGAGACTTTTTAACATGCCCTCCAAATCTTTTTCCAAAAGCTTGTAGCAACCAGCTGCTGGGGAAGAGGTCTACATGACGACAAGCTCTCAGTACCATTTCTAAGTCTGACGGCAAATGGGGCAGTGATGAGTGATGTCGGTCCTGCAGTTATCCAGGAGAGCACTGTCATGGCTCTCAGTTTATCTGCCAAAGCACGAGCCTTTCACACCCCTGGGAAAGGAGATACTCCGCTTGTCTGCACCCAGCACAAACTGCCACGGGATCACACGGAGACTTACAGATCGCATTGCCAAGCTGTGACGTCCATTCAGAAGATGTTGATAAACATTCAGGTATCAAACTAAAATTTTAAATCGACTCCTCTCCTCCCCTGTCCTCTACTCATTAAGAAATGTTTTACATGCTTTCAGGACATAACAGCCACACACACTATGAGTACCCATTTTCTACACAGGAAAAAACTCCAAAACTAGGACTGTCTTTGTGGATTAGTGAGATGCATTGATAGGGGGTGAAGGACAGAGGAGCAAGTGAAAAATTCTAGTTGAGGGTAACAGAAGTTACCCTCAGAAAGTTCTCCCTCTTCTTTCTTTCCCCTGCCTACTATCCCGTGTCTCTCGCTGTCAGATGAGAGGCAGTTTCAGGCCCTTTCTTTGTTCTCATACAGCGTAGGAAATTTCTGCGACATAAATCCTCATCGCTGCTGCCGAGTGCCAGCAATAGTGTGAACAGTACCTACAGGATGGTGGCAGTGTTTTGCATTCCAAACGCCGTGAATAAGAGCCACCTTTTTAGCAGACTTGAATGACAGCTGTTCTGTATACCCTAGCACTTGCCTGGAACCCAGCTATTTACATTAAAGATGACCCGTGTTGCAGAGGCAAGTACAGAATTCCCCCTCGGGCAATCCGAATGGTTTGTGCTCATCAGCCTACAAATTTTCTTCTGCCTCACAGTACATGGTTTGGAGCCCTTCTGGGAATAAGTCTATCTAGCCTGTCTGCCCTGAAATCAGCCACTTTCATGTTGCCATGAGGTATGCAGGACCAACAGCTGCAGTCTGTTGGCGCAAAAAAGTGTACCCCCTTCCAAAATACGAATGTGAACTTGCATCCAAACTCTTCAGACTGCAGCCAAAAGACAAGACAGCCTGAATCTCCTATTACTGCATATCCTGGTGGTTAGATCAGTGAGACCTTTTATCCCAAATTAAAACAAACAAGCCCAAACCTCAAAGTAGACATAGCCCACCAGCACAAGAATTGCTCTCAGGATGTTGGTCAGAGGCACACGCAGCCCCCCTGAAGTGGCGTGTAGCTGGGTAGCTGGCATCTGAGCTCCCAAAGGCTCCGTCAGTGAATACACCACAGCTTTCACCCTACTGCTTTATGACATCCCAGCTTAGTTCGTGGCTGATGGTTCCACACAGAGACTGCAGACTGTGCTAGACAGGAACCTGTCAATTTTATTTGTCTGTGAAGTGCGTTGCATGGCTGTGACTCCATGCAAGTTATGTCGTGCTAAACGTGTGACATCAATTATTTCCATATCAAGAGACAATGTCAAATGCAGGGTTAGGACCTCTTTGCCAGTCAACTAGAAAACACAGATGGGTTATGAGAGGACAGAAAAATTAATGATTGTACAAGTAAGCCTACACTTCTTTGTGGTAAGTGTTGTTACAATGCAGCCCTTTGGGTTTCACTACAGTGATGGGTTTCTATCTACAGAGAAGCGCAAGTTCCCTCATCACTATCAAAGTCAATCACCTACAAAGCACCTAACTGTGGTTCTGCTAAATCTAATTCAGTGCAAGATTAAAGCTTTCCTTTAAAACCAGGTGAACAGGGAAGTGGTTTAAGTCAGTTATCTGGTGGGTTAACCTGGCGTTAATAAAAGCCACTAGATAAATATGCTTAAAAACCCATTTAAGATGAGCATAATAAAAACAGAAAGCTCTTTCCAGTTTACTTCTCAATCTGACAGACCTAAACGTATGACATTCAGCTCTGATTTGGGTGACAGGGACATGAAAGATTAATATCAACTAAGCAGAAAAGTCCAAATGCCTCTATGTTTAATTGGCATAAATTTTCCAAGTGCCTGATTTTCACAACAAATATTTGAGAGGCAGCAAATGGCAAACAAAAAACCCACAGCATAGCACAGGCATTTGCATTAGGTTTTAAGTATCAAGCAACACAGTCCCTTTACTCATCTAAATACAGTAATTTATCAAGAAGCAGGCTCTTTGTTATTATTATATAACTCTGCTGAAGAGTTTTCACTGAATAAAGCATTTGCTGTATTTCTTTTTTGGTTGCATTGCTAACGGGTATTAATTTCATTTTACTTTAATTTTATAATGCTTTTAATGGTTAAAATCCAAGTCCATTGATTAAAGTTTTGCCAATTGCTTCAATATGCAAGGCCTTTATCACATATTTCTGCATATTCCACAGCAAATTCACTCATTACTAATGTCCTAAAGATACAGGCAGAGCTTCATAACTTCCTGCATGTAAATAAGTGGTTTTAATAACATCGAACTGCAGCATCTGTATGCATATGTTCCTGGATCAGAACTATACAATTAAGATGATCGAGATAATGATTTGAATTGGAATTTAGATTTCAGGAGTTTAGATATGCGACTGGTTGACCATGGAGGCAAGTGACAAGATATAACGTGATTCTTATTTTTAACTATCCCAATGCTGTCAGACGCTTCAGAATAGTCTGTGAGAGGATACAGATTTTAAGCAGAAAAAATAAGTCTAAATTTTTAACATAGTATACTCATACTTATCATTTTGAGCCTTTCAATAAATTCATAAGCTACTATTCAGTAGGAAACTTTGGGGACAATTTTTGAAAGATTGAAATCTTCCGCTTCATTCTTATACAACCAGTGAAATGTAACGAGATATCATAGAGTACAATTTTCTTATTCCTGGGACCTGAGTTTTAGCAGGAATATATAAGAACCAGCTTATTCTGCAATGTTTTTGGAAACTGTAGCAACACAAGTTAGAGTCCTAGCATTTCAGGGGAGTTTCCCCCTGAACTTCCACAAATGGAAAATGTTACAGCACAAGATCACTAGAAAACGGAATAGTAGAGATAGCACATTTGCCAATAAAAATTCCTGATCTGCTATATAGAAATATCTTTTTTTTTTCAAAGAAAATTAATACCTTTTTCCCCCAGCATAATTACAACTAAGCTTTTTTGACTAAAGTTATACTCATGACAGCTAGGATTTCTTTTTCTTTCCCTTCTTAAATGATACAGCTATGTTGATAAAGCATTTATATGTAAGGCAATCCTAAGGCAAGGGAAGTGTAGAGCACCTCAGTGTCCACAGACGCCTGATGGCACAAGCAGAAGACACCCTGTAGCAGCCAGACAGCTCGGTGGCTGGAAGAAACTGAGCGCCCTCTGCCCTTCGAGCACCCACCGTGTACAGCGCTTCAGCCCTGCCCGTCACCAGCCAGCCTCAAGTGTCACTGAAGGATGAAGCTGTCTCTCTTCCTGCCTCAAAAAACCCAATTTTGGCAGCAGGGCTCAGGTTGATCTGATCTGGAAGGTCGGCAAGTAATTGTCTCTGCTCAAGCTATGAGCAGCTCCCCACGTCTTTTTTGTAACCACCTCAGGCCAACAATTTTACAGATGTCAGACAGATTTTTCTAGCCCAGTAGAAAGGCATGTCATTATCAACAAGGATCTCACAAGACATGCTTACAAATCAAAACAGAGAGGAAAAAACCATAATAATTATAGGCTTACTAGTGAAACTTTTTTTTTTACAACGTTCCCTTAAATTTGTGTTTGTATCTCACACACATACACAGCCTTATAAATAATTTTATTTAAAGTATTGTAAGGGGAGAAATTAAATGTTCCAGCTTTCTTACTCTGCTAATAAAGATTAATTATTACATGGTGGTTTTGAAACACTTGTAATTAGGAGTCTCAGTGGAAAGCACTGGAGTAATACATAAACTCTAATAGCAACATAAAAACTCTAACAGCAACATGGTATATATCATAAGTAATTAGGAGTTTAGCAACCAGGCATATAAAAGTTATGACAAAGTAAGACAGCTGAGAAGTCTTACCACACAAATCAAACCAAACCCTTCAGAAACAAGTGGTATCACAAAGACACAGGACATGAAGGGAAAGTGCCTACCTTGCAACTCACTCCAACACTCACCAGTTCCAATGATTTTCAGCATCTCAAAGACACAGGACTGATACAATTAGGAAACAATGGAACATATTCTTCATTAGCACCAAAACCTTGCATTTCTTTCAATAAAAGGTTGTCTAAACGATGTTATTTTCTCATGTTTTCTATCTTTTAAAACAACGTATCACAGACCTTGCACTGTTTGAAAAGTTAACAGGAAAAAACTCCGGAGGGACAGGTTTTTTTAATTTTCATTTTTTCATTTCACTTATTTTTCACTTCTGCCACAAGTTTTCACGAAAATAACCTACCATCTTCCAGCAGTTCTGGTTTGCGCCGGTGAAACTCTAGGCATGGCTTGAGGATTTGCTTAAGGTGAAAGGCAGCATTCTGCCCTGGCTGGTGAGCACAGGCGCTCCGGGCACATACCTGTAGTGCCGCTGTAGCTGCGCAGTGAGTACTGGCAAGCAGCGGCAAAAGGGCGCGCTCTTTATATATGCCCTTGTTGCATAGATAAAGAATGATCCCAGTCACAGATGGGGCTTCCTGATAGCGCAGCCACCGGCTGACATCAGTGGCACTGAAACTCACGGGACGGGAAGGTATCAGAAGCCCCAGGGCCATAAACACACAGCCAGTTACTGATACCGGCCTGGAAGCAACCCGTGCGAGTTGCTCACGGGCAGAGGAGTATTTATACTGTGTACTTAAGCTGCAACAAAACCCACTGACTGCTTGGATGCCACTGCTTCAGAGTCAGGAGACTTAGTAGAGTTAGAATTGATGACTGGCACCCTGTAATGCTACACACCTACGTGTTATGAGGGCAGAGTGATCAACCCTCTTTAATGCCCGTGTTTGGTCTAGTGTCTTAGCCCTGAGGCTGGGCTGTAATTTGAATGCAATAATGGGGAGCTGGTCAGAGAGCTCACCCAGATGAAAACTACCTCTGCCAAAACAAAATAAATTATTACATTGCAAAAATACACACGTATGAGTTTTACCAGCTCCCTCATCTGAGTGTGCAGCTCCTCAGGCTGTGGTGTTGACCTAGGAAAGTGGGCAGGGAATCATGCCTGAGGTGGAAGGCAGAACCTACCAAAAGTCAGAAGTAAGGACTACAGCTGACTGTGCAATCACATTCTTAGTGAATGGTTTGGGCACATTTGTATCCAAAGACTCTTAATATCAATACACTGTGGATCTTTATAAAGGTTAATTATCCTTGTAAAAGATATGGAGTGAGGATACAGTCAAATGTTAAGCCATCTAACATTTATAGATGATTTAAACCTTTAAAAAACCCCAGGTTTAAAAAAACCTTTAAAAGGAACTATTTTCTCATTTTCTAACAGAATTTCAATAATTGTATGATTCAGTCAGGCCTTAGTAACAAACAGCTTCATCCAAGCAAAAACGTCGTGGGAAGCTTCAGAGTGAATCTTCTGGTGAAGCTGAGATCAGCAATTATGTCTGAGTATCATAATACCAGCTGCTGAAATTATGATGAGGGAAAGATGAAAACTAAGAGGATTGCCTGAAGGACCAAGAATAATGCAAATGTGGCATTAGAACATCTGTGGAGATAAAGCATATGAGGTATGAAAACAATTATCTGGTTTGCCAGAAAAGCAAAAAAAAATCTTTCTATATAACCAAAATAAGTGACCCAGCAGGAATATGCTCTTGTCTTCTCTAAGTATCTTTCATCTCCAGGGGATGTTTCACTAAATCTGCATAAACTTTCCACTTGCTACTGATAATGAAATTTCCTTTAGTTATCTGGACTTCATCTGTTCAGTCCCCTAAACCGTAATGTATTTATTTTTCTAAGGCATCCAACAGCAAGACATAAGGGTGCATCTGTACACAACTCAGCTTCACTGATGCAGAAAAGAAATAGATAAGCTCAACTAAATCAGCAGGGAATCCCTCATTCTTCTGTAGTGAATGGAGACCGGCAGCAGAATAAACATTTAAAAGTTAAACAAAGTCCCTAAGCATTTAAACAGCTTAAAGTGAATCCTCCTCTTAAGAGGAGGATAAAAACAAACAAATGTTTAGTAACTGCTCTCAGCGAGACATCTTAGCCCATCTATCAAAATCATACACCAATTTTAAACCAGAAGAGATTAACAGACCCCGAACCAGCAGGTCTTCCCCCTACAAGGTGTGTTTTCTATTTATGGATAACTTTTTATTTCCTCTTCACGTGCACAGAGCTTAGAATCGTAGAATCATAAGCTATTTTGTATTGGAAGGACTTTTAAAGGTCATCTAGTCCAACCTCCCCTGCAACGAGCAGGAACATCTTCAACAAGATCAGGGTGCTCAGAGCTTAACTACCCACAACATGCTTGCATTGCGACAAACCTCTTTTTGACTTGATTCTCCAAAAACTTCTTGGCACAGCTCTCTTCTTTCCTTTTGCAGCTTCTACATCTGCACACATAAAAACTGGCATTGGTAAACACGTGCCCATGAGCATTTCCCCCTCCCCTCATTTTCCAATATTTCTTAGCAGCTGTGAATGACACTTCCAGCAAATGAATCCCTACCATTTTCAACAAGTCTTTATACTGCCCTGTAACCTCAGAAAGAAGAAAAACACTGGACAGAAAACTTTGAGGTTAAAAATATACTGCTCAAGCTACCTTCGCTTTGTTCCTTAGATATTCTACAGACGTGCCTATGTATAAAAACAAATTATTTTATGCCCTCCCTGAGTGCTTACAGCATTTTATAGACAGAACGAGCAGTGTACCTGTGGCACACCGTGGTGTGTAGGGGGAGCACCCACATCACACCTTCTTGCCTTCAGCCTGCCAAAAGTCCGAGCAGTTGTCACCTATGCACCATGTTGGATGGACAGTAAATAGTAAAACAGGGCAGTTAACAGTTTCTTTAGGAAAGGATGTACCAGGCTTGGTACATTTTTAGCCCAAGAGTTTAAAAAAAAGCAGACTTGTTCCGCAAGTTACAGGTTGATTGGAGGGGTTTCTGAGCTGATTTTTAGTAATTAATTCTTGCAATGGATTTTTAAAATGTCCTGAAACTGGGACAAACCTTTTGACTTCTGTGAAGCTTACCAATTTTTAACAGCTAAGGACCCACCCAAATCTCTTCCATTATTGCTGATGGGTTTTAGTTCAATAAATTGTGGACAGCCATTAAAGTAGGAAAAAGATCAGTCCCATAATTGGAATGAGCAAGTTCTTCTCATGTTCTGCAGAACCATTCAAATAAGATGCAGCATCAGTGTCTGTAGTTTACTACAGCCCTACTGTAGATATGCAATTAAATCTTGCTTTCAGACACGAGTAAATTTGAAATTATTTTCACCACAAATTCTGTGCCACTTGGATACCTTTGAATGTTGGATATAGAGTCCTAAGTCACACTTGTCAGTGTCTAGCTATTTCAAGCTAGAATTTATATACATAAGGTATATCTATATACATATATACATGTATATAAACAAATACATAAATAGATATATTTCCAGAAAATATACATGCATATAAAAGAAAGAATATGCAGTAACATCATCTCTTGAATCACAAGTATGAGAAGCTATATGAAAACTTGCAGTTTTAATACTGAGCAGCTGCAGTGTTTTCATATTAATGGGTGGGCTGCAAGCTAGCAGGAGCGCTTCCACCAGGACAGTGTCCCAGGAGGAGGGAAGAAATATATAATTTGTTATAGCTGTCTTTTCCTGATTCCATTTACTAGGATTTAATTGAGTGAGAGCCGAAAAGCTACCTAAAAGCTATATACATGATGACAGTTTGGTCCCTGTAAGAAATTTCAGAAATACGTCTCAAGGTTTCTGTACGTATGTTACCTCTCTGATCCAGTTCTAATGATAGTAATTAAACTGGTTTTGATCATCAAAGATTTGGTCAGCATATAGTGCTACTGCTTAAACATACGGGGATCTTACGCATGGGACATGGCAGTTCA
Source organism: Chionis minor (assembly GCA_013398295.1). Lineage (NCBI taxonomy): Eukaryota > Metazoa > Chordata > Aves > Charadriiformes > Chionidae > Chionis > Chionis minor. The sequence continues at coordinate 1,105,508 of VZSF01008264.1, forward strand.
GTTAGACCTTGTAGATCACGCTGTCAGTACACGTTAGCATCAGTCTCTGGAGCCGCTGGGGCAGAATTTACCACGTAGGTGAGACACTTGCCGCAATGGATACTCAGGACTAACTCTTTGGACTCTGAATGTCAAGTAGTTTTGCAAAGACACTGATGTATTTATGCAAGTACTTCGAAAAATATGCTGATCATCTGGCACCTGAGAGGGAACATGGAAACTATTTTCCAGATTTTTAAAATGCACGCATACAAGCTATTGACTTAATTTATGGCCAATGGCTCTTCCATAAGGTTATTTCAAAGGCACACTGATATTTTACCAAATTATCCATCACTCAGGGCTATACACGCATCATTTATTAAACCTTAACTTTCCTTGGATAATCTACTTGGTCTTCTCACTTCATTTTTAATCTGTCTTTCCTTAAGAGAGGTCTGGAGAGTATCAAGGTGAAGTGCTAACAAAACCACAGAAAAAACCCCCAGTTAACTTTCAGATAAGGCCATAGCACTAACAGTGCTAAACAGTGAGTCCAAAAGGCCTCCCGCGGCAACCTTTTATTAATATTCAACCTTGACCTTTCTGCATCCTTTGACTTTGTGGCTTACATGAAAGACTTGAGGCATACAGGGATCTTTTAAATATCACTCCAAAGGATATTTTTTATTATATATATATAAATCGTTTATAGCAGTTGTGCTTTATTATAGCACAAATAAATATTCTTAAAAATATAAATATATTATAAATAAATCCTGTTAAGCAAATCAGAGACGACACTGTTCCCAGAACAGAACCTCTTGAGCTCCCTCTGCGCTGGGCTCCATACCACCGTCAGGGGTATTGTCACGAGCAAGGAATTAATTTCACCTCTTAGTTTCCAACTAATCTCATTTCTGTCAGCCTCTCTGAAAGATGGAAGACAGTGGATGGATGTGTCAGACAGACGAATTTGAAATAAATGGTAAGGAAGATAGATGTTGTTAACTGGGTCTCTTCTTCTGCTGAAGGCTGATGCCTCAGCTGTGCACCGATGGAAATTCTTGTCAGCACAGATGGTTTGTTTTGACCACACTATGTCATTTAAATGTTACAATAATAACAACAGAAATTGGGTTATTTTGTGGCAGCAGCCAGTTTTCAAGGGAAGTTAAGAGCACGTGGGCACTGAGAAAGTTATAACTGATACTAAGCACGGCAACAAAACTCAGCAATCTGCTGCGTAGGTGATACTGCAAGACACATGAAAGCTTGCCTGAAACAATCCACCGCATCTGTTGGCAAGCTGTAATCCAGTGGTACCATGTTTTAAATTTGCCCTGAGGTGAGAAAACTCAATGTAAACAATGTCCTTGTATTTGTCAACATTCATCTTCAAATGTATATTCATAACTGGAAGCCTAAAAAAAACCAAACCAGTGCGCAGTGCACACATTTTCCCCACAGCTCTGGCAAAAAGAGTGTCTCCTTGTCCCAGGTGGAGGACAGCGAGCGCTTTGTTTCAGTCCAACATTGCTTCACTTGCAATGGAGTCCCACATCTGATCTTCCTCCAGTAAGAGGAAAGGAGGAGGGGGCCAGGGTGGCAGATGTCACCTTACTGTGTCCTCGAGGAGCTGCCGTGCAGGCATGCATCCTGCTCCGTCCACTAGTGAGGTGGGGGGGGAACCTCTGACGAGAGATACTGTTGCCTCCACTGATGTGATATGATAAATTCTTAAGCTGTTTTCTTCTGTTAAAGTCTGCCTGTGGCCTTATTTACTTATTACATTTTTTACTTATTTACTTATTTATTTATGCCAGTTACCCTGGATAAATGCCCAGCAAGGACTGATTCGCATCAGTTCATCTGGGGAGGGAAAGAGGCGGACCATCAGTAGCTCCGTCTTTCTGTTGCTATGTTTTTTGAATATTTTCAGATGTTACACTGCTGTACAGGGCCCCAGGGACTGTCATGGAAAGTTACTGGGGCACGTACATTTTTGTAACCCTTTGCCAGGTGCAGTTTTACAAAACGGAGATGGAGATGGGGACAGGGGGACAAGCTTGGCGGCTGAGGCTCACTTGGAAGCTTTTGCACAAGAAGCAGAGAGGAATCCTACGTAAGCTGCTGATGGACAAACCAGGAAAGCATGCGGTACTCAGCCTCTGCTCTTGCGCAGGATGGAACAAGAATGGAAGAAGATACCTAAAACACTTCAACAAAACTTTCCTGCTTCAAGGGCAGCCTCCTGAAACAGCTGCAACCTTCGCCTTCATCCATACTTCCCAAGAGTCAAAATAACATGCGTAGCAACAGGAAAAGAAATCCGCAGTAACCTTTCAAATCCCCAGGAGGAGTATGCACAAACATTTTATTATGCCTTAAAATTTTTATGTAACTTGAAATGTCTGCGTAGCCACATAGCCTGCAACAGGTCAGTTACCTCACAGAAATCTCAAATCCCTTTGAAGCTGAAGACATTAATGAAACCGTGAACCAGAAAACCATTTCTATTGATTTTTGTTTTCCGTGTCTGCTGCTGCTGTAAACATGCTTCTCATTCAAAAGACTGATTTTTAACCCATGTGTTGCACCATCATCCGGATATAGAGGGAGGAGAAAGCGATAGGACATGGAATAGCACAGACTGGGAAGAACAAGAGGGGAGACAGGGAAAACTCGAGTTGTGGCTATATGCTTGCATTTTTCAGAGCAGCAAGCACGTTGGTTTGTTAAGATACCATCATCCCCATTTTAAGTTCCCCGGGGAAGATGGTAACTGCTGAGAGGAGCTGGTGAGACCAGCAGCATCACCCAGCACACGCAACACGGGAGCACGCAGTGCCACCGAGCGCAACTTCTCACTGACCTGCAGAGTCCCCGGCCTCTGCGGGGGGGATGTGGGGCACCACGCAAGTCCCACAGCGGCTGACGGAGGGCTGGGGCAAGTTATTGGGTCTGCTAGCCATAGACCACCCTGCCTGGGAGGAGGTGCCAGGTAGGGAGACGGGATCTAAATGGCTAGGTGAGAGGCTAGTTAGCTCTGCCACTGGAAGAGTCCCAGAGGACTGCACCCTCCCTCCCGACGGACGTAACATCAGCCCCTGATGCTTCCCTTTGCTAGAATCATAGAATCACCTAGGTTGGAAGAGGCCTTTATGAGCATCAAGTCCAAGCAGCAGCCTAACACTGCCAAAACCACCCCTAAACCATGTCCCTCAGCACCACGTCTACCCATCTTTTAAATACCTCCAGGGTTTGTGATTCAACCAGTTCCCTGGGCAGCCTGTTCCAATGTTTGATAACCCTTTCTGTGAAGAAATTTTTCCTAATATCCACCCTAAACCTCCCCTGGCACAACTTGAGGCCATTTGCTCTTGTAACCTGGAGCAGGGCAAAAGACAGATACTTCTCATGGAGAGAGCTGGAGGCGTTACCTCCAGGTGTGCTTCTCCCCAGCCCTGTGCCCACCCCGGCCCAGGATGGACCATCTCTCCGGGACCTGGTGCAAGACATGACAACAATGAGTTGGAAAACGGCAGCACAGCAAACACCGAAGTCTGCAACTTGCTGAAAGATGTTTTGATATCCCCTATGAACCCTGTAGCTTATGTGTAGGATCTGCCCATGTTGTAAAACTGAGAAGGTGCAATGTATTTTTAAAATATTACTGCTGGTCTGTAAATCATTTACCTATATTGCCTAGCACAATTATCATGGGTTGGGTGGCCCCCAGGTTCTTCAGCACTTAAGTAACCTGTGTAATCAAGTCAAGATTTTAAATTCTCTCACCATCTTTTTAAAACATCGTATTAAAAAAAAAACCCAAACCCAACCCAGACCACAAACACATAGCAGAGATTTAAAGCACATACACACAAAAAGTCAACTTCAACTTCTATGTAACCCAGTAATTCCTTGCCCAGCACTTACACAAGGACAGCAAAGGCAGTATTTCTAAGCCTCTCCCTTTTTATGATCATTATGCAACAAGGTAATTAAGGTCAGCTGAGATCATCATTCTTTAACTGAGTTCCCAGCCCTGACAACAGAAACCTCTGTCTGATCTTTGGTTCACAGAAAACTTTTTAACCTTGTTTCCACCCACCACTGCTGTTATAAAATTGCTCTAATGTGTGTTGGCTGCTCATTTTTCTTAACCTTTGGAGACTGTAACATTGTTCCTTCAAAAGGCTGAACTCTAAGACTCCCAAGCAAGCAGGCATAGGGCACAAGGTAGTTGAAATAATTTAGGAACAGTAATTAAATACAAGACTACATACAGCTTTGCAAGCTTAGTCTTGGCTGTATTTTTCCTGATACTCGACTGCTGAATTCCGTTACCATAAGAGTTTTCTTAAAGGCCTGGACTATCTGAAGCTGCAGAGCAAAAAGATTTGAAAAAAGAGGGGCAAATATATCAAGGAGAACATCATGCTAACCTTCTAGGACAAGTCTAGTCAGGCCTAGTGAATCACAGAGAGGGAAATCACAGCCATGTTTGAAATTGCCGTCACGGACTTTCCTGTACTAGCATCTGGGTAACAGTATCAACAGATGTGGAATTTAGGTTTCGGCTACCAGGATGACTAACGTCAATAAATCAGCACAGCGAAGTAAGTCATAGAGTTACCACCTCACCTGCTGCTCCCTGAGTCACAACAGGCTTTCTCTCTCTCGCTTTGATTTCACGTGTTAGTTTGGCACTTGCAAGTATTTCACTATTTCAAATAACTCTCCAACATTTTACATGGAGTTTATTTCTCAAACTTGTTCATTTTAGTCAGTGGTTTCAGGTGCACAACAAATGGTTTTACACTGATAAGCAGAAGAGCCTTAATTAAAATGCCAGTTAAAATGGCAGCACAATTACAGGAACAATTTTCTCTGAGCAATGGGCATTCACAGCTGAAGGTAATGATTAAATTTCTGCAAAAAATGTTCTTTATTTGAACTACTATCAGTCAGCAAAGTACTTGGAATGCATAAATTAGACTCCCCCAGAAAATAATATTCTGGACAAATAGTTATTCTAGTGGCAACTAGAATTTTGAGTGGATGTCTTGCTTCGTCGTTTTGTGGAATTTAATAAAAATGCCACCACAGATAATGGGCCATATATAGAACTTGGATACTTCTATTCAGTTAGCGTTGCCTCGTCTAATGCAAGCCATTTGTTTCAAAATAGGACCTTACGTAATTTTCAGCAAGCATTTAAATAACCTACCAATAATAATAATGCAGAAGCAATACTGATATGGACTGTAAATTAAAAGCTGTTTAGTACTTTGTACTTGTGAGGTTGTTTGCACTGCTTCTGCAACCCTAGCCGGTCTTTAACCACTGCAGCAACAGATAAATCCAGGGCACCGTAGTGCAGTGACCAACTGAACTAACAGCTTCTGATAGTTTAGCTGTGCACCTACTCAAGAAGGGCGTTGCGAAGAGCATTGCGCAACCCACACGAACGTTGCTCGGTCCCGACAGACCCAGTGCCAGTCACACCTCCCAGAATATTTTCTAGCAGCCCTGGGTTACAGAGCAGCCCATGTACAAGATGCCTGAGGTGCGCCCTGAGCGTAGCCGAGACCCAGAGCCCACCAGCCCATCAACCTAACCTTGACAGGGTCCACTGTGCCGCTGCTCATGCTCATGGCAAACCTTCTCCCTCCACTGCCCTCAGAGCTGCACAGGTACCATTCCGCTCCCCAGGTATTGCTGTTACCCATCAGCACCACCAGTTCGTCTTGAAAGAGCAGGCACAGCCTGGAACTTGGTCGCTCATCCATGCACAGTGCTGCTTTCTTATTTTGGGTGCGCACAACTTCTTATCTTTCCAGTTCACCATGAGAATTCTTTAATTTGTGATCGTATTATATTGGCTTCTTGTATTTTGACTTCATGCTAATGATAAAAAGTCACATTTCTCTCAATGCCGGCATTAAAAAAATCCACTCACTGATTGAAAGTACACACATAAATAGATAAATGTTGAAACAAAATTTCTAGAGCCACCTATGAATTTGCCTAAGCCAGACAGGGCTGGTGGTGTGGAGAATCTGGCACTCAGATTTGCAGTCAGACGTTAGGGACCATGTTGCCCCGGTCTTCAGCATCAGTAAAGCAGTTTATTGAATTAGAATTGCAGAGAGCTAACTTGAAAATTAACTTGATGGTAATCTACTAATTAAAAAACCCCACAATGGCATGTGGGTACAGCTTCAGTACTATTGCCACCTACAGGTATTCTTATATTCCTTCATTACAAAAAATAATGTAGTAAACATGCTGTCCTGGCGCTATACTCTGGAAAATTCAAACGATACCCTGTAATTCACCGAAGATGTAGCATCATCAGCTCTCTGGGTGCAAGCTACAAATGAGCATCTACTTTAAGAGTCAGTGAACTGCTACTCGCTTGAATGAGGAAAAATGTTAAAAAATTCAGTGGCAGAAAGGCTAAAAATATAAATTCTGTTTAGTTAGAGAAAAAAAGACTTGCTCTATATGATCAGACACTATCTGAGTATTTAGACAGTTCCTGCAGACAGTAAAAGCCTGTAGAGGACATGCTCGATGGTACACCCCGGGCAGTGAAGCATGCCAGCGTTCAGGTTCATCTCGGACAGCAAAAATCCTATATCCGAAGCAAGCTTGGGTCTCTGCTGAATGAGGGATTAGCGGGTTTGGTAGCCCCAAGCTGCAGCCAAGAAGACCAAGTCCACAGCAAGGATGTGGTTGTCTGTTTTTGCTGCCTTGTCTAAGAGGGGGAGCAAGAGCCTTCGTCTTTTTAAAGTAACATATGCTTGTGCAGTGCTGAGCGCCTTCTGTGCAACCTCTCTAAACTTGTAATGTTTTTCTCTTCATTTGGAAATTACTTCTTTTTTTAAATGATAGTTTAATCATAATTTATAGTGGTGACTATAATACTCGTTGCTCAGACTGATCATAGCCTATGAATAAGTCAATAGCAAAGGTTTCCAAATGAAGTACTTAAGCTTATTTGAATTCCTGTTTCAGTCACCTGCACTGTAATTTCCAGATATGCTCAAGTATCCGCAAATATCACTGGAAAATAACAGAAGCTGTGAGTGCTAGCTATTTTGAGAAAAGCCGAAGAAAGTAAAATATTAGCAAAGTAGTATAGTCAGAATAAAATAATCTGCTTTTGGCACATTTCAGTCTTACCATTAAGCACAGCACTGAAAAGTATTGAGAGCACCGAGATACCAGGGCAGGTGAGGATGGGTATAGGACCTGGTAGACAAGATCTTAGAAAACTAAAGAATATAACCATCTTTTTTTGAGAAAGCCATTAAAAAAATATTTTTACTGAAAACAAGGATCTGATTTTAATACTGTTTCCCAGTTTTATACACATGGATGGGTGCAAGTACTGACAGAGAGAGATGAGCGTTGCTGTCTGGAAAGGTGAACAGCCAGTACAGCTACAGATTCATCTTCACTATTGCTGCCCCACACTGTATTAATATTCTATATACTCACAACATTACCGGCAGAGTTAAATCACTGTGACTAACACTTCAGCTATAGCTGAGGCTTGTAATTATTTCAGAGTCAGAAAGACACAATATATCCACTCTGAAAACAAAATTCTTTAGCAAATGCATGTATACAGAATACAAATGATGTTGACATATCTTGGTCTTTCATATTAATGGCCCATTTAAATCCAAATGCAGATATTTCTTTTGGCATGTCTTTTGTCATGTTTATGCGCATAAAAAATTATGAGCTGAGAAATGAAATGCAACCACCACTTAAATGCCACATACAAGATAAACCCACTTGGATATGAAGCCTGATGTAATAAGGTACAAAATAGGTGTGTGTTACTACACTGGACATCTCCAAAACCCTATCCATTCAGGAGAAAGAGGTTAACACTATAGAAAGAGAAATTACAGAAATTTCTTGCTCAAAGTACCTGTTTTTCAATATTTTAGCTTTAAGGTAAATGTCCAAGTTTGAACCTTACCAGTCTCAGGCCCCTTTACTAGATTTCAAAGAGGCAGTGAAAAAAATATTTCCCTTTCTCCATGTTCTCACACTTTCATTTAACAACATTTTGAGTTCTGACAACACAACTGAGTTCTGGCTGTGTCTCCTCTTTGTATGGAGTCTTTCCACAACAAAACAAAAACCAGGCTGTTTTCCAACAGTAGAATTAGGGGGCGGGGGGGAAAACAACAGGAAAAAAATTATATATGCAAGCATCATCCTTGAAACAATTACCTCTGTTTTTGTAATTAACTACATTTCAACCTGATGATATCTAATTAATGACAAATTTCAACTGAGTGGTCAGGAAATGTCTCAGAGCACAGAACATACCGCGTTTGAACAGACATAAGCAACATGAAAAGCACCAGTCTGAAATCCAAAGATGCTCACAAACCATCACAACATTCACAGAGGGGGCAGCGTTATAGCCCAAAGAGCCATTTGCCATTTTATCCCTGGAAAATAATACTGGTTTGAGAAATTCTGACCACGAATCTGCTGGAGACTGTGCGGCCGGTGGGAGCGAGGGATGGGGAGAGCAGGGCTGGGACCTGATGGCCGCTACGCTGACAATGCCACCGGTTTGGTAGCTCTGAGATACAACACAGACAGACAGGAAAGGCCCTGTGTTTCAAAACAAGTGAAAAAGACCTTTTGACGTGCCCTCTCGGGGGCCAAGCAAGAAGCTGGGACTTGTACCCAAGTGACCGGGAGCCTTAAGGTTCTCCCATGCAGGGTCTGACAAAGATTAGTTTTGGCTTTGATATCAATACACGTAAGAGAAACAACCAATGTACCTTCACATGCTGAATAATCCAAGTAAATAAAACCTCATTGTTCAAGCAATAATGTCTCCAACAGTGTTTAGAGGTTTATGCTAGTACAGTGACTCCTTTTGCTCTTGTACTTAGGAGATTCTGGTGTTTTATTCAAAGGGAAAGAAGAAGATTTTTTTACAAAGAACTCATATACTCTTAAACACACTAGGAGAACTCTAATTTCACTTCACTAAGTGAGAGTTTTAAGTTACACTTTCACCCATCTTCCTTGGTACTGTAATAGGGATGTTTCTTATCTTTTATGCAGATAAAATCTTACTAACGTGGTCTGTGTCAACATGAAAGGAAAGCAGAAGTGCTGTGAAAATTTACACTAAAATTTAACACAGTTTCACTTCCATGTTTGTCCAAAAATGTAAAGCATTTAACCTCTAAAATAAAACCCTTTAAATTACAAATATGAACCATAAACAGTACATTCACTCAGCATATGCACTGTTATTTGATCGAGAACATTTTTTACAGATAGTGGCTGAGTTGTGTGATTTTTTAAACAGAAGTACGGTATTTTAGGTAGATCATTGCAAAGTCTAAGTGATTCTGCAGCTTCAGTCCTACCATCAAAATAACTTAAGGGCTGGATTCTTAAAAATACTCAAGTACAAAAGTCTCCCAGAGTTGATCTGTTTAATTCATTGGGAATTAAAGCTCTGACTCATTAGTAGATATAGATGATCTTAGGACAGATTAGAAGAATTTTCTGTCCCAACAATCTGCCCATTTTAGATGTCTCCCTCCCTCCTTACAGAACCAGCTCAGCTTCTGGTGAAGTAGATGCTGTATCACTCTGGCATAATAACATAAACTGGCATTAATTTTGGTCTTTCCTAGCGCATCCAGCTATGATTTAAGCAGATCTGCAACTGCTTTACGATTAGCCGAGCAATCCCAGCAGCAGGGGAAGAAATCTTTGAAGAGGAGCAGAGTGAAAAGCTTGGGGACAGAATCACTGCAGCAGACTTAGCATAAGCTGTCCCTATTTGTGAGCCAAAATCTTTGAGCACTCAAATAGGAATCTGAGTTCAGTTGCAATTATCAGACTCTCCCCAGTATCTATGTCTTTTTTTAAAGATCAGAATTAAGAACAGCTGAAAAAAAGTTATCTGTATCTCGTTGGCAAATGCAGACAAGACCTGTACCTTTAATTCACTATTGTTTGTTTTACAGCAGGTCATTATTCTCATTAATTGCTAAGCTGCTGGCAGATTCCTTGACATTTTGGATGAAAGATCAATCTGGATTTAATAAAGTGATCAAGAGGAAAGAGGTTATAATTCTTTTTCTTAAAAGTCTGCCAAATTAACGGCACTGTGCAGACTGACATCATGATAGACAGTAGCTTATTGCTACAGCAGTCCATTTTTTAATCAGGGTGACATAATACAGCTATTGTCTGGCTTGATATATATCGTATGCGCATGGCCAAATTTTATTGCAAATCCAACACAGTGTCCTTTCCCAGTTCCTCCTAGTTAGAAGTTCAAGGTAGGCAAGGAAGAGGTAAGAGGATTTACACAGGTATGTTTTCATCTGTGAACACAGAAGTTCTTTTGTTGGATTTACATGTACATCTAGCAGGACAATACAAGGGTATTTAGGTCTAGGGGGTTCTAGCTTTCCATTCATCATCATTCAGAATTACTAAGAAAATTGACTAACATCAGATCTGAACATACAGGTTTTTAACTCTTTGTTTTCAACTAATTGTGACTAATTGTGTTTGCTTTTTCTTTCCCTCTCGTTCTCTGACACACGTGCATTCCACACGGTTTCCACATTAATATAAACTTCACACTGCGACATAAATTGCACATTTAGCTTCAGGCGCATCTAATTGATTCCTTTTTATTTTCCTGGCCCATCCCCAATTCAGGCGGTGCAGCCAGCATGCTCCTTTCTGTAGCTTGGAGCACAAAAGCTTGGATGGGGTTAGCGCTACGTCCTGCACCTTTGCTTTGCTGGCCCAGACAGAGCTGGTACCCGCGTCCAGCTGTGCTCGTGAGGAACAGCCTTTGACACCAGAGCAGAGCAAGGGGCTCAGACACCTCCAGCTCTGAAATGAGACAGGCTAACTGGTGCGTTTTAGCCTAAGTGCCTGACTTAGCTTTTTCAAGCAATGATTTTTTATTTTTTTTTTTTACAGGTAATTTACCTCAGAGAAATTAAAACAAAGCTTGTTTACTCTAAAACATACATCCCGTGGCAGAAACATCAGACAGCAGACACTCGGGCTGAACTGAAAAACAACTGGCAGAAGGATGAAAGAAATTACGACGACCTGCTCTGTGCCGGGGTTGGGGCAGGAAAAGTTGGGGCAAGGGCTGTGCAGCTTTTTCAACTGACTGGAGTATGTTGTTAACACAGTATAAAGCGCAATAAGAGTAAATAGAAAGGTTGATTTCAAAGAGCAAAGGTCAAGCCTTTGCTCTCTTGCTTAGACGGCAAGCTCAGCCACAACACCTGAAAGAGTATAAAATCATAGAATCACAGAATCACTTGGGTTGGAAGAGACCTTCAAGATCATCGAGTCCAACCATAAACCTATGCCAAAAACCACCCCTAAACCATGTCCCTCAGCACCACGTCTACCCGTCTTTTAAACACCTCCAGGGACGGCGATTCCACCACCTCCCTGGGCAGCCTGTTCCAATGCCTGATAACCCTTTCGGTAAAGAAGTTTTTCCTAATATCCAATCTAAACCTCGCCTGGCACAACTTGGGCCATAAACTTCAACCAAAAACCTCGTAAACCAAATGAGAATGCACCATACACCTGGAGTAGGAACTGAGCTTATAAAGACAGGATTTCAGCACAGCGTAACGAATTCTGGAACATGCAAGGAGGAGAAAACAAGAAACTGTCAAAAACTGCTTCCAAGATAATGTGTTCCCACTAAGGTCCCTCGAAAAGTGAACTTCTGCTGAACTAAGTAACTGGATTCCACCAGACTACAGAAGTATCATCAATCATATGTTGCTATACGTATCTGACTACTTATAGAAAATGAAATTCAAAAGTAAACACAGTAGATCTGTAGTTTCTAAAGCCTGATGACATTCATGACGGAGTATATTGAATATTTTAGAATTTGGGAACTGAAAAGGATTTTGTGGAAATGTCTTCTAAAATTGTACATTTGAAGGCAGCAGCAAGATGCATTAGGAAGTAGTAAGGCATGAAACTGCCTCATAAAGGAAATCACTTTTGTGAAACACAGTAATAAACGTCACAGGGAAATTACAGATAATGATTGGCACTTTTTGTGCTACTTTCCACAGCCTGCTCTGACACTTGTTCTGAGTAAATGAATAATGAACTTGTCTGCAGCCAGTGAAACCAAGAAGAAAGAAAATCGTGTGTTATCCTCGTTTGTTGTGTCTTGGTATATGCAGAGATGAAGCACGTGCCATTTTGGGGTATACGTGAACTGAGAAGGCAGGTACCTTCTTTGGAGAACAGCTCCCTGCAGCTTTGTGATACCTGCAACAAGTGAGCTACTGCCTCAATCCATCACGTCCCTTTTCTGCCAGTCTAAAAAGCTTCCTGCTGAGCGTGGCATATACTGATTTTTAACCTGCAATCCTACTTATCGAGTAGGGTTCTCACCCCTCGACTGCTTGAAATGGGACAATTGCTCCATTAAACAAAATGGAGATTTAACGCATTAAGTGTGTGCAGAGGTTTTCAGGATGAAGTCTAGGAACATCTGAGCTACTAGTACTCAATTCGCTGTCAAGAGCTAGTAAGTGGATCAGACGAGAGAAAACGGCAAGTTACACACAGGAAATACATGGAAATACATACATGGAAAAATTATTGTCGATGTACAGGTTAGAATAAAAGCTTGATTTGATGTAATCTGGGACAGTGGAGCTTTAATGGCTGGAAGTACAGTTCAGGAATGCTAATTAGCCATTAACAAGCACTCTACACCTGCAAAGAGCTCTTCAATAGTTAGATACAGTGAGTTATTCTACACAATATCCTTGTGTCATATGCATTAGGCTCACTTTTTAGCAATGGAAATTGAGGTCTTTAGATGAGATAACCCAAATTATAGACAATTACCTTATTTGCAGATGGCTTACCAACAGGCATGTGATGAGTCAATAACAAAATTCAGCTGCAAGTCTTTGAGTCTGTGACTTGGGCTCTTGTCTGGTAAAAAATCCCTCCTAGGGATTAGGAAAGGCAGAAATAAATAGACCGATACATTTTAGCTGATTTGCAGAAGGCCAGAGACTTACTGTAAGTCTCCACAGCAGTCTTTTCCAAACAGTGCACTCTTAAGGCTCCTCACCCATATATGTCCAAACTCTCACATAAACAAAGGCATTTCCTTTACCTGAACTGCCACAAAAAAGGCAAATATAGATGCAAATCTGTGTGGACCTGAAAAATTACATCAACCAGTCCTACCTGATCCACTCTTCAGAAGCAGCCCAACAGCTGCCACCAGGGGTCCCACAGGGGGCTAACCTTGGCTTCAGCCTCTTCTAGGTCATTTTCTCAGGGATCCCAAATCCACAGGCCCACTTGCCATCTCCAGTTACTTTTGTGCCATGTGCCTGGGGCTTGCCAGTACAAGAGGAAAACTTGCCACCTGAGCTGCCCAATGCCACCTGCGAAAGAAGGCTCTGAGATGTCTAAAAAGCACCTGTCTGGCTCAGATCACCATGGCACACTTAGACATAAGTTATTCTAGTTGTAAGTGGAATCTACTTTGCCAAAACGTCTTCTCACCAGCTTACCAATTGCCTGGGTTCTTTAAATTAGGTGTGGGGACAAAGAGGAAGTGTCCTTCACCTAAACATAGTATCCCAGTCTTTGCCAGGGTCTTCATTTGATGAAGACGATAGATGATCATCTGCCATTCTAGCAAAATAACCAGCCGCAAGGAGGGTTGGTTTGAACTCCACATGACCAAATCAAATACACAAGAAGAAATTGCTAATTATAATGTTTTTTCAAGAAAAAGCAACTTACACATGTCATTGGCTAGGCTTAATTTTGAGTAAAACTTGGAGAATACAGATTTTGCTAACTAAAGCTCAGAAAAGTCAAAGTGCACTTACAACAAGTGCACTGGGGAATGCAGTTGTTCATTCAAGACAGTTTGACATACCTAAAAATAACCCAGAAAAGAACATTTCTGCGATCCTCAATACTTCAATAAAAGCTAGGTCCTCTTCTTACCAGCCCTGGTAGCCAGTGACTAAGTTGTACTGAAGTATGAGAACAGAGGTAACCTTGCCAGCCACTTTCAGAACAAGCTATGTGAGTTGTAATATCAACAATAAACAGTTACCTGTAGCAGGTTTGGTACAGGCTTCCCTGTTTTACCTAAAGATACCTCATTTTTTGAGAAAAAGCTGGCTTCCTTCAGCCTGTTAGATTTACCATTGTTTTGTCCAATTCTGCCATTTTCCCTCTGAATTTCTTTAGCCTTCTGAAATCAGAGTATCTTCTCCAAGGATTCATACTGGGTTCAGTAAGAAGCACAGACAATTCACCACTTAAAAATTCCTCTGAGCATACACTAAATATGATACCTACTGCAATTGTCCGCACAGGTCCAGGTCTTCTCAGTTCCTTGGTAACATTAAAGCTCTCATTGCTCTACCCCTCTAGTAGCTTTACAATGAAAATAAAAATTCAAAAAAAGGCAATTTCTTGCACATCTGAGCAGACACATCTGCAGCAGAAGACGATGACCCACCTCTTCCTCTCAAGCCCTCTTTGCATGCCGAGCGTGGTTTGTGCCTCCTCTCCTTGACATCCTTCCCTCCAGCAAACCCACTTCCACAAGCGCCACTCAGTAGCTGGTCGTTAGCACGCAGAGCACCGATGGAGAGTCGTAGGAACAGCATACACATAGCGTATAAGCGAGCGAGCTGATACAAAGTGAAAGTGTCATCGGGGGTGGGGAAATCAAACTTGCTGTATTGTCAACACATCTTGTTCTAAACCGCTCATTTCTCAACTTCTTCCCCCCGTTACATGTGCCTGGATGGACCGAAGAGCACGTTTGTCATAACCAAAATGCCCAAACTACCAGATAGTTGGTTGTTGGGGTTTTGTTTTTCAATACACGTCACCAAGTCTTAGCTTGTCTGACTGAAAAGAGTATATTGAGTTCTGCCGGCAAAGCTGACACTTTTCACTTGTACACATCCAAAAAAAGGAAGCGAGAGTGTAATACAAATACTGAAAGGAAATGGTCTTATCACACACATGCTCTTTTGGCCACTGCCTTCACATTTCCCACAGGATGGGAGCGTGCCGCACAGCATTAGACTACAGAGAAGCGATTCAGCGGTGAGTCAGGCTAAGTAACTCCTAAGAAAATACTGTCTGGATCCTCAAGGACTGGATCAAGACTGTAGTTTATCACCAAAGGCTGTAGCAGAGTTCTTGCACGTAATTACATTGCTGGGTTTCTAACGTAGGCCATTCCTCATCTTTAGTCTAACGTCTTTTCAGCAGAACATCAGCAGCTCCCAAAACGTGTGTCACTCATCTGATGCACAGACCACCCCTGGGATAAAATAATCAGGTTTTTAAAATCAGAGAAGTACATTCACAACGTATTTAAATCACGTCAGGAAATATCAATTTCAAATGTGATGTAAACATGGAAATTCAGACAGGTAACAACTTCCTACTTCATTTCTGTGAAATGCAAGAGTAATTTCTCTCTCGACATTTTCTCCAGTCATTCTCCTATTTGGCCACTGTGTAAGAATTACACAAGGTTAACAGCACCCCTTTGTTTTAAATCCCTTATTGGAGGCAGCTAAAAAATCTCGAGGGGGTCAGATTGTGCAACTGAAAAACCACTATTGTTTATTTTCAGATTTATTCTTGTACCCTGGTAGCTCAGACTGAGTCACTTTGACGAGCAGTGGAAAACCAGCTCTGAACGCCATCAGGAGCTCTGTCTTGCAAACACGGTTTCCCTAATGTTTCACAGTTCTCTACGAAGAACAAGTAAGTCCCTACGCTCACTACCAGAGAGGAAATCCAGATATTACTTTCTTCTCTTTTCTTCAAGGGCAGATAAACACTGCACTGCTGACACGGACAAAGGTTAGGTCAGACCGTGACACTTCCTATACCAATAGATAAGAGTTCTCATGGTATATAACTCAGAAGAATCATGTGAAGACCAGCTGTCTCTAACAGTATAGCTGCACGTGGGCCAAACAATCAATTTTTGAGAGGGATTCAGCACAGGGGAGAAGGTACAGGTAGAGGTAGTTTCCGCAACTCCCCATCCATACACAGCTAGCCAATATAGAGGACATGGGCAAGCAGCAACTGAGATCCCACACAACCCTTCCAAGGGGACCGTGCTCGTGGTGTGTGCCTCCTTAGCGCCTTTTATTTGTCAGTCACTCCAGGCTTGTGTTTTCTTGGGTCAGGAGACCTTGACCCCTTGACCAACTTTGATCCCTTGACATCACCGGGAGAGGCGTGCAAGCCCTCCTGCCAGCTCCTATGCAGAACCCATGGAGGGCTCTACTTTCCTGCCGCAGTCCTGTCAACTCTCAGGATTTTATCCAAATATCCTGACATTTAGAGTTTCTCAAAGCAAGCAGTTCCGGAATGATAAAACTAAGTGAGATTCTCAGCTTTCGTATTTTTTAATAGCGTAAATTTGTGATTACAAAGAAAAAGCTAAAAATCTGTCAAGAGTGTCACCTGACAACTCATAAAACAGATGGCAGAGAAAAAAAGTCACTGTTTTTAATCTCATTACTTTGTAAGGCCTGACTCAACGGCTGCCAAGTACAAAAGTTGGCAGAGGGGACGTAATACATCTAAATGCTGCCTCAAAGAAGTTGTACATCCTGCCCCCAAACTCTGGTGTAGCTAAAAATTAATGAATATTGTGGAGTGTCTTGGCAGAAACCACTCCCTCAATTCACAAAGTCCAACTAAGCCAGGAACTGGACTCGTGTCTGCAGCAGCCCAAAGATACCATTGCCTCAGCACTTGCTGAAAACGAACAACAGATGATGCTTTTCAAAAGCAAACCTACTTGATTGCTTTCACATTTTCTGACTCTGATTTCGTGAAAAGTAAATCACTGAAGCTGATGAAAACCGAGCAATTGGCAAGGCCAAGCCCTAAGAGGCAATTAGTCCCAGACATTATTGCAACTGCTTGTACGGTTCCCCAGCACTCCCTCCCCTCCAGCCATTGGGTAGTAACAACTTGCATAAAAATGTACTTAGAAAATTCATTAGTAACAGTCCAAGTTAATTGTGGCAGTAGTACAGCTCAATGTTAAGCTTCTAATTAAAAGATGCCAAATCTAACTAGGTCCTTGAAATAACTTTCAATAATATGCATGTGTTTGGGGCATGTACTAGAGGCACATTGTTTTGCTTTTCTTGTTCTTCAGTCACTATACAAACTGCCTCATTTAAGGCCATTTAAATGGTAACAGCTTGTTTCAGTAATACCAAAATAGGCACTAGAAAACACCTTTATCAAAGATGGAAATGGATTCTTGCATATTTAGGAAAAAAAAGTTATTTAAGACATTGTAAGCCACAATTCTGTTATAATTCTAAAGGTGTTCATCCACAAGGTGCACCCGCCTGGGAAATAGTATCCATCTCCTCCACTCCATCAAGGGTGGGGGGGGTTGTGGGGAGAAGGGAAATATATAACGTGCCCCAGTTCATTTAACCTTTCAGTGAGTACTCCTGAATTTCTCATGAGCATCCACTTCACAAATCTCCTGTTGTAACTGATGACACTCAACCTTTCTAATCAAACTGAAACTCTGACAGATGCACACACGTCTCATGTTTCCAGAGTAGCGTCTCCATGACAGTGATGAGAAACTGATAAAATTTCTCAATTTTTTATCAATTGATAAAATTGATTAAAAAACCATAGGAAACATGCACATTTTATCAAGGCATAGCTGGTTTCAGCTTGCGGTAAAGAGGACAACAGGCTGGCATGAAAGACTGGGTCAGTATATTAACCGACAGTTTATTTGCAGAAAAAGAGCGCAGTTTCAGTTGGGCCAGCAAAAGTTGCAAGTCAGCCAGAAGTCACCAAAAAGTTTTGGTTGAAATTGATAAAGTCAGGTACTTGGAAAGCAATTAGTTTAATGCATTTATATCTGGAAGTGTTCGATTTTCCAGCTAAATTCAGAGGAAACTTACATACCCTCCACAAAACAAATGAGGAGACGGTGGCATCATGTCCCTTTATAGTCTAATTAGTCTCCTAAGAGGATTAAAAGAAAATCCAGAAAATCCAAAATTCACGGAAACCTAAAAAATATGTGAAGGAACTAAGGAGACACAGAGGTGCCTTTGGGATCAGCTAGCTAAACAGCCCTTGACAGAGGTTTGTTGACAGAGATGGATGTATTCATCCCTCCTCCCTTCCCAAACCCAGAAAGGCCAAAGGCTGTTGAACCTGGAGCGGTGAAGCTCTGCAGGGAACGGCTTTGGTCAGAAACGCGTGTGTGAGTGACAGCGCAGCATGAGAAGCCTGGAGAGATGGCTTGCATCAGAAGAAACCTCAAGCATGGCTGAACAAGTGCAGCAGGAGGTGACAGAAGCAACTTTCAGAGCAAGAGTTACCCACTGTCCCGAGTGCTGGGGATGCGAGTGAGGACACCGCCTCGGGTTACTGATGGACTCCTCTGGCATTCAAAGAAGTGGGATTTTGATGCAATTCTGTTTATTTACAAGAATGGACAAAAATACCTGATTCTATTGCATTTGGGTTTTTTTCCTCCTAGCTGGACCAGCTGAAGTGCACACTGCAGCCAGGCTCACCTCTTGTAGAGGTGCCTCCTGTGCCAGTGCATGTTTCAACACGTTGCTGTCACCCGTTGATGTCTGTACAAACAGTCACCTGATGGGTGGAGGAAATGAAGTTCACAGCCTTTAATGTTTAGCTGTCGAAAGGTCTGGATGAGATCAAGCACCTTAAAATCCCGCTAGATTCACTTGGGTGATGTGAAATGTGAACGCCTGACTCACAGGCAGCCAGCAATGCAGCGAGGAGTGGCGAACACGAGATGGCAAGAAAACGTTCACTAGAGGCTGGTGGATTTCCCACAGAATAACAGGCAACCAACGTATTTCCGCTCAGCCTGAGACACATCCCACTGTCACCTGACAGAACTATCTTCCAAGAATATAAAACTCACAAAGATATTTCCATCCTGCCCAGTTCAATACTTGGTTTCCTTGCTATGCAAGGTTAATTCCTGATTCTGTTTATTCCTAGCTTTCCTGCAGGGTTTCTTTCTGTCCCCTCCCTTCACAGACATCATCCTCTATCTGTCGTGGTTCCCTGGGCATCAGCTGCCACCCGAAGTATGGCCAGATGGTCAGGACCTAACATGCAGGGTTAGGAAATGGCTTTAGACAGGGGAACAAGCAGGACTCATGGACCCAAACAATTCTGTACGAGAACAACCCAGGAGCAACAGCGCAGCTTACAAATAGAAAATTTGGAAGCAATGTTAGAAAGTACCTCTTCACAATTGGAGGGGGGAAGGGGGGCAGACAGAAAGAGGCTAAAGTCATTTTTGTGGACACAAGTTATGAAGCACACTCTATGCTGCACGTCATTACACTTTCCTCACAGCACTTAGCTGTGATCATAACTAGAGTTAGCGAACTACCAGTGTGATCCAAACTGGTAACTCCCATTTGCCTTTAAGCAGTGTGCTTCCTGTGAGTAACTAATGAAATAGAAAAAAAACCTCAACCAAACCAAACCCCAGAAATATCTGCAATCAGCAATGCTGCTATTTATTGACATGCTGTGCATGCCTTAGACTGTAATTCAACTCTTTTAAAACAGACCAACCAGCCCAACAAATCAGCATCACGTCACCTCTTACAAGGGTGTTGACCTGGCAGAGTACAAAGGCAAAAACTTTTCTGCTTACTGGAAAGCACGTGTTAACCACAAGACAGAGCCACTACACTGCCAGTGAATTTTATTCTCTGATTCTGTCATCATAAGGACTGGAAAAATGAAATTAAGGAAGCATTTTAAAATATTTGTTCAGCACAAGTGAGGATATATTAATGTACAGAAGTTTCATGTAGTCAAGAATGAATAAATACTCGAAGTCCAAAATATTGCAAAAGCTAGGTGCAGTGGCGTGGCTCTGCTTCTGCCAAATTAAGCTAGGATAAAGAATGTTAACACTCCGTTTCTGTACGGAATGTCCTATTACTTCCTATCATGTCACTGTGTCCAGCCCAAACAAATCTACTGAAAGTAACAAGTGTTAATAAGGCATTTTTCTAATCTAGCAATCAGCATGTTATTGAAGCCAGAAGAGGTAAGGCTCTGCAAGGATTCTGAGCAGCCGCACTCATCAACACCATATCTGGGCTCCACCATTGACCATCATGCTCCGGCTGCTGGGAGCAAACGGTGCAGCAGATCCAGCCGCTTGGCTCTCTTGAAAAATTAATCCACTGAGCTCGGGCAACTTTACATTTCACCTGTGGCAATATGGCCTGAGACAAGATTTCTCTCTCACCGTGCAGATCCCAGTCCACTTAGGGTTAACATCAGTATTTTAAACACCTAATGAAAAGTCAAGAACCTTCAGTAAGACAGCAAAACACAGTATAATATGATTAAAGCAAGATGCTCTGCTTAACAGTATTGTACGTTGCTTGGTCTTTAGTGGAACAACTAAGAAGCAACTTAGAATACAATTCACTGCAAACATCTCTAATGTTGAAGTAACAGCAAATGAATACAAATAAAACAAGTGCCATAAATGAGCACATGCTGATTCTTTGCCATTATCTGGGAGTCTGACTGAGGCCTTCAGTGGCCCACGGGTGCAACCACTGTCTTGGGGTGAAGGGGGCAAGCACGTTCAGGATCTTTTTCCCAAGCCTTTTTTATCTGCATTGAGGAGCCAGCTCACTCTCCTCTATTTTCCAGTCTTGACATGACACTGAAAAACTTACTCAGCTGCGTATTAGCCGTAAGCAATAGGAAGAAGATATGTGACACACCTTTTAATGAAGAAATCAAAACAGACAGGAAAACCCACTTAGAGAGAACTCGTATGCACATATATCACACACACAACACTGTAAGGGAAGGAAAACAATTTCCCAGTTCCCTGCTCAGGATCTCTTCACAGATTAGTAGAGAGGCTGCTTGCAAGAGACCCATCCATTTCTTATGCTCCACGGGAACATCAATAACCCCTCAGGAGGATCTGCATGAAAGGCAGATACACACATTGGAAACAACATATGGGTAATTGATCTCTGTGCATCATTAGGAAAGAAAGTATGAGTCAATGCAACTTGCAATACAACTTTATCACAACCTGGCACCTAGACAGATGGGCTCCTAGTGAGGAAATTACAAGCAGCTGGAGTTGTCTCCCTGCACCATACTAATCCCCAAGCTGTATTTTGTCATGGAACAAAGGTATACTGATTGGCAGCGCCCAGTATTCAGTTCTGGAGCCTGGAGCACCCCAACAGGAGTCAGTAGCCTTCCATTTTCTAGGACACTCTGGAAGACACTTGTTCTCCCTATATACCGCACCTTCCTGTGGGTTTCCAATGGGCCAAGAAAGCCAAGAACTGAAATTGCAAGATCCGGCATAAAATTACTTTGACTCCTCAAGACAGAGCCACAGCAGGAATGGGGCAGGAGGGGTGTCTGCCCTATGCACCTTCTAGCATGGGGACAAGCAGAAAAAAGAGAAGCTGGGGGAGTCAAGTGTGTGGCAGCCTCCTGAGAACGAAGCCCAGGAAGCCAGGAGCTGCAGCAGAGGACACGGGGCAGCGAGAGGAAGGATGGGATGCACACGAGGTGCCTGTGAAGTCCTCCCAGTCCTCCTGCCCTCCCAAACACACACACTCAAGGAGGAGCCAGGAAAGAAAGGTGGTAATTGATGGCCCTAACCAGCTGCAATTCAGGTTGGGTATGAGATAGGATGAGGTACGGAAACGCCCTGATGGCTGGCTGGGGTACACAACTTCCAGAAGTTTGGAAAGAAGCTGCTAGATTCAACTCACATCAAACAAGGAGGTTGTGTGGTGGGGCAAAATGAGGAGTTATATTCATCACTGAGGAAGCTCATTGAGGCCTAGAAATGTCATCAGTATGCATTTAGAAATGAAATGCTAAAAAGAACTGATGACCTTCAGCAGTATTTCCTGGCAAGGTTAATAAAGATATATTTATTTCCCTAAAGAGAAGAGATATTTCCAGAACTAAAAAAAAAAATATTTAAAAAAGCCCCTGCACTTCAATTTAGTTAGTAACCAAATTTTTTAGGAGGGTTTCTCTTCTGCTTTCCCATGGAGGGGCAGATTGCTCAGTGATCAGAGAGAAGAAAACTCACCTGAGAAACATTTCTGTCCCGTTAGCTGCAGTCCCTTACTGAAGTGAGGCAGTTTTTCATTCCGGTGAACCACCACATTAGCATTTCACGTCTCTGCATGAGTGTCCACAGGACAGTTTTATCAGTGCTATTAATTTCTTGCATTTACCCTATGGAGGAGGCTCATGTTCACACCGAGAGAAATGAGGCCGTGACCACTGTAGCTGCAGCTGGAGGTGCTCAGGAGCATCACAACGTTCAGCCACTCCAGTCATGAGGTCTTCTCTCTTCCAACAGATGGATACGGAGCCTCTACAGGAGCGCTGAAACATCCTCTCTCCATCCACAGAACGGACTCGCATCTTCTGCAGGGAAAGCTGCTGGCAGCCCGCTAGACTGTGGGGTCACGGGCTTGGACCCACATCTTGCCACATGCTGCCTGTTCAGGGTATGCCGCAGTTCCAGCCCTGGTCAGCCCTATCGCAGGACGTATTCCTCTCACTTGAAATGTAAGTAAGGCTTAAAACGCCTCTATACAGCAACGCAGCTTTTGTAACTGCCACTAAACTTCCTTCTGAAGCACAGTGTAAAAGCCTAGAGCAGTGTACAAATTCCTGAAATCTGAACCTGAAAATGTGCACATTTTCGTAAACGTACATGGGGATGCATGTTAGAGAGATTAATCAACTAACAAAATCTGGAAATGATACTAAAATTTAAGTGCTTATCCTTATTTTTATGTTGATGACATCTTTTAGCACAGAGCATCAAAACTCTTTAAACACATTAATGAATTAAGCCTCATAACACTCCTGAGATTGAAGCGATAACTAGTCAGCCAGTATAGGTAAAACAATGACAGGTTCTGTAGAAAAAAATAAACGCTCATTTGTTGTCGATACTGTTGATACCTCTGAATGCTATCAAATTATACAGAATAACTCATACTAATTGCAACTTCATCACTGATTAGCTGCACACTTTCAGTCCTGGGATTTTTTCAAAATTAAAGTTTTCGAGTATTTCTCTTTCTATGAAAATTTCTCCCCAGATCTAGCTTTATTTTAGGGTGAATTCCATTTTGTTTTCTGACCCCCTTTCTATCTTTCTTTCTAATGACTGACTTAGTACGCATGGGCAGTGAACATCCATGCTGGAGGCAGCCTCCTGATTTCTGTTTTTCTAGTGCTCTGATGCCTTCCTTTCTAATGTAAGTATTTTCCAGGATTATAGAATCACAGATGGAAATGGCCTGTTTCTAATTTAGCCTTAATTAACTTTCATTCAGCCTGTGCCTTTAAGTAGACCAGTCTGTTCTCTAGGATATTAAAGTCTTAAAAGCAGAATCAAGGACTGTATCTTCAATAGCTGCATGGGTTTCTTCTTCACCAGGCTCAGTGGGTTTTTACATTTAGCACCTACTGGGTCTTGGTTTAGAGGTGTAACAGAAAGCAAGTTCTCTTTAACAGTGCTGAGAAAGGGGAAGAGAATATAATTTTATTTGTGAACAAAACCTAAGGGTGATCGAAGACCTCTGAAATACCAAGCTGCCACTTACTTACAAAAGCTGCACAATCTACAATCAATACTAACTTGGACTGAAGGACACCACAGCCACCAGAGGGCTAACATTTTACTATTCAAACAGAAGATGCCAGTTGAGAGACCTCAGACATTAGCTGCAGGGTTCAGACACAGCATATATCCTAGTTTCTACCCAAGTTTTCATGAGATCAAGCTTCCTGTTATTGGTTTTCCATAAGGCATAAACTTAGCTCTTCTTAAATAAGACATTAACAGTATTCAGCTTCTTGACAAACAGTTCACAATTTCAGTTATGGTAGATGTTACCTACACAACCTGTGTGCATGCTGAGTATCTGATTTCACCGCAGATTAAGTGTAAAACCACTCAACTACCTGGCCCATAGGCAAGGCGGGTACTAAGTATTTCAAGCCACCAGAAGGGAATATTGACCACAGTCCCGCTCAGCCTGGGACTGGACCACGGTCTCCATCTAAAGATATATTTGTGTAAATACTAGCTAACTGGTATTTACATAAGTCTGCATTAATTGTTCTAAAAACCAGCATTATTTTATACTCAGCGGCCTGCTGATTCATGATGAGAGAAATAAACTATGCGAAAAAAACCTGAACAATGTCACATCTAAAAATAGCCAGCAGTTCAGACCAGGGCAGTAACAGCAACGTAATATTGGTCCTAATTACAAGCCAACAATTGCAGACCTTAGAGCTAAGAGCAAATTTCTGAAACAAGCCAGAACAAGATGTACTCATAAAGACAAAACACTGTGGGATGCTATCATGAAGATGGCTGCATCAGATCAGCCGCATACTGAGATGCAAGGAGAACCTCTTAAACCATTAGTAAAGCTGCAGAATCTCATTACTTTTAATAGCTCTCGATATGAACACCGGTGCCAAAGTACCTACAAATAGCATCACTCAGTCATCTCCAGGGTTCAACACTGGGCTCCACAAGGCTAGACCTTCATTTACAGGATCAGGCGGGCTAAAGCAAATGCACAATTAATAACTCACAGTATACCTTCTTCCCCAGCTTCACCTGCCACATCTGGGATCAGCCCTCCAGAGCTGCTCATTAACTACGTCCGGAGCTTCCACAAGTGCAGGTCAGCGTGACCCCCGTGATTTCAACGAAGCTGCATCACTGTCCATTGATTCATGGTATAGACACAAGACACAGCCAGCAGAGAGGAAAGGCTTAAAAGGCCCCGTTAGCACTCCTTGCACAGGAGACAAGGGGAAGAGAGCTGGGAGTACCATGGGCAGGCAGAGACCCTGCAAGGGAGGGGTGGGAATGCAAAGGGAGGCTTGAGTAGACCAAGGGCAATCCAACATGGGAGAGAATGGCAAAGCACGTTTGCCAGGAGACTAGGGAAAGAAAGAGGGTGCTCTTGAAACACAAGAGAACTGTCAGCCCTCTCAGAGGAGGAAGAGGAACATCAAAGGCTGGGGAAGAAGGAAGCGAGAAATCATGTCCTGAAACAAGGAAGCTTCTACAGTGCTTGGCTGCTCTCCTGTCTTGTTGAGAGACAGTGCAGGGCACGCCAGCTAGTCACAACAGCCATCTCTGCTGAAGCTGGTGCAACTTCACCATGCCAGGGGAGCATACACACATGGGCTTCCCAGCAATCCCCCCAGGAAGAAGCACTTCTTGGCACACGCTTGTTTTCTGGCTGCCCGCACTTCTCACTTCCATCCTTGCTCTCAGGAGCAGCAAGACAAAGCCTGTGTTGGAAAGCCACATGCTTATGCCTAGGTGAGGAGGACCTGCCATGCTTTGCCATGCTTCCAAGGACTGCAAAACATGTCCTGGACTTCTGCTTGCCCTCACAGGGAACTTGGTCAGAGCATACCACAGCGGCAGTGGTCTCCACAGACACTAAACGATACTGAAAAAAGGACAACGATTAAATAAAACGATTGCATCATTCACCTGAATTTAGAAAATGGTATTTGCTGTTATTATCCATCTAACATTCCAGCTGTGATTTTCTCATTTCATAATGTCACTTCCCAATCTCCGTACCTTGCAGTTCTGCAAGGGCATTACTGTGGGATCACCAGACTCCCAGAGTTCTCAAACTTTTCTAGTTAGCTTAAATGCATTAGAAAATTACAGGGTACAATTTTACAGAATGAAAAATGAGATACAGAAATATCAGTGCCATAATATCCACCAATTTTGGTTTCATTTTGCACAGAACTTCGCACTTTTATAGCACTTAATACATTCAAAGTGAATGTCTAATTGATACGGTTGCCAGTTGGATTGCTCAGTTCTTCTGCACAAATTTTCCAAGGAGACAAAAAGTTGTCTGAGGAACAGGAGTGAAGTCTGGCTTCCTGAACTCTCATGTCTTATAGCTGGGAAGCCTTGGTGCTTGTGAGCTCTTCCACGACTTTTCCCACTTAAGCTTCCCCCAGAACTAAGACTTCCACCCATCTGCCTTTTAGGGCCAAACCTGGTGGTCTACAGCTAACTGCCTGCACAAAAATAGCAAATGTCCTCATCCTCCCCCTTCTAGGTTAGGCACACCAGCACGCCACGCTATGTCCAACACGCCTCTCAGAAGCGAGCAATCTTGTGCCTAGCTGCTTTCAGAGCAGTAGAAACTCATCAGCACTACCTGGGGACTTTCTTAACCTATAGGCTAGCAAGGGGTAAGGGGTGAAATGGATATTTGTGTTTCTGGATTTGTGTTTTGGAGCAGAGGGGAGGCTGAAGGCAAATCTGGGAGCCAAGTCCTTTCTCCAAGCCTTTGAAACAGGAGGCAAAACACCCAAGAATTCCTGCCACATCCTTCGTTCCTCGCAAGAACCAAAAAGTTTTTTGTTACATATTACAAAAAGCTTTTGCCTTTTTTCCTCACAAGAGACCAGGTCCTCGCAGCTTGCCAGTCTACTCTTGAAAACAGACAAGACCAAACAATTTTCCTTAATCTTACCCTCAAAACGGATGAGCCCTTTTTCCCCCCCCTCAAATTCTAGACAAATAATTCAGCCCGAGTCAGATATTCAGCACTATCACCTCTGCTCAGACACTTAAAGGATCATAAAGTCACTACCACAGGAATGCAAGTCTTCCAATGCACTATTCCAACTCTCATAACTTTATAATGAATCCCACACTGATACTAAAGGAGCTGGTGTCTGGATCAGTGTCCCCTGATGAACATATCACCTGCCAGCGGGAAAAATAACAATGCCAAAGTTCAAAGTTTTTAGAGAGTTTTCTCTCTCTCCTAGAGAAAATGTGAAATGAGATCTCAGTTCACCTAAAGGCTCAGGAATGATGGATGAGGAAGAATGAAGAAAGCAGGTTTTTTGGTCAGTCTCAGTTCTTAAACACTGGACGCCAGCAATTCTGCTATTTGCCCCAAAATACCACTTCTACAGAATCTAACTATACTGGCACTCTCAAAAAGTAAAAAAGGAAATAGAATACAATTAGAGCTAGTCATAAATATTAAAAAGTAGCTAAAAAATGAATAAATGCTAATTTTATCTCCCTTCCTGTGCCCACTAAAGTTTTCCACCACACAAATTTAAAAGAGCACATTTGAATTATGCTCATGGAAAATTTTTGTCCCGTAACTGAGCACAAAGGCATGTATCGAAAACAAAACCAGAAGTTGCCAATGAAAGTCACACCTCAATTAAAGATATTTTTGGTTACAAAGTAGGATATTTGCACCTTTTAAATGGGGCCAGAGCCATTTTGGTTTTGAGCAACATTCTGCAAACATTCCTGCACTTGTGTGATTTTATTTGCATGAATTTATTGTGGTAATTCCTGTAAGCAGAAGTTACTTACATGGTTCAGTTTACCTCAGTTCATTTTGAAATCAAAATGCATTTGAAAAACACAGTGAAATGTCAAAACTTCTTGCAGAGCAAGAGGACCACTTGATGCTGAAGACTATGTAGTAATGAGCCTTCAAAGGTCGGTAAGAATAGTCATAAAAACTTCATTGCGGAGTTTTGCAAACTAAGGGGTTGGTTTGGCTTTACTTCATTCCACTGCTTTACAACATCCACATCACAGATGACTAAATACTGCTCAAACTGCTCCAAGTCTGCAAACTTCCCCCTCCAAATAAGTTTGATTTGTGAAAGTGCTCAATTGGAGTTCAAGGGAGAGTTTTGCACCACATGGTAAAACAGGTTTTGGCCCAAACAAATTTTGGATCTCCTTGATCCTAACAACTGTCTTTTTGCTTTATCTCAGCATGATTTACTTATTTTTAATATGATTTTTTTTTAGCGTGGTT
Source organism: Chionis minor (assembly GCA_013398295.1). Lineage (NCBI taxonomy): Eukaryota > Metazoa > Chordata > Aves > Charadriiformes > Chionidae > Chionis > Chionis minor. Next base: position 1,133,545 of record VZSF01008264.1, read on the forward strand.
TGAGAAGTCTACTGATGGCACCCCAGCAGAGGAAAGCTGGTCACTAGACCTGAATTCTGCCTAGCACCAACACAAGGTGGAAAACAAACCAGAAAGTTCAGTTCCCTTTCGACTCCCCCATCCTCCGCATTTAGGAGGGTGTCAACATAAATGATAGCAGTAAGTGCCTTCTGGCTGCCACCACTCCTGGCAGGCTGCTCCAAGCACACGAGCAGCTCCTTGGGCTCAGCTGACAAGAAGGGATGACTGGAGAGAAAGCAAGTCAATCTCTTTTGGTTTTGTGCCCATATCCTAAATCAGACCATCTTCCTCTGCCTTCTTCCTAGGCTGAAATTAGAGCCACAACTGTAACGGTGATGTTGCTGGAATGACAGGAAGAAACTGAATGCTGTGATTTTTTTCTTGTATGCCAGAACCAGCATTGGAAGAGAGCATGATCTTCCCTCAGCTGGGGTCAGGGCTTGGGACATACCCGCATCGCATCCAGAACTGCATGCAGAAATCACCTCCCCGGCACACCAGGGGACTCACAGCTGGCAGAGTAAGAAATGTGATTTATGGAACACAAACACCATATGGCACAACCTCCTCTCATTTCATTCCGTTTCATATTCTCTGCCCAGAGAGGTGGTGGAGTCTCCGACTCTGGAGACATTCAAAACCCGCCTGGACACCATCCTGTGCAACCTGCTGTAGGTGGACCTGCTCTGGCAGGAGGGTTGGTTCCCTAGAGGTCCCTTCCAACCCTTAACATTCTGTGATATCTTGTAGTTGAAAAAAAAATATCCTGTGCCACCTAGTTTATTGAAGGGGAGTCAGGTTACAGTAACAGCAGAGACTAACCCATCAAATCAGCATTCACTCTCTTCAATTAATAAATGTAAATAGATACCAATCTGTGACCAGGATCAAAGATAAACTGACTTGAAAACCATCATGGAGAAAAGTGGTGTCAAACCCTCAGTCAAAGGAGGGTTTATTCGTAAAGCAGGAAAGCAATTTCCAAGCTGTTCAAAATCATCCGTGCAACAAGAAATTAGCATAGCAAGATCCACGTACAAGCCCAGCAATACAGTCAGAATCACTGCTTCTTTTGTTCATGATGGAAACTCTTGAAAAGTGCATCACTGCAGGGTTGACAGGTCTTTCACCTCCATGAGATGACATAGGGGTGGAACAAGTGTCATTTTGCAGAGGTGAAGCAAATATTTTTTTCATTCATAAAGTCCAAAAATGTTCCAAACTCCCCGAAAGAACATTTATGGGAGAAAACAGGGCAAGGTGGTGAGAAATTAGTATTTCCATGGTTCTTTGGAAACTGGGAAGGAAGCAACTTGTCCCAGGCATCACCAGAAGCATGTGGCAGAACAGGATGGGAATTTCCATTTTCAGACTAATATCAATCACACCTTTGTTTAAAACTAACTTGCCTCTCGGTGCTCTGGAGAGTGCCCCTGGCACAAGCCAGGTGATCTCAGGTGGCCGCAGCAGAGAGAGCCAATACATCCCAGGTATGCCCTGGCAGGCTGTTGGGAGGGCAGCTGTGTGGCTGCAAGGGCCGGCAGGAGAGGGATGCTGGCAGGTGAAACCCAAGATGTGATGATCACTGTGCCCCTCCTGCCTCTCCTGTCACCTAGAGACACAGACTATGACCAGCATGGGAAATCCCTCATTATCTATTTCACTTGCCTGGAACGCTGGGGAGACTCCTAAAACAAGCCATTAAGGCACTGAAGTCCAACTTATTTGTCTAATTTCTTATTTATTTTTTCATTTATTATGATGATTAATGACTTCAAGTCTCCATCTTGGTACAAAGACACGGAAAAGCCTGGTACAGTCTCCTTAATGGAAATGCAACGCTGAACAACATGTTTGTCGATTAGCAAATCCACCCGCTAAAGGGTCTGACTCTTAAAGTAATAAAACAATTACTGTCAGATGCTATTATTTATTAATTATAACACAGTGGCACTTTCAGTCTAGGGCAAGACCCCACTGTGCCTGGCACAATACAAGCACTGAACAGAATACGTAATCCAAGTGGTTTTGTTTATGGAGCCATGGCCTTATGCCTGATCCTACTGAACAGGCAAGCAAAAATGATGTTTCTGTTAAAATTAGCAATGGTAACAGCAGCAGTTACTCCTCCCAGCAGGAAGAGCGCAGGTCACTTAGTCTGGGAGTGCCAGCCCTCTTTCCCCCATCAATGAGACAAGGAGCTCTCCCTGCCACAAAGGTGGGAATACAGGAGGAGAACATCACAGCTGGTCCACAGGTAGTGCTGGGCTTATCCCCTCTCCTACCTCCAAGGCAACTGCCTTTTTAAAAGGCAAGGACAATTCCTGACTAGTGCTAGTCCAAGAGAGGGAAGAGGATAATCCTTAGAAACAAACTCTACAGACAGGCAAGAGCCCCATGTCCTCAAAGGTCAGCTCAGGTTTTCCAAGTGCGTTTCCCAGTGATCTGTCAGCACGGGATGTAACCAAGAGCAAGGGTTTCACCTGGCAGAGGGAGCAGGGACACTGAGAGCTCTACCGAAACGTGGGACGCCTCCCTCAGGCAGCTGATGGAGGCTTCATTGCTGAACTGATTAAATGTGCAAAGAATCACCTGAACACCATAGGGAAACTCACAGTGGATTCAGAGTGATGAAGAATATGATCCAACAGGCTTTCCCTATCTCTTAACGTGTGTCCCGTAAAGGTAAACTCTCACCTTTTAGAATATCAGTGTGATCCAAAGCCTGCTGAAGTATCTAGAAAGGCAAAATTCAACTGGGCTTCAAGTGAGGCCATAAATTTGAGAGGTTTTTTAAATTTCTTTAAACAATAAAAAACTAACTCTAGATTTTTCCAGTAGATCTTATAGATCTATTGCAACTGTTTATACATTTTACCATAAATCCCAGCATATTCCTACAAGCCAGGTGCTGGAAAGCTTTCGCTCTTTTTGCCATGAAGGTTTTTGGACATATTTATATACAGGCTTGGCAATACCAATTAATGTGTCAGCTGCAGAAAGATGTGTCCTTATTCTTTCCCCATAGCAAAACTAAAACATTCAGTAACTTTGTTTAAAGATACCTAAAAATTTCAGTTTGTGAAGGCAAAAGGAACATGGGATGGAATCTGATCTAGTAACTACATAAAAAAGAAAGTAACCGAAACATTTCAGCTAGTGTCCCATCAATAGTGCAATCGCTGCAATATCCCAATTTTGAAAAAATTGTGAATTTTTTTCTCAAAGCACGCATGTCATTATTTTTCATCTCGAGTAAATGAGCACAGCTTTCAGCTCAGCTGTGCATGAAAGTAAGGGTGTGAGGCAGAGGCCTGTTTTCCAAAGTAATGAAATCCAACTCAGGCCACTACACAGAGACACACCTATAAAGCAATAGTCATAAAACTGAGAAAAAACCAGGAACTAAATCACTTTATATAGTTTGGTATTTTTAAGTAAAAGAACCAATCAAATGTCTTCAAGATTTTGGGTACCTTCATGGGCTACCACGGTGAGGCGGGGGGGGGGGGGGG
>VZSF01008264.1:1137118-1188392 GCA_013398295.1 Chionis minor
CCAAAGCCCCCAAAACCAAGAAAACTCTAGGAATATGAGATTTAGAATGAAGTATGACAGATGCTATGAAAGTGTTCAGACCAGTGAATTTTAAGCACAAATAGTTACCGCTGCTTTCTGGAAATTGTTTATCTAGAATACACAAAAGGGTTAAAGGATCATGAGGATGGATGGTCTGGAAGGATCAGAAGTGACCGTATTTTTTTGTTTCCGTGGGTCCCATTTTGTTTCCAACGGGTCCTGTTTTACCTCAAACCAGGACACCATCCTTCTCACTAATGAAAACGACAGAGATAAAGTTTTGCCAGTGACATGGAATGCAAAATCCCTATTATTAGCAACATCAACTAAATCCTACCCCTTCAAAAGGTGGATACCATTCTTTCTTCTGTATTTTTTCTCTTACAAAAGTCTCTTTCTCCACCTCCTGTTTATTAAATGCTGGAATTAGCTGTCCAAGTCATCATGACTACATGCAACACTGTCTGAAGCTGGTAACCAGAAAGCAAGAGGAAACCACTGTTTTTTACAGCTTGAGACTGGTGTAAATTTGCAAGGCCTGAGTGGCTGACACTGTGTTATGTTTTTAATTCTCCAGAAGAGAGCTACACATGCAAGTGGGTGTCAGAGGTAGAAACTTCACCATCTCAGTCATCTCCCTTATTGACCTTTTCCCCATCCTAACAGGAAAAAGAGCAAACTTCCACAGTGGTGCCAGATCATCTCATCCAGTTCTCTACCTCCGAAAGACAGACACTGCCAGCTAGGACACAGTCACACGGAGCCTTTTCCCTCACACACACGCCAGGCAGCAAGAAAAGCTGCTGCAGTGAAAGCCCTACTTAAGCCTTTATGTTTATCTGCAAGTGGATTCCTTTCTTTTTCGCTTGTGTTTTCTTACAAGGCTAAAAATACTTCAGCGGTGAAAGCCATTAATAACGGAGATAATTGTGTTGCAGGATTTGGTGTCAAGTTAACTGTTTAAAGAAGTAACAGCAAAACAAGGGTCTGGTTAAGACCGCATCCCCTGTTGAACTCAAAATAGCACCTAATTAACACAACAGGGGCGGTAAAATAAGGGTTTGCATTAAACAGAGTGCTAATGCAGACTATCAGCTTTTCTGACAAACAACTCCTCCACTTTTTGCTGTTTCCCAGTTCACAGAAGCAGAGGTATTTTAGGCCAGCAAAGACCACAACATGCAGCTTTTATCTCCTGCACCACACGGGACACAGAAGTCACCCAGGAATCCCTGTGGTGAAGAGATGACTTCTTCTGAGCCTCGTGAGCAAACACTAACCTCAGGAGTTTGTAGATGAAATAAATCCCAGGCCTGGCTATGATTTGCACTAAGGCTGGCCTATATCCATTCAAGGCATTTTTACCCCAATAGGATAGACTTGAAATGCAAGAATAATGTCCTGTCCCTCTTGGGAAGGCATCGCACACTTTGTGTCTCAACCTCTTACCCTCTTTAAATGGAATTCCTGCTTCAACACGGGAGGTGCATACGCAGGAGAAGGTGAAACTTCCAGTATGCTGCTACTTGTGACTTAACTCATTAAGTGGATCTCAACCTTGAGCAGCAGAAGGCTAGAGAATACTCCAGCACACCTCTAGCCCCAGGAGTGGTATCGACAGATACAGAGTTTTACGGACAAGCCTCCAAAGCCAGAGGGGAGCTGCTGCCTTTGAGATGGAGCGACTGACAAAAACCGAACTGGATGGAAACGCTAAAGTCGCAGCCTTCTCAAGAGGAACCGCGTCAGGTCAGAGGAAGCCAAGAGCAACTGCTCACTGATATTTGCAGCGACAATGCTATTACAAGGCATTACTTTTAAGAAGTTCAAAATCCAAGCACACGTCAGGCTATTTTCTCTCCAAGGATTTAACAGCCTCCCTTTAACTGTACGTTTTCAACACACATGCAGGATTGTCAGTTATTATGGTTAATTATCCCTTTTTGTGTATTTGAGATCCTATTTCTTAAATCTCCTCCTACTAAGAAAACCAATAGATGATGTAAGAAAGAATCAAGACCAATTCCTTCTTGCCAGGCAGCTGTGGGAGAGCCCTAGCATGTCATCCACACCGCTGGATAAGGACTCCCTGCTGCAGGTGCTGTGCACTGCCTCTACTCTGATCCCAAGAAATCCTGAGATCCTTATACAGGCAGCGAACCACAGATACGTATACATCAGTGGATGAAACCTTCAGACACTGCATCTAATGTGGAAGGGAAGCCCAAGTCTGCACACACATGGAGAAAACCACTAACCTACCCCATACAGCCATCTCTGGAACAACTGACTCCCCGGTTATTGCCATCTAATACACCGAGTAAGACGGAGAGTTGCCTGAACAGCAGCTGGCTTAAGATACCTAAGCCCATGCATGTAATCCCACTGTGGCTACCTGTAAAACGAGGGCAGGATGATATATCATTTTGTGGAATCTGAGCTTTCTGTAGTCTTCTGGCAGTACCACCTAGTCCTGTCAGGACAGTGTCCTGTATGGCCCCGTAAGAGAGCTGCATTCAAAGAAATAAAAGTGTTGGTGACTTACTCCAAAATACCACTACAGTACGCCCAAACACATCACTCGCTAAATACTTATGTTCAATTTATCAAAAAGGATAGACGAACCAACAAAAATGAGTTTATTCTCAGAGCTGTCTTTGGGTCTTTCTACCTTTGGTGTTTCTAAAAGAGATGCATCCCTTCCGAACCCAGCATTGCACTGGACTGCATGGACAGACCCTGCCAGCCGCCAAGCTGTATGGACACTACACAATGTCCATACAGCCCTGGACTGTCAGGAGTAACATCTACTCTATTTTGCTAGCATATTTACCCGCACTAATTACAACAACATCTAACTAGGAGGAAATGTTCCCTGGGGCTCCCACCATGATGCAGAGAAGAGAGGGCACAGCCTTGCTGTTATTAAAGCAAGAGGCCTCCTTTTGCAGTACCCCTGAGGTGCTCCAGGTCTTCATCAACAAGCTTGACACTTAGATACTAAGAAAAAGTTCTCACAGTCTCAGGAGACATCCAGTCATATATATCCCCTTTACCTCATCATTTGAACTTGTACTTGTTTAGCTACACAACTTAGAGGCTGTAAACCATCTTCTTTTAAACAGAGTGTAAATTGTCTTATTTACACCATTGCATGGTGGCTTTTGCATATTTAAAACCTCTTTGATTACCACTGGCGATTAGGTGGCTGACCTGGGCTGTCCCTGTCTAAGGTTGAGCTACCTGAGGTTAGGTGGCAAGGAGCACCCCAAGCCAGGCAGTCCGTCCCAAACTACACTCCCAACAGAGCAGGAATTCACACCGGGCCACCCAACTCCCAACATTTTGCTGCTTTGCATATAAAGGCAAAATACATTTTTTGAAATTGATTTTGTTTGTCTGCATTCTACTTTTGGTGCTTTTTCCCAATTCAGTTTTCCCAGTTCTTACATAACGTCAGCTGCTTTCTGTGCTCTGTATGCATGTGCTGCTCACATAAATGATTCCTATTCAGGTCTGCTTATAAAAAACAGCCTTGCCTTACCCACAAAATGCATTTACTATGGATGACGATGCAGTCAGGGGATAATCATGTAAAATAACTTGTTCCACTTTCCCGCTGGTGTCTTCTGTCCCTCACAAGAGCACCTCCACTCCTGAAATCCCAGGTCGTTGCATTGTCAACTGCTATTCAGAATCTAAAGAGTCATTAAATCCAGATACATGTTCTTATTCTGAAGAAATTTCATGGTGTCTTCTCTTACAGTCAATACAATAAGAATACACACATGGTGTGGAGTATGTTGGCTATCATATCAGAAAGGAAAACTATATTACATTTAAAGGAAGGATGATGACAACTCTGAGTGATTTTAATCTGCTTTAAAAAATAGTACTAGATAAAACAAGCTAGGACCTTTGATAAATTTGTTGCTCACGTATACCACCGCGTTCTGTATGTGGGCATTCAAGTCAGCACCAGTAAAACTGATCTCCTGGCCAATTTTTCGAGAACATATGATAATAGGTTCATAAACTGAGTCAACAGCTAACTTGAGTAACAAATGCTCAAAACTAGCCCTTGCAAAACAAGAGATGAGTGAGGAACATGACAAATATATTTGGAACTTTGTAAATGCAAGTCTTTCTCTGTTTTTCCAAACTGAAGGAAAATTGTGAGGTACATGAAGCCAAATGACTGCGACTTAACTGCAGGTAAGTGCTGCAAAAAAGGACTACAGAAATGCTGATTGACCTGTTTTCTGATCTTGTATGAACTCCAAAAGTAAAACACCTCCAGTAAATACCGGTATTATCGCATACAGCTCATGTCATCTAATTAATCACTGGTAGTTATTACTGCCAAACTCTTGACAGTCAGGATACAAACACAATTCGTCCTACGTTAACAGTCACCTCTGCAGGCTGACTACGACTTGTTTAGCAAATACGCAATACAGCTTACTGTCATGGAGGCAAAGAATAAGGCCTCTGTAACAGAGCAGAAGACACAGTCAAACTAAAAAGAATTTACTCCTAGAGCATGACCACAGCGGACCACCCAGTCCTAGCTGGAAAAGCAGATGAACGCAGTATCTAAATACAGGTTAGTTTTGCTCAGGAAGCCAACAGTGTTCTTTAAGCTGTACCTCACAATTTTCCTTCAATTTGGAAAAACAGAGAAAGACTTGCTTATAAAGCAAGTTGTCCAGAAGGATAATGTTCTCCCAGCGAGGTGAGAAGGGTTAAGTAGGTACCGTTAACTTGGCGAGGTAGATGGTTTCTGCCTGGATGTAGCGTCTGTGGGAGTCATCCCCTAGAGAGAAACGAAACTGTAAGCTGAGCAGCAAGAACCTGAACAGCACTGAAATCAGACTAGAGGACTGTTTTGTTTCTGGAAATGCAACCGAGCAGTGGTCTGTCTGCTAAAGATAGCTCCAGAGCCTTCCTCAAAACCAGACTCCTCCTCCTCCCCTTGTGTGAATGCAAAGCCTCTAGTGCTGTGGAGCTCATCCTGCCCAGCACCAAGCCCAGATGGCAGCTCTACCAGCCATCAGCCTACTTGCCTCAGCTGTCCAGGACGGACAGAACATGCGAGAGGGCACACGGTGCCTACAGGTTTTCTGGAGGCTGCTCTTTCACAGCAAAGATGTGTGGGCAACCTTTCCAGGTTTAATTTTGATAGCTCAATATTAGTGAAGAGGCTGGAGACCCTGTAGGAATACACAGGAAGCAGAAACTGCAAGGAGGACCTGGGTTTGCTCTTTTTCCAGTTATGCATTTTTATTTCTTTATAAACTTCATTTAAGTCTATAAAAAGATGTAAAGTGGTCGAATTTTCATTGCAAGATTTCTAAGACCAATGAGGGACAGATAAAACCTTTGATCCTCCTCCCTACGCAGTCACACACAATCAAGCTTAAAGTTCAACAGACATAAATCCTTACAGATTACAGATGCCCTAAGCTCTCTCAGGGAGACTGGCCATGTCTTATTTTCCAGCCATTATAAATGAGAGCAAAAGAATAAACCAAATAATTTGACTAACGCACTTCTTGATCAAACAAAAGAGTAAAGCAATCTTCATTGCTTCCACGCTGCAGAGCAAGCTTCTCTGAAGGACTGCAACCGCCAGCTTGCTTTTTTTTCTTCATTAGATGCTGTTTTTTTACAAAATAGTGTAGATCTTTTATTCATAGCCAGTTCATTTCTGCTCTCTGCATTGACTGCATCCAAGAGGCACACTACGCATAGCCCTGCTTACACCCATTTCGGCACGGCTACCTGTACCTTGAGGACACAGCACTTGCTCCCCGCTGCACCGAGTACAAGGCACGCACCGGCTCCTACCTCTCACCCGTCTTCAGTCAGGCCTGGGTTATACCGTGCACAGACATGCCTCTGCCACGCTGGGCACCCATGTGCCATACACAGTTCACTGCTGTGACGTACGGTCTTCCCTGAGCAGCCGAACCCAACACGAGGGGACGTGGAGCAGGAGAGGGGCTGCAGGCTGATACTCTTGCTGAGCGTATATATGGTGACGCTGTTCCTCCTCCTCAGTCCCATTACACAACCCACAGACGTGGCTTAGTGCTGCGGCCATTCCCTGTTCACATGACCAACAAGAGGCCCATCACATCACCCAACACGTGGTGCTTCTCTGCTGGGAAAGAAATTATGCTGTGCTTGAACATGAGGTTTCTGACAGCTGCTGGTACTTCCCACGCTCCCATGTTTAGCTGTCTTTTACCCACTGGAGCCTGCAAAGAGCCTCACTACTAGGTACGAGTTTGTCCCCATCCACCCCTTCCTTCCTTGCACCATGATCCATGTGGTTTCAGAGGAGTCGGCTGAGGGAGCAGTGCACCGTCAGGAGAGTCTGTCCCCTTCTGCACCATCTGACAAAAGCAGGCGCGCTGTGGCAAGGGAGATGCCCAGGCTGCCCTCCAGAGAGTGGGGAGAAGCTTCTACTGTGGTCACACTAAAGGGATTAAAAAGCCCGCCCCTCCTGAGGTTACTGGGAGTTTTTGCTCTTGGTTTTCCGTGTTTGGATCTTACCCTGTTTAGGCAGGGTCAACTAGCTTTTAGATAGACCGCTCCTTTTTCAACAAAAAAATGGAAATCCTGGAGCACACATAAAAAAAGACTGCTTTTTTTTTTCCCCCCACATAGTCTCTAACATTCAAAAGGAATTAGATAACAGCTATAATGGCCCCACCTACTCTTGGTCCTTTCTGCTGCCAGAATGTTTTCTGTAATAAATCATGAGAGCACTACATTACTCCGAGGCTAAAAATGGAGCAGAGTCAGGAGGCGGCACAGAGCTCTGCATACAGAATACACAGAGTCGTATTTGATAACATCTGCACTCGGTCTGATTTTAAGCTTCCTCAGGTGGGATAATGAACCCGAATGAGGAGTTAAAGGTTCACGGGGTGATTACAGCACGGGCTGGCTTTTAAGCCTTCTTCCTTTCAACTTCACTTTCATCATGTTTTGATCTAGGTTGGATTAGCTCTTGGAAAGAGTTCTGCTTAACAGAACACCGAAGGCATCACTTACATTTCGCCAAAGCCAAGATGGTTGTTGAAGGGTGGCAAGAGGGCGCCGCTGAATGGCAGGATACAGTTATCATCTTTCCTCAGATCAGAGAGGTAAGATCAAATTGTTTCCTCCAGACCCAGAGAGCTTCTGAAAAACCAGTCCCACTATCTGTACAGGGGCTAAAATACTGATTTTGAGTTTAAAATGAGTAGTAAGCGCTATTCACAGTAGTGGACTTGATAAAGCAGCTTATTCTTACTGAGAGCTGACACATTGTTCCAGTTGTATCCCAAAGCCCTGTCCCAGGCACCCTCACTCTACATGACTGCTATCATAGAATCATAGAATGGTTCAGGTTGGAAGGGACCTTAAAGATCATCTAGTTCCAACCCCTCTGACATGGGCAAGGACACCTCCCACCAGACCTGGTTGCTCAAAGCCTCACCCAACTTGACTTTGAACATTTCCAGGGATGGGGCCTCCACAACTTTTCTGGGAACCTGTCCCAGCGCCTCACCACCCTCAGAGGGAAAATTTTCTTCCCAAAATTTGTTCTAAATGTACCCTATTCCAGTTTGAAGCCATTACCCCTCAACCTATCACTACATGCCCTTATAAAAAGTCCCACTGCACATTTCTTGTAGGCCCCTTTCAGATACTGTCAGGCTGCTATAAGGTCTCCCTGAAGCCTTCTCCAGGCTGAACAACCCCAACTGTCTCAGCCTGTCCTTACAGCAGAAGGGTTCCAGCCCTCTGATCATCTTCATGGCCCTCCTCTGGACCCGCTCCAACAGGTCCATGTCCTTCTTATTTTGGGGGCTCCAGATCCATGCTGAAGAAGTAACCTGGCTAAACGTGACACCCACCTGCCTTGGCCGTGCTAACCAAATGGCTCATCGGAGCTTCTGCTAGGCAAATGGTGGAACGAAACGATCTCAAAAGTTTACTCGTAACAAGAATAAGAGGTTTTAACATCCACTAGGAATGTCTGGATAATGGTCATGAATAGAATTTTTAGTCTTTATGAGCAGCTTCAGTTACAAAAGCTTAATTTTGTAGATGGCTGACAAATAGACCCTGAAAAGGGTCACTTACCTTATAGTCACAATAGCACTCACTTATTGGATAAAGTGGTATGTTTCAGCTGTTGACACTGAAGAAGCTTTTGGGACAGATTCATATGAGGGAATTCAAGATAATAAATCAAATGAGATTTTTTTTTTTTCTTCTTCAAGTAGTCCTACCATCTAGGAACTGAATTTCAGGGAGAGCTGAAACTCACAGGGAGCTAATGAATGTACAGCTGCAGGCTGCTAGTCCAGGGAGCTTTAACACCCACAGCTGCTGGAAAGCACACGGACCAGCTCTCAGATATCTGGCAGGCTTTATTGCTGCACATTTACCATGTAAATAACCCTGTGTGACGCAGAAACATCTTAAGGGTTCTTTCCATGTCCAGATGGTATTGTTCGTTCTAGGCCAGTCTGCTAGATATCTGATCTCAAGGCAGCCTGGCAGGCTACTTAGATCTTCCCCTCAAATGTCTCCACATTTTCTTCTGTGACTGATTTACTGGAACAAGACAAAATGAAAAGCAAAACTCAAAATCACTACTCGCAGATGGGCACGAACTGCAATTACACGAAGAAACCAAATGGAGCCACCTCATTAAGAACTGATGTGAGTACCTCTTCTAAAAAAAGAGGAGGAAAAAGAAGAACGGTAAATGACTGACGTGATTTAAATTAATAGATATTAATAGCCAGCAAGACTATTATACTTACCAGACAGTCTTATCTGCAAAACACCAGTGAAAGAAAACCTCAGGACTCTTCTGTTTCCACTGAATTATTTTTAAGTCGGCACACAGGCATTCATTAAGCACGTTCATTTAGTCCTTCCATCATCCTGCACTATTCTGGCTTTATTATTTACTACAGATAAAACAAAGGAAGATGATTTCATTGCTCACACCTATTACTTTTTGTGCCTTTCTCTGCATGCTGTAAAACTAGCAGACTTACGAATGACCTGATCTGCTTTCTATGGCACCGCTTGGCGTTCTGGCCACAAACCAGCACCAAACCACAATCCCTAACAAGGAAAATCTGAGGGACAACTCAAATACACCATGAACGCTTAGCTCACTAGCACTTTCAGTCTGTTTCTCACCCAATTAAATTTCCCTTTTTAGAAATAATTTTATCTGTTTCCTGTAAATATGTTCTCTGCACTGTCAGGTATCTTAATCAGATTTTAACTCCACAAGTGATATAATGAGTTAAGCGTAGCATTTACTCTCCGCCTAAGGACCATCATGCTACCCACTTCAGTGCAAAGCTTATTAACATTGCAGAGCACTCTCTCACTTGAACACTTAAGACATAATTGCCAGTTAATACTAACGCATGGACCATTGATGAAAGCACCACGGTCTAGTTTTGTTTATTTATACAGAGACTGCATCTACATGTCCATCTATTTCCAGCAAGCATGCTTAACAAATGTAACAAAAAACCCCACCCAAATATACAAACCATTCTTTACTTCCAAAACGCCCTGATTTTCCTATGTATCTAGCAAAGCAGCATCATTAGATCAATTCTCCTCCTTCAGTCACTGATCACCCCAGGAGTATTTCCTCAGTTTTAGTCCCCCTGGGCTTGAAGCCAGACCCAAAATATACTTTGGACCCGGACAGGAAGAAAACTCCAAGTACAAGAAAAGTTCTAGGCATGGGCATTGCCCTGGCTGCTAGGGTGGAAATAGGAGATGCAAAACCAAAATGAGACTCCAGGGGCTGATATTCTGTTCTTACCTCAGTCCCAGGTTTCTGTGCATCAAATGACAGGATGGCTCAGGAGAACAAACTCTCCAACTGATCCCAAGTTTTGCACGCAGTCTTCAAGGTAAAAATCAACACAAATGGGTAACTTCTTGAGCTAGATTGCAAAGATCATAAAAAACCAGAACAACTTACAGTGCTATTCCTCTACAGATGGAGGGGAACAAGAGAGAAAAGAGCCAAAAAACAGAGTTGAGGGAGGCTCTAAGTCTGAGGTCTTTCCAGGCATTTAAAAAAAACAAACCAACCCTAAAACACAACCCAAAACAAAATCACAAAATCCCCATTGAGTTCTGGTGCAGGAAGAACATGCAGAGTCTGTAATAAGGAACTCTGCTAGGAGGGTTGGGTTGCTCCTAATTTTTTATCCTATCAGAAAGTATTGTTTGGTAATGTGTGTGGGGTTTTGTTTGGTTTTGGTTTTTGGGGTTTTTTTTTGGGGGGGGAGGGTGCATTTGCATTCATTATAGGTGTTTTTAGCTCCTTAAATTATCGCTTTAATTAAGAGTTGAGCTCTGCACTCTAAGGACCCTGTATCATGCATAACCGCTGGCCTAAACAGTGCTGAATCATGAACTCAATCACGTATGTAACATCCAGAGACAACAGCAAGATTAAACAGTATCTCCATTAAGACATGTTTTGCAAAGTATCTTCTACTGAGGATGTATTTTGATAAAATATGACATATCTCCATGCTACAGATATCTGGGCTGTTATTCTAAAAATAATTGAACTATTTTTCTTCAGTTCAAAAAGTTTAATTTTATTAAGTGACTGCAAAACAATGTACAATATTCATAAGCAAGTCATGAAGACTGTAGGCTAATACTGGCACGGTCAACTTGCACATTAAAAAGAGAGATTAAGCTTGTTGTCTTAATTGCACTTGTGTAATCAGTTTATTTTGGATACTGAAGAACTGAACAAAATGGTGTTTTCATTTAATTTAAACACTAACAAAAATTAACATTTGGACTTCTAGCTAAGCAGCCAGAAATTACTTCCACTGCTTATAGTCCTGTGCTCATACTCGTGCTATAAATAAGTAGCCTAATGACATCCAAACAATCCAATCAGTCAAAACAGGGACACAAAATGAAAAAAACTATTTTAATACTCTTGCCGTTTTAGCATGCCAGAAGTTAATTAGTGGTATTAAGATCTGAGGTTTGAGACCCAAACTGCGGTTGGTTTCAATGACTCTAGATAGTATAAGGCTGCAGAGCAAGGCTAGTCAAAGCAGAATTTCAGTACTTTAAAATACTGAGAGTTCTTGAGATTGAAGACCCCATTTTAAGAAAATAACCAGGAGATGTTAGCTTGTATACTTTTAAAGTTTTTGTCTTCTGGTTTACCGGTCTCAAAATTCTTATTTTCCCAGATTTTCACGGGGCTTGAGAAACTAGAAATGGTATTCAAAAGGTGGGAACTGAGTGTAATCATCCCAAAAAGAAGTCACTCTAAACCCAGCAGAGTGTAGCAACATCCCTGTGAGTGCATGCTGTTAGTAATATACGCAGCCTGTTCAGCTAATATTATATTTAATCTTCATACAGTGCTTACTGAAGGGAAAAAATTGAATCTTGTAAGAAAGTTATTGCATTTAATATTTCCCATAACATGATGCACATGGTTTACCGACGTATCTCCAGGAGGCTGTAAGAGGCGAAAAAAGCAGCCTCCATCCCTCCAAGCGCTAACTGCAGCATCACTGCCAGCCCTCACCAGGGAGGGGAGGAGGCAGCTGCTTGCAGTCCCACCTTGGCAAAGTGGGGCCCAGCCTCAAGAAATGAGGAGGCTAAATCTCGTAAGGGGGAACTTCAGAGTCTGCTGGCCTGGGCTGGCACGAAAGGGAGTCACCTTTAATTATAGTCCTAGGCCTTACGGCTCCTCTGGGCTTTTCTAGTCTCCTCAAACTGATTTTTGCAGCTCAGCAGGCATGGAGGCCAGCACCATGGCAGACTTTGGTCCCAAGTGCTTGCTGGAAAGCTATCAGAGCTAACGTTCTCCTCCCAGCTGCATGCAGACAGGTTTTCAACCAAACCAATGTCAAACACACCCTGAGAAAGTACCACTGTGACTGGGTCAAGGTAAAGGACTCAGCAGCCAGTTCAGACAGCTCCATGTCCACCACAGCCTCCTGGAGATCTTCTCCACCGATCCAAAGGACCAACCCTAAATAGCAACCTCTGTAGCAGCCAACAAAAGAAATCCAAGCAGAACTTCTTAATGGTAGATGCTGTGGTCAAACTGAGACTAGGTTTTCTCCCTGTTTGAAAAACTCCAACATGACTACAGATGGAGTGCACACTAATTAAACCCGAACTGACCCTATGAAAAAAACCAAAACTGGATGGAGTACCTATTGCACATATGGTCTCTTCTAGGCCTCTCTACAATTATGAATGCTTGCTTGTTTCTAGAAGAAACCCAGTATACTTGTCCATCCACTGAGATCACGGCAATGCCTTTCAGAGCTCTGCTTTGGATGACATCTGCTCAACAGAGCTCTGTTTTGGCCAGACCATGGGACAGGATGCCCAGAAAGGCCGTGGAGTCTCCATCCTTGGAGATACTCAGAACCCAACAGCGACATACCCGAGTCACCTGCTCTAACTGTGCCTGCTTTGAGCAGAAGGTGGGAATAGAGGCATCCAAAGGTCTTGGTCCAACCTACCTGATTCTGTGATTCATCTCCCGCCTAAAACTCGTACGCTGAAGCTGTGCAAGATACTAACGTGAAAAATAATGAAGGTAAAAGCCAAGGGAGGTTATGTTTGGTAGGGTTAAAACATGGAAGAAATCTTAAACTGAAAATTTTGAGGAAAGACAAAAGCAGACAAAGCTTTCACTAACTCCTGCTCTGCTGTTATCCAGAACAGTCATTCGCAGTTCACCATAGGCAGATACTATTTTAAGAAAGAGGCTTGAAACTTTTAAACTAAATATAACTTTTAAACAGCAAGAAAAATATTCTGAAGTGTCTTGTGCTTAGTGAATTCTTTCATCTATTAGAGCTCAATTCAGCTCTCATGAGCTCACAGTCCATCCATTAATTTTAGTGCAATTTGGAACATGACCTAAATTGGTTGGCTGATCAGCCTGTCTTTTTAGTCTCAGCATTTTGCATAGTCACAACCATGGCCAAAACTGATTACAAAGAGTCTCTCAGACCATTCCACTTTTAGTGAGGTTTCAATGTTTTTTTCAGCAGGTTAAGTGACTGCATCAATTCATGTAAAGTGCATTTACTTGCTCCCTGTTGCCTGAGTTCATCCACCTAACTTGTTTTCTTTAACTGCGGTACTGAAATTGCTATCTGAGCACTCTATATTCTGTGCAAAGAGAAACGAGTTGTCATTTAAAAGCTTCAAATTCTCTGGAGTGGATTTGGGCTGACGTATCTACAGCTACAGAGAGATCAATGCTTTTGCATCAGAGATAGGACTCTTGCTTTCTGACTCCCACTATTTGGAAAGTAGACTACTGTAATTTCCACTAAAAAAAGGACACTGTATTCAGCAGTGATTGTTGAAAGTAAGCTTCACAGAAACAATCCATTAAAAGAATAGATGGAAAAACACAGATTCTTTAAAAATGCACTGAAAATCAAAAGGAAATAGATTATAGTTATGGCCACGTAAGAGACAAGGCGGACTGTGTTTGGGAACTTCCATTCAGCGAAAAAATTGCTCTTTTTCTGGGAGCAACAAATATGCTCACTGATCAGTAATTTCCTGGCCCAGCTGAACTTCAGTTCACAGGAAACACGGAAACAGGAGAGGAAATGAGCTCCCTCTTTTGCAAGCACCCAGAAGGTTATAGAGTGTTAAGGAAAAGCTAATGGGGATTTATCAGAGACAGATCATATCACTCGTCCTCCCATGACAGGATAAAAGACCTTTCTGGGCAAGACAGAAGAAGGAGATGCTCTGTATCTTCAGTATCTTCAGTTAGCATACAGCTTTTTTTATGTTCTTTCACAATACAAGACTAGAAAGCGCTTCTCAGCAGTTTGCTGCTAAACAGGAAGGCCACACCGTGTGATCCTTGCTTAGGTCTCAACTGAGAAAGTGAAATATAGAACACGCATTTTCCATGCACAGTACAGACAGCATCTGGAAGGGGCTGCGAGCACGTGGGAGGACAGAATTAGAAGCTGAAAGGATTTGAGAAATAGGTTGGAACGGACCTAAAATAAGATAATGCAGAACAAACAAATGAAGAAGTAGTTGATCAGCTGCACAAATGCAACATGGAGAATGGGTGGAGGTGGAGATCAGACGGGGTCTCAAATATGTTTCCATGTCATGCTGTTGCAAAAACACACAAAAAATGACACTAAACCTAACTTCACCTTGGAATCGAAACTTTTGTTTTGCCCCTAGATGTTAATGCATCAGCAAGAGCAATGCACCTAGCCTGCGCACCACACTTCTCAGAAAGCCTGGACTACCACGGGGTGGCCAAAGAAGAACACAGGTAATTAAATGTACTGAGAACAGTAACTGGGGTGATCATGATTAGTCCAGGATTATTCTACTTCTGTTTCGTGCTACTGCTCAGGATCCCTGAACATATTACATCTTCCCTGTGACTCCCGTTCCCATTACTCACCCTGCATCACAGACTGGTCAGATGAGATTTTCCATACTGCAGCATGGGAAGTTTTGTTCTGCAGGAATCCCCATTCCTATAACAACCATAGAGCACTGTTCTTATAGGGAAATGCACCTGCAAGTTATAACTGGGACAACCAGCATCAGAACTAGAACTGAGGCCCAGGGCAGGGTTCAGATCACCCTGCTAAAAGCCTTCTTGCCTATGCCCTTTATTTCAATATACAGCCAGAGCAAAGGTGGGGCTGTGACCTTCAAGGTATCCTCTCTGTCCCAGGTGACTTGATTGACACAGAAAGGACAGGGAGGCACAATGGTGGTTCAGTGACATTACAGCTTCTACCGTAAAGTGACAGGGAGAAAAACAGAATAAAATTTAAAAAAACACCAAAAACAGATAAAAGAGAAAAGGAGAAGCAAAAGTGGCATACTTACAGAGGCAGAGCAAAAAAGCCAGCGGCAGGAGAGAGTTGCTGCTAATTGAAGAACTCCCTGCATCTGACAGTCCCAAAGTGTCCAAATACACTCATGGGCAACTCTGGCACCAAAAAGAGCTCCAAAAGAAATATAAAAGCATCTCTCTTCTTTTTGTATTAATTAATGTCAACCAAGCATGCAAAAATCAAAAGCAACCAATGTCTCAGAAGTGGCATGGGAATTCACAGGCACCCATGCTTGTTTGTTGTACTTCACTACTGCATCAAAAACTTAAGAGATTCATCAAATAGCCTTGACATTTTCCTACTGTGTGATGCTCCAGACACCCATGTTTTCAACTCACTAAACGCTTGGGAAACACTGTACCTAAAGAGGAGACAAGTAAGAGTGTTGGTTCAGGAATCTCAGCTCCTCAGGCTGAGTGTGTTATGGAAATGTCTGGAGAAGATAAGTTTATCTCTGACCAGATAGCATAAACCATCATCATTTCAATGTCAGTGCCTGTAGGAAGCTAAGGCCACCCTGCGCTGCCTCAGAAAGCGGTTTTTATTTACTGTTTCTTTAAAACATGAAGTTCTTTTGCTGTGGGTGAGATCTCCACAGCAGGGCATGCCTGCTCTCCCATCAGAGCCCAGCAGCAGGGCTCCTCCAGACCCTCCAGACCGAGGCGAGGAAAAGTTCCACCACCAGCCTGAGAGACGCTTTTGGCCACTTGCTTCCCCTGAAGCCCAGCCACCGCCACCACCCTGTCGCTTCCTGCGGGTGCCCGAGCTCCCCTGCCCGGTGCCGGAGGCAGACAGAGCCTGCTTTGCCCACGCTGCACCATGGCACTGGGAGCCGCCGTCCTCCTCCTGCTCTGCCATCGCTTCCCTCCTCCCGCTCCACCATCCCCTGCCTTACATAAGCAAAGGTAACCCAGAGGCCACAGCAATTTCTGGATGAATACATGTTGTACAAGATATCTGCTGGCTCACAAGCCCTTTTTTGTTTGCTTCGGGTACCGCTGCCTGATAAGGACAGCAGAACCACTTTTAGCCTTGAGAAAGGACTGTGCTTACAAAGGCATCCCCATCACCCAGACCTTACTGACGCACACTTCGGCTGGAGGACAAACACAAACCACCTCTCCTTCGGTTTGCCATGGGGGCCAAGGGAAAGGGTTTCAACCTTCATCATAAAACAGCATATTTAATACATAGTTGACATCAGTACACTTCTGGTCAACTACATTACATTAATTCATTACTGTTTTCTCTATTTGGAGGATCATTCTAAAGACAAATGAGGGATGAATCATGAAATAAAAAAAAAAAGGTAACATTGGTAAATTTTATAAACAAATCTCTTTCTCATGGTGTTTTGCAGGATAATGCACAACCGTATGAAGTCTTCATGGCTACAGGTTGAATATTTGCTCCACAGGACATGGAAGAGAAGGGGAGACCACAAGGTTTTTTGCCCCTTTCCTCCCCAGCTCTCCTCCCCGTTAATCAAAGCATGGCTGTTCCTGTGGCATGTGTAGAGCAAAGCGTCTCCTTCCCTTTTGCGTCTGTTCTCCATCTGTGAGAGCCATCCTGCAACTCCCCAACAGCAAGAAATTAATCGGAGACTAGTCTGCGCCTGCATAGGTGATGGAGGTTTGGGAAGACTACAGGTCTACTTTTGGGAAGACTATAGGTTTGATAGACTACAAAACAGAAAACTAGAAGTGCAAAATCTACAGGCATCAAGAGAAACCCAGTAATAACCTGGGAGCCACAGATTCACCGGAATGAGATTACGTGCTGTCATTTCCCACCAGTCCTCTCAACTGATTGCAGCATTTGAAATATGCAAGGCAGATTCTCAGGCGATGGCAGATGATCACAACTCATTTCTTCCATCATTTCAAAGTCATTAGGATTAGAGTGCTGCATGCACCAGAAGCATCAAATTAAGCACCCATCACAGGATCAGTCCCCATCATCCCCTGGGTTTTTGCAAATTAACACTGCAAATTAAGCATTTTAGTGAAAGAACTTTTAATTTGTTTCCTCAGTTAGCAATGATTTAATTATGTCTACTTTTAAAACACAAGATGATCAAAAGTTCTCTATTTTACATAGCTAACAAAGCAATATTTTACTCCTCCATGTCACAATTGCAAAATTATGATGTGAATGTAGAAACTAAAATTCAAATTAAAACTCACATCTTGCTTTGTTATTATTAAACCTGTTAATAATACTTGCATTACTGAGGATTAGTAGAATCGGTAGGACAGTACACTTTATAAACAATCAGAAGTAGCAGCAAAATGGGGAAAATGCAACAGAACCAACTTTCAAATCATTTTATCCATCTGTACCATAAATGAAGAAATTCTCTAACTTCACGCTCCCAGCGTGCCAAGCGCTACATACACTGCTAGATCAAAGTATTCAGAAGCACAACACAGGCTAAACAAACTTTCATAATATTTTGATTTATTGATCAAAGATGGATAATCTAGAATATGGTGGCAGCACAAGTACCACCAAGCATGGAACAAACAGGCTCCGTGTGTTTGCCAAGTCACTTGACCATCATCATCTTTAACATAAAATGTAATATTCTGGCTTAGGCTTGCTGGTTTTATTTACAAAGTAAAACAATTAACACTGGGAGAATAAATCTGGGGAATACATAGAATCATAGAATCACTTGGGTTGGAAGAGACCTTCAAGATCATCGAGTCCAACCATAAACCTACACCAAAACCACCCCTAAACCATGTCCCTCAGCACCACGTCTACCCGTCTTTTAAATACCTCCAGGGACGGCGATTCCACCACCTCCCTGGGCAGCCTGTTCCAATGCCTGATAACCCTTTCGGTAAAGAAGTTTTTCCCAATATCCGACCTAAATCTCCCCTGGCACAACTTGAGGCCATTTCCTCTTGTCCTGTCGCTTGTTACTTGTTACATCTCCTCATTCAGCATGCCTCAGAAAGACAGCAAATGTTTTCAAAATATTACCTTGTACAAGAACATATACAGAACAATGAACAGAGGAACAGAGAAATACTCCACAGCATATGGTTTATGTAAATTGAAACCGAAATCTGTATACAGAAAATGAGAGCAAAATGTAACATTTATTGGATTCTATTCACTTGGAGCATAAAGCCAGAATTATAATAGCAGGTGTTCTCAGATATATGTTTGAATGCCAGCAAATTACTCTGGTACAATTTTTGTCTACTACAAAGTATGTGTTAGTAATTTAAGCTCAAAATGGTGTTAGTATCTCTAGGTCTCCCAAGTCTGGTTTTTGTGGCTTTTTTGTTTTGTTTTCCATGCCAGTTTATCTTTTGCTGCCACTTCATGTACTGTACACACAGCATCTTTTACACAGTATGCCACAAAAAAGCTGAAAATTGCTAATAAAAACTGCTAAAAGAAAACCTTTTAAAATGATGATTCTTTCCCCAGATGCTATTATAGATTAACATCACAGACATCCCCACAAGTAGAAAAAGAAAGAAGACAGATGTAAAACATGCATAATGCTAGACCCATGCATTTCCAAAAGGAGAGATTGCCACAAAAGATTAAATTATTTTCCTCTCTGTGCAAAAAAGTACACAAACATTACTGAAAATAAAACTCTATGGTATTAGCCCCCTCATATCCCATTCTATGCAGGCCACCGGAGTAAATTGTGCCCCCTCTTTCAGAGCCGTATTTGATGTCCAAAGTAGCTGATATACTGATTGACTCAGAACACTATTTGTGAAGTCCTTTTTGAACCATTATCATACTGTGGAGCAGTTGCAGACCCAATTCAAAAAGGCCATCCAGTCTGTGGTCCCAGGGGACCACTGAAACAAGGGAGCCAGCTTAAATGCTTCATCTTTTAATGGTTTAGAAGTCTGGGAGAAGTTATGATTTCATACAAAAAGTCACCCATGTGGCTCCTCCGCAAGCCACATACACTGCCCTAATTGCTTCAAGTAACTAAATTCACTTGTGTAATTCTGAGCCAATTTTTCTTTTTTTTTTCCCAAGTAGCAAATCAGGAATTTAATGCAGAATGTGCAAATGCGCATATCTAAGTATGTGCATTTGCTTATGCGTATGTTCATGCTTCATAAACCTTCTGCTAAGGTTTAATTCTCATTGGATCATAAATATCTGAAGAAGATTGAACTCAGAGGATTTTCAGAGAGTAAACACTTTAAACCTCAGAGCTGGATTTTATTTCCTGCTGTTATGCAAGCAGTTTAAAGCACCAAAATACATTCCGGAACTACCAAACACATGTCCCAGGACTTTGTCACAGAGCGATTGTTTTCTCTATCTTTCCAACCAGATCCCAGATACTCAAGGACTGCATATTCTTATCATCTACTACAGCCAAATGCTTTGGGGGGGTAAGGAGTGGTCAGGGCTTTTTTATTGTTGTCTCTGCTTGTTTGGGTTTTTTTTTAAACCTGTGGGCCAAATAGAAATTTGTTCTAACCTGAAATAAGAATTGAAGAGAAATAGTTCCTAGTGAATTGATATTCCCCCACCAAACACCTCTTTCAGAAAAGATTAGGCAACGTTTTTGCCATTTGATCTTCCCAGAGGAGCAAGGAGAGCTTTAGTTCTGCTTTGCACTTCTTTAGAGCAAACTGCTGAAAAATTAAAGTAAGCATATACCCATCCTGTTACTCCAGTCTCACCTTTCTCCCAGCCAGGGCTGTTTCCCTCAAGTGGTTCTAGCAGAGGAAATTTTCACCATTATGACCAAATCCTGAAGTTCTGTGACAGAATTTACAACCAACAGAGGCAGCTGTTAATAATCCCGTGATGAACCTCCAATGAGTTCAAGCCTGAATCCAATTCTGAGTCATTTCCTCTGTAGCCATAGGACCCTTTACAAATATCAGAAAAAGGTGTGTGACTCGTCACTGGTTTAAGCTTGTTTCATTCCAAAAGTACTTCCATAAAGTTTGTATCTGTCTGTGCACTGTCCTGGGGGAAAAAACCAAACTCCGAAGCAAAAATAACAGCAGAAATACATTTTTGTTTTGGCTGCAAAAGAATAGCCAAATTCATTCCAACCACAAAATCAGGCTGGAAAGTAATAGAAGAATGTAATTCCAGTAGCAAGCAGGTATGTTGACTCTGAGAAGTTTGAAGGTAAAACTACCTCAGATAAGAATCTTGCTTTAACTAAAAGATTCAATGCTACTTTCCCATACAGCTTTAAATCAGGACCTTGTATATGCAATAAAAAGCAAAAAGTTCATATATCAGCTGGCAAAACCAAAAACCAAAAGCTATTCCAATTGAGTAAGAAATTGGTATCATGTCTACAAGCTGATAGGGATATTTGCCCTCTATTTTACACTTCTTAAAATCATGTCTGTCTTTTTTTCCCCCTTGTTAGCTTGTTTCCAAATTACTATTTTCCCCAGCCTTCTCAAGAGCTACGTTTCTAAGCCTAGGTGCAGCCAAGCAAATTCAATCAGAGTTAAAAAAAAAACAACCAAGACTTGCTCCTCTGAAACACACAGGTGAAGACATGTCTTCAGGAAGGGTGCAAATATTTCTCTACTTCTCACCTCTCCAGTGCTTTGGTGTCAATCTCAGGTAGCTTTCTAGACCTTCCATCATATAATAAGTACTACACTGTAATACAGAGGTGGCTCTAAGCTTCTTCCTTGCAGTCAATATTGCGAAGTGCAACTCTGTGAACGACAGTGGTATAGATGGCCCAGGCACCAGACTGAAAGGTCATGACGTTTTCAGGAGCCGGGGAAGACAACCAGCGGGGAGCACAGAAGCTGTAAAAGTAGCAAGAAGCAGCCCTTCTGGGGGCTGTGATGTGTGTCCTCTTTTCTTGGGGGGTCTAAGGGATATCTTACCCCAGAAATCTGTGCCCACTATGAGGCCAAAACAGTCCTTGAGGACTGCCATGCCATGCTGGTGGTGCAGCTTGGGGCAGCAGAGGTGCCAGAGCAACATGCACAGGAGACAACACATGCTGTTGAGAAAGTAACATGAGGATCTCCTCCTCACTTTTCCCATGGAGTACTGGACACCACTCATGGTCCGTATACACCCAGGTACAAACATGCTCATTCCTGCTCTGAGATCTTTCCAGGCAAAGGCAGAGCTCCCCATGCTTAGTAGGTCCTTGCTGGCACGTGCGGAGCCACACACAGGACCTCAGCTCAGGACACAGGAAGAGTTCCTCTGTGCGCAGACACAAGCAAGTGGGAAAAGTGAGCAATGGACAGAAGGAACTAACGTGACATGACAATGAGATGCTCTGCAGATCTGTGTAAGGACCCCTCAATGACATTTAAATCAGTTCTTCCCAGCAGCCAAAGAATATGCAGCACTGGGATTCCTGAGGGCCTAATTTAAATGCAGGCCGACCTACAGCTTTAGCACCCAACAAAAACAATTTTCCCCCACCATCCACCTCAATCTGTTGCCTGTGACAACCACCCCTGGCTGCCTGTGGCTAAGAGCCAACCCCAAATCATTGCATGGCACAATTTAACCGTGGTAGTTACCAGCAGTGGCATTCTGTAGGACAGACGTATAAACGGGCTAAAACGTGGAAGCCTTGTGGAGGCTGTGACCATCAGTAGCTAGTCAGAATGGCAGCTTGGACGCAGCTTTGGCTCAGGACGCTCCCCTAACAACACCAACTACAAAAAGTGGACTATTCTAGCAATGATGTTTTCCATACCTACCTATAGCTACACGTGTATATAGACACCCACACAGCTTGATGTTTAAATTTGTGGTCTAGCATCTAATACTGATTGCCTTGGGAGACCTACAGTGTGACCTGGTAAGGCCATTATTCCATCAGAGACAGGTAACCTATAACATCTCTCCTCATGACTCTTGCATGCCTAGGGGTGACTGTGGCAGCTGTGGATGCGGGATATCCGTAACCCAGCCGTGTCCCAGAGAAAGGGTAGCTAATGGCCAGCCAGACGCAGCTGCTTCAGCAATGTCCTGAGGTACGCTGCCACCTTGTTGTAGTTTAGAGAGATGACAGTGAGCAGCCTTTACTCCTTCCACTTCATTCACAGCAAAGTTACCTGGCACCCAGACAAGTGTTGCCGTGTTCCTTGCTGCAGTGGAGATTAAGGGTGCTGAGGGTGCCGGCTATTTAACAGTACAGCCTGCAAGTCCTGCAGGACAAGCCAATTCTACTCGGATGCATTGGAAAAAAAAAAAAAAATCACTTTCCTCCTTTCAGCCCTGATGCTGCAAATATACTATAAAAACATATAATTTGATGGGTTCTGGTTTGCCTAGAGCAATATATGCTTATCTAAGAACAGGGACAATATTCCGTAACAAGCAGGATCATGCATCTAGACTGTCAGTAGGTTTAAGTCCGCCTAAAGACTCCCTGACTTCATCAAAGTGCGTAGCTTGCAGCACATTTCACCGTAAGTGAGGTATTTTTGCTCACACCTACATATTAAGTGTCACAGAATCACAGAGTCACAGAATGTTAAGGGTTGGAAGGGACCTCTAGAGATCATCTGGTCCAACCCCCCTGCCAGAGCAGGTCCACCTACAGAGGTTGCACAGGATGGCGTCCAGGCAAGTTTTGAATGTCTCCAGAGTCGGAGACTCCACCACCTGTCACCAGGGACTAAAGCAGAGTCTTGTCCCATTCTGGAATAAAGGATTAGGGAGTGAAAGGATGAGAAAACAAGCCTTGTCCTTGTTCCTAACAGGTAGCACTGGCATTTTAAACAAAAACAGAGAACGTTCAGTGGCATTATAGCTTCTGCTTCAGATCCCTCCTGCCTGGGACATTCTGGTCCTTCTAACCAACAGTGTTTACTGAGCGCAGTGGTGGTAGTAGGGGTGGGGTGGGGTGGGGTGGGATGGGCTGGCAGTCTCCCTGAAGCAGAGCAAGCTCAGCTTCCTTTTTACCATAGAATCATAGAAGCATCATAGAATCGTGGAATGGTTCAGGTTGGAAGGGACCTTAAAGATCATCTAGTTCCAACTCCCTCCTGCCATGGGCAGGGACACCTCCCACTAGACCAGGTTGCTCAAAGCCTCATCCAATCTGGCCTTGAACACTTGCAGGGATGGGGCATCCACAACTTCCCTGGGCAACCTGGGCCAGTGCCTTACCATCCTTATGCTGAAAAATTTCTTCCTGACATCTAATCTAAATCTCCCCTCTTCCAGTTTGAAACTGTTACCTCTCGTCCTATCACTCCATGCCCTTGTAAAACATACCTCTCCCGCTTTCCTGCAGGCCCCTTTCAGATACTGGAAGACTNGTAGCTTGCAGCACATTTCACCGTAAGTGAGGTATTTTTGCTCACACCTACATATTAAGTGTCACAGAATCACAGAGTCACAGAATGTTAAGGGTTGGAAGGGACCTCTAGAGATCATCTGGTCCAACCCCCCTGCCAGAGCAGGTCCACCTACAGAGGTTGCACAGGATGGCGTCCAGGCAAGTTTTGAATGTCTCCAGAGTCGGAGACTCCACCACCTGTCACCAGGGACTAAAGCAGAGTCTTGTCCCATTCTGGAATAAAGGATTAGGGAGTGAAAGGATGAGAAAACAAGCCTTGTCCTTGTTCCTAACAGGTAGCACTGGCATTTTAAACAAAAACAGAGAACGTTCAGTGGCATTATAGCTTCTGCTTCAGATCCCTCCTGCCTGGGACATTCTGGTCCTTCTAACCAACAGTGTTTACTGAGCGCAGTGGTGGTAGTAGGGGTGGGGTGGGGTGGGGTGGGATGGGCTGGCAGTCTCCCTGAAGCAGAGCAAGCTCAGCTTCCTTTTTACCATAGAATCATAGAAGCATCATAGAATCGTGGAATGGTTCAGGTTGGAAGGGACCTTAAAGATCATCTAGTTCCAACTCCCTCCTGCCATGGGCAGGGACACCTCCCACTAGACCAGGTTGCTCAAAGCCTCATCCAATCTGGCCTTGAACACTTGCAGGGATGGGGCATCCACAACTTCCCTGGGCAACCTGGGCCAGTGCCTTACCATCCTTATGCTGAAAAATTTCTTCCTGACATCTAATCTAAATCTCCCCTCTTCCAGTTTGAAACTGTTACCTCTCGTCCTATCACTCCATGCCCTTGTAAAACATACCTCTCCCGCTTTCCTGCAGGCCCCTTTCAGATACTGGAAGACTGCTCTAAGGTCTCCCCAGAGCCTTCTCTTCTCCAGGCTGAACAACCCCAACTCTCTCAGCCCGTCCTTACAGCAGAGCTGTTCTAACTCTCTGATTATCTTCATGGCCCTCCTCTGGACCCACTCCAACAGGTCCATGCCCTTCCTATGTTGGGGGCTCCAGAGCTGGATGTAGCACTCCAGGTGGGGACTCACCAGAGCAGAGCAGAGGGGCAGAATCAGCTCCCTCTACCTGCTGGCCACGCTTCTTTTGATAAAGCCCAGGATGCAGTTGGCTTTCTGGGCTGTGAGTGCACATTGCCGACTCAAGTTTTGCTTCTTGTCCACCAACACCCCCAAGTCCCTCTGCTCAGGGCTGCTCTCAATCCATTCGCTACCCAGCCTGTATGTGTTCATGGGATAGCCATGACCCACGTGTTTCTGTGCCTTAGGATAGGATTTCAGGTGTTTTATAAGAAAATGGAAGAAAAGACGAGACAGTAAGAACTTCAGGAAATACATCTTAGCACTAATGATTTGAAAGCTCTATTTTACGGAATCCAGAAAAATACAGTTCAAAGTAAGGTGTCTGAAAAAGATTTAGGAAAAGGAAAGGCTCCAGGTAAACTAAATTTTTTTAGCTTAATTAATTTAAAATACAGAACTGAGAATGTGTTTAAGCAGACAATACGATCTGTTTAGACCTTTCTCGATATCTTCTATTTTCTGGCTGTCAGCAA
Organism: Chionis minor; assembly: GCA_013398295.1. Taxonomy (NCBI): domain Eukaryota; kingdom Metazoa; phylum Chordata; class Aves; order Charadriiformes; family Chionidae; genus Chionis; species Chionis minor. Next base: position 1,161,970 of record VZSF01008264.1, read on the forward strand.
GAAGCCAATGTTACCTTATGCCATACAGTCTGTTGCTGTGAGAGATGATGGCAGTGTTCACCCTATACTTTCTTTCCTCCACCTTAATTAGAATTGAAGACCAAAAAATTGTGGCTCTGAACACTCAGGAGGTATGTAAACTGCAAGAGAAACATAGCTAAGGTCTTGCCTGCACGTGTTGCATACTAGACAAGACAATGCTCTTTCCTTCCCCTCTCCTGTTACGTGTTCAGCTGTACCAGGCTATACAGTACAGCAAAAGCTATTTATGACCTCTCACATCTGTGCACACACAGCGGTAACAACACAGGACTGGAGTAACTGGGAACATTTTGACATGACATTTTTCTAGAGGAAACCTTAATTCCTTGATTTCTGCAGGAAGCCTGCTCAAAACTCTCAGCCCTGCATTTAAAGCACTGATGAGAGACTAAAGCAGGTGTTCAGAACCCCACTAAGCTTCACCTTTGAAGAGGAAATGCCATTTTGGCAGCTCATTTAAAACTAGATTTAATTGATTCGGATGTCACTTGCATGACAGAAACAGTAGCTTTGAGGAAAGCGCTCACCAAAAGGAAACAAAACCACTAACACAATGTGAAGAGCTAAAAATAAACAAACAGTGATGCAGCTGACCTTTCTAACTCATGGACATGACACATCTTCATTTTCTTAGATGGCCTTTGCATAAGGATGTCAACCAAACGCTCTTCAGAAACCCAGGGATGATTCTCAAAAAATCCAGCCCTGGGCACTGATCCTGGAGAACTCAGAGAAGCTTCACCTGTCACAGAATCCCCTAAAATTTGTCTGCTGGGTCTCTGACATGAGAAGCCTATCCCTGGGCTAGCTTTTGCTGTCGGAGCAAGTTAATAAAAAGAATTATCAGTCCCATAGCATTTGATGCCATGAGTAAGTGAAAAACTGATTCATATTGTTCCTTTTTCCCCCAGAAGATCATTTGGCCCTGTTACAAAGTGAAGAAAAGCATTTTCTAAATTCCTAGCAAAATAAAAAATTCAAAGTATTCTCAAGTGCCACAAAACCATTCATTATTGTTTAAAACTTTTAATTTTACTTAAAAAATGTGGTAGTTTTGTGGAAAAGCAACGATACCTTGGCTTTACAGAACAAAAAATCTGACTAATGTCTCCTACATCAGGAATGTGATAGTGCCACCAAATCTGCTTTTTCTCTTGAGAAGAAAATCTGTTCCACTTTCTATCTTTAAAGATTTGATGCACTTAATTTTAATTTTTTTTTTCCCTGAAGGGATTAAACTAAGGTAAAGTGGCACCAGATAACCACAGACAGCACCAGCCCTCAGCAATACTGCTTGAGCTGATGTGTATTCCTAGTCTTCTGAGGAAGGGTGCCAGTCCACCGCACAACCCCCCCTTCCCACCTCTTTCCTCCAACCTTATGTTTGTATTTGACCCCCTAGTCTGGACTGATAATGTTGCAGATCTTGTAAAACTAGTTCCTGCACTTGTAAACACCAATAATATTTCATCTAGTATAAAAACCATGCTGAGGTACATACTGCAACTTTATTTTCTTCCCATTTTTTTATGGTGAATACTGTGCTGCATCTTCAGGGGTTTGAGCTTTTACTTCTACATCATTTGATATAACAAACTTAATAAACAGACCCAAGACAAACACACAAATGGAAGCTAATCCCTTTACTATTAAAAAAGGCTATTTAATTCATATAGTACAGAGGAATAAAATACTTCACCTACTCAGCCACCATTTGAGAAAGTAACATTGTGTTAAAGATACACAAATATCACACTAATAGTTTGATTTTACTTGCCACAGGTGCAGAAACTCCTAAGTTTATCAGAGCACAAAATGCTAACAGAGAATAGCATGCCCTGCCTGGCTTTCAACTTATTTTGTGCCTTTGATGGCAACTTCTATACAGCCACTTTTAGAATTTCTTCTTTCTCGTTTGCCAAATCACTCTTAGAAATAGCGCAACAGGAACCAGTGAGTCCTTTTTAAAACCACGCTAAGAACATGACTACAAACCGCATCTCTAAATAAACTGCTGTCCTCTTCCAAAGGAAGTATTTACTGTGAATTATTCTGATGTCTAAGACAAGAAATCACATTTTGACTTGCATTTCACAGGGTTTTCCCAACACTAATGAGTGCATTCTCCCAGCCCTCCTCCAAGGATGGAGGGTATTCCTTCCCCCGTTGTGGAGGAAGAGGTCCTGGGAAACCCCATGAGTGTCTTGTGGGTCACGGAAGAAGTTTGTGGTAAGGCTCAGTTCAGCTTGTGGCCCCCTCAGCTGTCAAATCCACCTCCTGAACCAAACCCAGCAAACACTTCTCCCTGGACAGACTGGTCACTGCTGCTGCCCATAGTGAGATCCTTCAGGCAAAATGAAAAATGGAGGGAAAGGGAGGAATACTTCCATACCTTGCTAGCCCTCTTCTAGCTCTTCACTTTCTCAAGGTCTTAAATTGTTGATTATCAATGGTAAATAAGGAGATCGATCACCCCCTCCCTTTTGAGCCAGCTGGTGGTTAACCAGCAGCACCCAGTTGGGCAATGCACCAGCTAATTCTGCTTGTGACTTGACGATGCCACCACACAACAGGAGCTTGACTCGGCAGGATCCTCCTCTTCCCAGGCTGTGCAGAAACCTCCCTAGCTGTAGACAATCATAGGTTGAAACGAAAATCACTGCCTACCTGTGACTCAAACAAACAAACAAAAATTATATGGCTCAGATCCTGAGCTGGCACTGCTGTCCTGTACTGCCAGAAAAAGCATTTGGCAACGTACGTATCACCAAGTTGTTTATTACTGAATCACATCCCATCCATATGTATCCTCAGCAACCTGTTGCTAGGTGCTGATTTATTTGATAACTTGGTAGACTTTGAACATTTTTCCAGAAAGGAACACTGGACCTGAAGGTTTTGTTGTTATTTTGTTCAAATGAAGCAACAGTAACTGAAAAAACTCATACGACTCCTCAGCAGATGTAGGTAAAAACCCAACAGTGTTTGCATTGTGGCAGACCTTGAAGTCAGATCAAACAGCAACTATGAAGCAGCCTCTTTTGAACTGCGAGAGCAGGTGAAAAGAATTATTTAACCTTACGCTCTTATGGTGAGATTCCATGCAAAAATTGAAGATACTGGTTCAGAAGCAGCCCTATCAACCAACAAATCTTTCACAAGATTTGTCTACTTTTCAAAATAAGATAAATTGTTGAACCAGGTGATATCAGGACATTTATTCTATCATACTTTTGGTCTTGCAATTTTGCATCATCAAAGTGAAACTCAAAGGACTAATTAGGCTTTCCAGTTTAGCTAAGTGTAAACTGATCTTCCATTTCTGTAGATTGTTTTATGATTAGGGATGTCAAAATACGCTGCAGAGTCCATCAAATGGCATTTACATCAAATGGTTTAGTGGCGGACCTGAGCAGGTAGAGCAGGCTTAATGCTTGGACTAGATGTTTGCAAAGGTCTTTTCCAACCTAAATGATTCTATGATTCTTTTTTGTGGGGAAGGGGCAGCAAATGATGTAAAGAAAACTGCAGTGACACCCCCTCCACCCCCAAAAAAAAAGAAAAGTCACAGAGCAGTAACATTTAGAAAAGACCCACTGCAAGCCCTGTGCCTCCCTTACCAGGCTGCTCTGCAGACTGGAAGCTGCCGTGACTCCAGAGCACTGGCTCCTCTTCAGGGTCTAAAGACAAGACCTGGGGAATGTGTTTCTTTAGATGAAGCAGGTTTGTGGCTGGTGAGTTAAGGCGCAACAAGTTAAGGTTTAACACATGCTCCCGAAGGCTGCCCACACCGGCGTCCTCTCGCTGCATCAGCACAACTGCCCACACAGCTTCAGCTTCCTCCATGGCTGGCTGAGCAACGCAGGCTGAGCGGTGGCAGATCCTAGGGATGGTCTTCCGTGAAGTGAGATCTGACTGTCAGACAAAATCAGGGCCCAAACTTCCGCTAAACACTGGGGAAAACATAGAACCACGCTTAAACCTCACTGCCTCTTCCTGCTGGTAAGGACATGGACCTGAATTTCTTAGTCACACAGCCTTGGAGATCTCGACATCTCTGAACAGACCAGAGCTAAAACTGCCAAAAGAATACAATAAAATCACACTGCTAAATCGAGAGAAAGGCACTGCATTTCCCCATAAGAACCTCTGTTTTATTCTGTGCTACTAGATAAGTCTTTGAGCAAGAATAAAACAAATATTTGCTATCTTACCAATTTCAAGGCCAAAGCTATACAGTTACAGCACTCTCATGATCTAGCTCTTCTGCAAAGATGGTCACAGCGAATTAAGTTACTTTCTAGTCTCCCTTTATAAACATAACATAGATTTCTCAGTTTGTGCCTCCTTGCTATTGTGTCAAATAAATGTGACTTCGCTATTTTTACAAAATTAAAAAAGTATGAATTTACAACTTCATGGCATTTTTAAATTAAAAACTGTATTCACATTTCTTTGCATATTACTACCCATCACTGAAAATGGTCCCATGGTGAACCCTGCTGAGCTAGGTGCATGGCAAGAGCCTGAGCAAGTGCATTTTTCTGGAAGTCAAAATGCAGGACATGCCAGAACTGACTGTAGCTGACAGGTACAGCTGCTCCCCCCTCCACAAGTTTCCCAATATTCCGGCTCCATTTGAAAGCCCCCATACTCTTAGAAAACACTACCCTGGCCAGCTGAAGGTAGTAGTTTCTTCCAGCAGCCTACATGCAGATCTGAATTTTATTTTTCCCTCTAAGGATGTTAAACCTTAGGCAGATCTACACATCTGCCAGACGCAGCGTTCACAAAAGAGTGGATGCAGTGAGCCTGTCTCCTGAAGGTCCACGAGGAACCTGCCTGTAAGAACACCACAAGCCACTGTCCCTCATAAAGGGTTAATCCAAAACCACATTAGAGATGGCAGAAAAAATTACTCAGTTTGACTTCTGTGGCTCTTTCTGTAAGCAAGGTGTTCCTGCAATGATATGTCTACACACTATGTATACTCTATGTGTTACAGTCTCACATGACAGGCTCTTTTCGGCATAAAATCACATCCCTTAATCAGAGGGGAGGAAATAACTTCCAGAACAGGTGAAGCAGAAGGATTCTTATGTTGCCCCTTGTATGGAGATCCTGCTGATTTACCTGTTTCAGACCTCCGTCTAATCACTTGGTCCTTTGAAAGGCATCGGTGAAGTCAGGATGTAGGAGCGGCCCCAGAGCCCGCTGCAGTCACCGGGTACCTCACGGCTTTCTGTAAGCTTTGGATACAGAGTGCAACATCTGTACAAAACCTAAACCTCAGCAAACTGAGTGCACAAGAACAAATGGGGCTGATCGCATCTGCAGATGCAGAGCTTGTGGCAGCTTGAAGTCATCTTGTGTACAAGGAAATTTGAATACAGGACAAGACAGGCTTGGTTTCTGCAAGGAGATGGGGTTAAGCTGTCTCTTGCAGGGGGCCTAGCTCCTAGTATGATCTCTCTCATAAATAATTCTTTTTCTCTTGCAGGGCTGTGTTGGAAGGATGCAACAGAGCAGGAGGCTGAAAGCTCAACTACCCAAAGTTCTCCGTCCTAATGCGCTCCTGCTGAGCACGGCAGGGCCTCTAAGAAAGGAAACCAAGTGGAGAGCATTCAAGCAGCAGCATTTACTGCAGAGCTCAGAAAAACAAACTGGAAGACAAAGCTTTATATTGCATTTTAGACCCTAAGCCTGCCACTTCCACTTCGCAGGCTGAGCCTCTCGCCCACATTCACACTGACATCACACATTGATCCTGCAGGAGGATCCAGGCAAGCATGAAGTCCTGCATAACATTAATCACCCCATGCCCTTCAGCAGCACTACTTTTTCCGTCCACATTGTAGCATCCATAATAATTTTCCAGGGGCTACACCAAGAGGTGGAACTCTGAAACAACATGCCCTCCCTCACAGGACGAGCGTGAATAGTGCATGATTCTTTGTGTTGCATGCTTAACCACTATGCACAAATTCTTGCCCATCTGTGCATCTTTGAGGTAAAAAGGGTGAGAAAAGCAGCCTCATTGTTTTCATGATACAGATAGAATTTTCCAGAAAACAATTCTCTGTTAAAAATCTGAAAACAATACAAAGGTTTCAAATGCATTAAAACAGCATAAAAATAAGGCATGAGTATTTGCTGGTGGTGCAATTAGGCTAGAAGTAGATTGCAGTTGAGGTGTCACACATTACAATACGATGATGTAAAAAACACCAGCAAGGCATGGCATGGTTTTCAGTCTCTTCATCTTGCACAAAGGTGTAGAGAAATAAAAAACCATTCAGCTACATGTACAGCAGCAAGATCTCGTATGCAAGTGTAAGCAAATCTTCAATGCTGACAATCAGAGATTCTATAAAACTGTGGATACTGTCAAAGGCAAGCGAAGATCTGCACATATTTAAATCTGGCCATGAATACCAATGAGAGAGTTGGAAAACTAGTGTGTCACCGCTTTGTACCTGAAACCGTAGTTAGACACCAGGGAACGTTAAAACAAACAACAGTGCCAAAAGTCTACCCTTTCTGAGGTAAGAAAAATAGGGAAAGGGAGGAAAGCTAAAAGAAAACCACTAGAAGACTCTGTGGAAGAGCAGAGTCTCTGCTCTTCACCAGCAATGCCTTGCCAACAACATGAGTCTTGCTACAACTATGAACTTGGGAGGTTGTACAGCCTCGTGAACCGTGTCTTCAGAAGCAAACCAAAAACCCCTTTGTCTACTTATACAATCCCGAATCCTTTCTACATGTTTTCTTTCATATAGGAAAACCTGGCATTAAAGAACTTTGCAGAATCTTTACAAAGCTTCTTTTTTTTGTCTCTCAAATTCAGCAACGTAATGTTAAAGGTAAGAAATACTTTATTAAAATAAGCTTCTGTCTCCATAAAATGTTAAACACATTTTTATAAACTAAAAAAAAGAAGTCAAATCAGTAACTGCTGTCTCAAAAATACATATAACACAATATATTTACATAGTTAAAATGCTAACAAGTCAAATGAGACTTCAAACCAAAGCTATAGTAATTACTCCATGAATATGACACTTTTAATGAGAATATACTTTTTATTTCAGTCAGCTTTCTTCCTAAAAATTAGAACCCTTTCTTATAAAGAAAGGGAGGAGTAAACCCATTTCATTCATTTAATAATGCAGAGTGAGAGTCCGTAAAATGCAAAAATTTATATGCTGCTGAACACAATCACAACTATACACCCGTGAGTCACAGGGTCCTCTTTGGCTGAGTAAGGTTCCCGATTACGTCAAGAGAAGCCTGGTGACCAGGGAGCTCCAAAATCTAGCCCTTGCAATCACTGTAACGATGGCTTGTCACCACAGCCAGCTACGCATGGTCTCAGGTATGTTTAGATATTTCAGACCTGCCGTATGTGTCTACAACTCACCCGAATCTCGACTTGAAATTACTGATCTGAAACTGCTCCAACATTGCACTTACTTAATTCCCCAGACATATATCATTTTGATATCCAATAGTCTGTGTGACACCAATAAATCCATCATGCATCAGAATGAGAATACACTCTATGATGATGATGTTGAAAGATTATATCAAGGGCACAGAGAAACACGGTAAGTTCCATGTCGGCGAGTTCTCTCATTTAGGAGATGTGATTTTGTAACACATACTGTCACTGTTTGATAAAAAAAGCTTGATTACAATGAAAGGGAAATATCAACTATAGAGAAATTATGTCAAGCAAAAGAGTAAATCACAGACAGGCCTGCCAAACCAGTACCACATATTAAAGTTGCTATGGATGCCCCCAGAGAGAGAAGCACAGTTCTTCCAAAGCGACACTGGCAACACACAGTTCGAGGTACATTGCAAAATTGTTCCAAAATGTGCTCACCCTCAGCTGGCGTTTAGTATGGTGCTGGCGTTGAAATTGCCATCAGCAAAGCTGTAACAGTTTGTCCCCAAGAAGAGCCTGACCCAAGTCTGTGAGTCAAGACATTCAGAAGTAAAGTTTGCAATATTCCTTAAATCATGGAAGTCAGTGATGTGAAGTGTTTCAGACGCTGTTATAAGGCAGCTAGAGATGCATGACCTTCATTTCTGGACTGTTTTCTTAGATCTCCATACTCTCAGCTTTTTCAATGTTTTTATCTTGCATTGGTTGTAATTTCCGTGCTTTTGACTTGGTTTAGTTAGCCTGGTTCCCTATGGAAACCATATTTTCAGGATTAGTCAGTGTATGTGTCTGCAGTAAGCCTTTAATGTTGATTTCAGCCCAATCAGGCAGATAGATACTGCAGATCTCAAATACGATGAGCTCTCTGTATATTTTGTAACTCCAGAGTGAGGGAAGGCCAAGGGTTTGATTCTGTTGGCCAATTCAGTCAAACGAGGCAGCCTGCATGCAGCTTGCAAAATATTTAGCAGAAGAAAGGCCGCACGTGAAAGGATGGGAATTTTATAGGATACACGGTGAGAACGGAAAATAGTAGTATAATTTAAGAGTCTATGACCATAGCTCAAGACCATAGGTAACTGAGTTTCCACAGTATTCTCTGTAGTCACAGGACTTCACAGGCAGCTTTGTGAACAAGCCAAATTCATACCAGCAGCTATATTTAAGCATAATACTAATGATGAGATTTTAGTTATTTAGCTTTACTGTCTTCCACAATAAATTGGCCTGTTGCTGGAACCTGAGGGAATTCAGCAGTTGTGCTGGGCTGGCCATCTCTGCACAACGCTCGGTAAAACTGCTGTGTAGTGTCTGTGTGCCTAAGAGGATGAAGAAAGGGCTGTATAGGAATAAAGTAGTCCAACAGAAAGAGTCGAAGCCTAGCTAATGTTTATTTTACCCCCATTGCAACACTGAGGATGGCGGTGGCGATGGTTGTGTAAACTGCACTGAGCAACAGGGCGGGAACGGCTGAACGTTCGTCCCAGCCGCTCCCGTCATGTCCGTCCCTGTGCCACTGCTCATTCCAGTTCAGATAGCAATTTCCCCCAGAACTGGATTTCCTCTGCATTCAGCAGGGTAGCAGGGAATCCCATCTTCCTTAATCCCACTTCCGGGACTTACACATCGCAGTTGTTGGAAGAAACTGCTACTTTTAAACCTAGAAGTTAATTAACATATCCCCAGGATTTTTCGCCTGTAATTCAGTGACCCTGCTCTCACCAGCTAACTAGAATTATTTGCAAACTGTAACGGTTACTGCAGGCAAAAGAGGTCTCCACGCTGCACCAGTAGCTGTAATTAACACATGAGCATACATCAATATGTAATTGACTTCTCAGGGAATTCAGTGCAGCCACACAACCAAGCAGCTCTGACAAGCTTCTGGCATCCAGGCAGCAGCTAGGCCTGCCAGAAACTGGAACAAGAGCAGAAACAGACCGAGAAGACCAGTTGCTTCTGCAGGGATTTTTCTAAGATTATCTTCCTTGGGTGCAGGGTCGCATCCAGGCCCATGTAACCCACGCTGCTTAGGGATCAGGCATCTAGGTGAGCAACAGTGCTGCAGAACTTCAAAGCCTTTCCTCCTGCTCTTGGCCAGTCAGTGATTATTTACCATGGCGTGAACAGCAGGGCTGCAGGAGTAGGTATGATGAATGTGGGCTGCAGATATCGAGATTATAGATTGTGACACTGGGTTGGAATGCGACGTCTCAGCAGAAATGGGAGCCCTAGACAATAATTGCAGTTGCACCTCTGCAAGCCCTCTGGGAGGGAAGGACTCAGGGCAGGATTTCTTGCCCATGTGAGCAGTGGGATGGTTAATTCTACAGAGGGAACAGCTCTTCTTTGAGAAGCAGGCTAATAATTGCATTTGTTTCTCTGCAATAAGTCCTAATAGTGATAGGTATAGGCTGTCACTAACCCCTGTCATCACAAACACAGAAGGTGACCACCTAAGAAAGTCAGAGAGCCCAGCCAGATGTTTCGCACAATGTTTTGCACGGGTGGGAGGCCACATGTTCCCATTCTGAAACGAACCGTAAGGTGGCACTGCTTTGAAACATTACCTTCAAATATTTCCCCTGATACTTTCTATACTCTGCAAGGACACAAAGAGCTCCCACTGAAATCATGTGAATAAAGTCATCCTACCGAAATCTCAGTGACGTAGTGAGGGTTAACATCACTGGCATATGTACTTTCACACATGTTACTTACTCTTAAACTGCTAAGTTTTTTAAACTGCTAAGTTTTGTCCTGAAAAACAAAACGTCTCAGATATTTTTGTTCAAGCACTGCACCTCCTATCTCAAATGCATGTTTGTGTGTGTAGCACACCCCCACTTTGTACAACTGACTGTCCTCTGACACGTAACACCAGATTCTGCTCTTTTTCTGTGCCACATTAACAGCCAACAAAGACACTTCTAAGAAGTCATTTTCTGTTTCACATCTAATGCGCAGGGTAAGAGTGGCAGAGAATACAGGAACGCAGGCTTTGCAAGCGGAGTCACAGGGAATGAATGGCAGTTACAGCAAAATGAGCAACAGAGATTCCCTGTGACTATTGATTTGCTGTTGTGAAACAACACAGTAGAGCAAGCACCGTTTTAAATGAATGGCAAAAGTGACCTAAGCCCGGTATAAGAAGGAAGGAGATAATGACAATCTGGGAGAGAACAGTGCAAGTCTGATTCTTAACAAATCTCAAACACAAAGATAAGGACCCCACTGAGCAGCTCATATCTGCCAAATATCCTGTGCACACACGGACAATGAGATGCCGGTTCTGTGTTGGTGTACGGTGCCAGTTATTCATAGCACAAGGAAAAGACATGGGTCAGAAGATAAATGCTCACCAACTGAAGAACCTTCTGTAGGGTTGTCATGTAGGAGCCCAACTGATCGGAAAAGAGCAAGGCCATGAGTTTAGGTCCCCCTTCATCCTCTGTAGCCAGCTGATCTCTTGCACTGCAAAAAACTCCTCAGCTTTCAGACAGCCCTTGACTGTGAGCATGCAAGGTCCTGAACCATGGTTATTTTTGCAGTCTCTACCACAAAGTATGGCTTGGCCACCTCCAGCTACCACATGCTATGCAGAACAACACATTAGGGGCAGAGAGCAGAACTACTTGAGCCTAGCCTTAGACTTTTTTTTTTTTCCTTACAGGTACTTTTAATCTAGCACTACATTCCAGTAGTGACCTTGCCCTGGCATCCTTTTGGCCAATGGCTTAAAGTGTTCAAAAATTCCACGGGTGGAATAATGAAGCAGCGTCAGCTACAGACTGACTTCAGGATGCGCAATTGCCAGTGAACTGACCCAGGCTGCATCTCAACCGACAAACAACATCCATTCGTTCATGCATCTCTCTGTTTGGATTCATGCATTCATTCTGCCCAAGGAGCAGAAGACACACTTATACACAGTCTGGCAGAATGCAAAGCAGTCAAGTAAAACAGCTGGAGAGCCACCAAAACAGTCCACCCATATAAACATGAGGATGTCCTCATTTACTGTAAACTCACTGGTATTTGAAACAGGAGAATATGCTAATTCATACCAAGAATGTAAACAGAGATCTCTCCAGTGTGGAGCAACTCAGATGATTTTGAGTTGATCCCTACCACTCCGTTAAGGTAACACAATGCTTACTGCTACTGGAATTCTCTGAAAAGCCCTTTATGCATTTAAAAACCAAAAAGCAGCGACAGTGGGAGGCAGGAGATGGAGGAACTTGTGAACATCAGCATGCAGAGTTAATAAGATTCTATCAGTAAGACTCATATGATGAGTTCTAGTCTTTTTTTTCCTCTTCTGAGAATCCAAGATTGTCTTTATTTCAAATATCACCATAGGAGCAGTAATTAATTCAAATGAAGTGGGATTTAGTCTAAATGAGCAAGAAAAATATTCCCAAACATTCTGAGCTCCAAACCTTAACAAAAAGGAAAGGATTCCCCTTTAAAATACAACTTTGAGAGAAAATTAAGCACACTAATTTTTTTCTTTGAGTCAGCAAATACACTAACTGTGCGAAAATGACACATTGGCTTTCTTTGAGAAGCAGGCTATCAAATTCTCCTTTTCTGTCCCCAGGAATAGTTAACTGAAGACTATCGGTGGCAGTGAGAAGCACTTGGACCCACTTGGTTCTTACGGATCTTTTTGAGTTGGATACTAACAGCAGTCACCGAACCGGAGCCCAAACATTAAATATATTACACTCTTAGAATCCAATACATAAGAGCTTCAATTATCCAAGCCTTGTGTTGTCCCAGATGAGGTCATGATTCTTAATGCTTATCGTATTGAATATTCCTGCCATTTTCTGAAAGCTTGATTATCAAAATTATCCTTTGTCCCTTGTGGCATATGGATAATTGAGGTTTATACATTTCATGCAAAACAGGTTTTGTACCTCATTAAACAGACCCATCTGCATTTCCACAATGTAATTCCCGAACATAATCTGTGCAGTTTATATGCTCATGACTGGAGAGCATGATTATGCTAACTATAAGGTAAACTGGGCTTTAGGTCTGTAACTGCCAGAAACTCACAAATCAAGTGGCAGGGCTCCAGCTTTGGAAGCAGATTGATTTTCTGTGCTGTGAACAGGCATGCAAAATGGCACCATTTGTCACGTTATTCAAGCTGTTTAGCTGAACGGCGTTTTACTCGTGTCTAACTTACACTGGCACTGATCATCAGTTGTTTTTAGTAGGAGCGAGAGTCCAGAAGGCAAATCATACACCGCTCAATTAGCTGAAACTAGTACTACAAAAATGTGACATGCAGATACTAATTCTTAGTCTGTTGTAGCAATGGAGGATACTTACCCAGAGCCAGCTCAGCATATGAGTTCACATACCCCCTTTTTTATATACCGGTGATGGAATACGCAGAACTCCTCAGCATGAATTAACTCCCAGGTGTTTACCTTAAAGGCAGAAGTACACAACAGTACGGAGGCATCAGACTCGCTAATCACCATTACGAGTATCTGCCTGGCGTTCTTAAAAGGGGAAACAAAACCCACAAGACACACAATTGACAACCAAACACTTTGGGGGATTTATGGTGGATTTATGGTGGAAGTACTTTGAGGATGAAGGGAAACCAAACACTTTACTCACTGATGAGCCGTCTTCTTGGGAAGAGCCCATGGAGAGCATAGGGAGGTTCACAACTGCCAAGGCATCCCAGGACCCTGGTTCCAGGGTAGCAGCACACCCCATCAGCTAACAGAAAAATTCTTAAAATACGTCATTAGCGGAAAATGGGGCATCGGCTCCTGCTCTATTTTCAGGAAGACAGGTTTACAGGTGATACATGCATCTAATACAGCTCTTGGAGTAAATCGTGTCACTCTTCCATATCTCATTATCTGAAAAGCATCCTAACAGTGTAAGATGGCTGAGAGAGACCTGTACATGGAGTCCTAGTCACAGGGCAACCCCCTGCAAGGGTGCTGGTTCTGAGGGGGCTTTTGGGAATGAAGTGGGATTTCGAGAAAGGAGAGGGGGAGGAAAACGTCTGGTACCCGCCTCAGCCCAGTGACTGCAGAGAAGACGGAGCAGCGCTGAGAGCCAGAGAAGGGGACAACAAAATAGCCATGAGGGACCTGGGAAGAGCTACACAAAGGTCACATGGCAGGAGACAGGGACCAGGGCTAAGGCCAGCCAGAGCTGCAGAGCCCGCCGGGGCAGGACAAGGCAGTCCGAAAGGCAGCGGCACTGGTGGATGGACCCCAAGAGGCCAGCAGTGCGATCGAAGGTGGGAGGAGGCATTTGTGGGAGCACCTCCTTTAGCGGAGGACAGAAAATAAAGATATTATCACGGAGCAACCCAAGGCACAGAAAAAAGATGGCCTTTACAGCTTCTGAAATGACATTATTGCGAGCAAATCAAGCTGGTCAGCCTTTCTGTGAAGCAGTCACGGTGTCAGGCTGTCGTGCTCAGAGCACACAGGTTGCAATGGGCATTAGAATCAGCAGGGACACAGCTGGTGAGCTTTATGCCATTTAAAACACCTCAGAACGGTTGTTTCATGGATATTTCAATACGCAGAAACTTAATTTGATGAGAAACGTAATTATCTCTGTCCTAGTTCTTCTTTATACCTAAGTATTTGTCTTACAAGATTGTTACTCCCAATGCATGTCTAGATTTATGCTACATATTTAAAAAAAAAAATGGGATGATGTTGAGTGACCACTGATCAGAAAGCATTAGTGCTACCTGTAAAAGAAATACATTAAGCTGTTTTAAAATCAAAAATACTGAAATGGGTGTTCATTTTTACCTTAGTTTTTTATTCGCGAAAGAAGATCCTTCCCCAGAAAAGTATTTGGTACAGCTAGAATTAGTTTACAGACCTCACTTGAAAAATTTAATTCATCATACTGATTTCTACCCTATAGTGGTTAACGTACTTCCACCATAAATCCACCTGTGGGAAGGCAGTCTCAGCTAAGGATGCCTGGTTTAAATTGAGTTTAGCTCTTTGCAGGATTAAGCCCTATGAAGCAGAGGTAGTCTGCAATACAGAGCAGGTCAGAGTAGAGTAATTCTCTAAGTGAGGCTGCAGATTGTATCTCGTGTGGCAGGTTGCCAAGGAGCTGCTAGGAGCAGAGAACAAATACAGACGGGAGGAGGTGGATGCAGCAAGGGTGAAACTATGCTGAAAAGGCTTTGGCTACAAAAGGATGACAACAACAGGCGATAGGAGCAGACAAAGCCCAGGACCTACACAGCCCAGCCAAGGATGCTCCAGCAGAACTAGCAGAAGAGCCCCTGAAGGTCCCAGCAACGCCTCCTCTCAGCTGGAGTTTCACGACCACAGCCCTGTCAGGCATCTTCGGCCCCGAGCCACCTCCTTCAGCTGCTCTCTCCTCCCATCTGCTGCCCGGGACCCAAGCACCGCTCCTCACCATATTCTGGATGTGCTGTCCCTTTCCCTTTACGCCATCCTTTCTCAAACTGAGGTATGGGGAAGGAGAAATCGCAGGAGAAAAGTCTGAAATTGCTAAACAAGCTCTAATCTTAAACCCTATTAGGATGAAAAACCTTAGTAAGCTCAATGACAAGATATAAAAACCTGACAGCTCTTCCCTGCAGAATTATTCAGTTATTTCAAAGCTGCACTGGTTTCCTAAGCTGTAGTTTAGGAACATTTCTTTATTCAGGAAAGCACTGATGCGTGTCTCTACACAAGTGTATGCTTTTACAACGCAGTGTCTTAGAAAGACAAATTCTAGTTGTCCTGGATAATACAGCCATTTAAAACAACTGGTTTTCCCCTTGGCTTCTTTGGCAAGCCTTACACAAGAAAATTTTATCTCTTGCCCTCTTGTGTACCATAGTGATATCTACACCACTTCACAGTGGTGTCATGAGGATTTGCTAAAGCTCATAAGCCCAGCGAAGATGAGAAGTCCTCCAAGCATTAAGGTACATCAAGACAATAGTTTTTTAATGCACATTTAGCCCTGTGGTGGGTATCTCTCCTCTTCTACCACCCCACATTAGCATCTCTAAAGCTGTTGGCCAAAATCTGCCCTGTGGAACAACCAAAGCTGATCACTGTATAGGCCCAGGGGATGGAACCAAACACTCAGATAAGTAAAGTTAACAATTCCCATCCCAGGCACAGCAAAAATTTGAGAACACACGTGTACTTTCAAAATCCCTACAGTGGCAGTGCCAAGGAAGAAAATGTGCTTACGAAACCAAAATCGGCTCCACAAGCAAGGAACAAACGAACTGATTGTTATTTAGCTTGGGGAAAGTATTACTTTTTCCTCATTTGATTCAACGCCATGCTTCCCTCTGATTTAGTGATTTGTGTCTTTCATTTCTAAATTATATTCTGTCTAAATTTAGTTACCGCAGAGAACAGTAAGCCCAGACTGAACACCTGGGCACTTCTTCCAGGCAGGCCGGTCTGGAGGCAGTAGTTTAGCACACCAGAACCAGCAATTAAAAACCGCCGCCAGCGTGCTCAGCTTTGCTGAGACTCATGACAGCAGCGCTTGGCTCATCAGGCAACTCCTCTTCCTCTTCCCTGTCCCCCCCGATACATGGAGACCTGGTCCACACACAGTCCCTGGCCCTAAAGCTGGACATAGCCGTTACCTGGTTGACTGCCCACCCTGCTCAGGTGCAGACGGTCATTGCTCCTCTGTCCCCGTGGTGCTGCGGTTTGACAGGGCCCCACGTTCTCATTCAAGTTCACCGGGGAACCACAGCTGGGAAAGCAGAGCAGGCGGCACAGGCTCCAACAAACTGGAGCAACGAGCTCTCGAGGACCTATCTCCACCTGGACGGTGGAGATTCAAACTTCATGCATTTGTTCCCTGAGCATCAGGATCTACCCTGGCTCCAACAGCTGTGTACAAAGGAGGTGCAAGCACCTTTTGCAAGTGCTAGTAACGTGTTATTCTTCCAGTGGCGTCGTTACGGTGGAGCTTCCTATGCCCACCTTGTCAAGGCACCAGCTCACCCTCTCCTGACAGAAGTTTTAAACCTGCACCCTAACCTCAGAGCTTCTAGCAATGGCACGGCTGATGGATAATTCACCATCAAGCAGCGCTAAAGGAGTTTGGGAGGCGTGCTGGCACTGCCCTGAGCCCACCAACGGGTCGGCGCAAGGGCTGCGGAGGGAAGAGTCTCAGCCCCACCGCGGCCGGCCACCGGCCAGGCCTCCTGCAGGCAGCCGCTCTCCCTCCGGGCAGGGGCGGGCAGCAGGCGAGACAGCCTCTGTGCTCTTGTCCTTGCGCCGCTGGATAACGGCGCCCAGAAAAAAAGGGATTTTCGGCAGCAATGAGGAATTTCAAAACTTTAAAGAACCGGCGAAGGGAATCCGGCCACTTGTAAGTCTGAATACTAGTTTCCCACAGCAGACTGTATGATTTCTGTGATTCGAGGAAGTTATCTGCCTTTCTTTAATGAAAACATCCTGTCACCACCTGTCAGGAATAAATTCAGGCAAAGAAAACAAGACAATATTGAACTAGGAGGCAGGATCTTGCAAAATATCAGAGCTGATTCATCCCTTCCCTACCCCCATCCTACTCCGGGCACCATGCCGAGAATGCATTAACTTAACCTGCCTGGGGATTTACATTAGATTACTATCCACTACCAGTGATTCAAAATTCCTTTATTCTCCACTATTGCCATATTTCTATAAGAGACGTACTGAATAAAAGTAACTTCATCTTGTTCTTGAATTATTCCAATTTCTGGAAAGCCTGGCAGAGGAGGTGCCAAGTACAAAAGTCTTGACTACTCACTCCCACCTCTAGAACCTGTACTCCAGGTTATTAGGATATAAATCTCTTATTTTTCTCCCAATGTGTATGAATTACTAGAGCATTATGTACGTAGATACACATTCTTGCTTGCTAAAGCTGCACTTCTACTTTGTAGGATCTGAAAACAGTAGTTAAAAGAAGTCCTAGTTGTAGGGCTAAGTTAAAAAATCCGCTTGGATAAAAAAACCCTTTTGGATTGCACATTAAAAGGAGAAATTACAAACAGCTGTCAGGAAACTGTGGCTTCTATTATCACCCAACGGACATTTTATTCTGCATAACCTCAACTCATTCTACATAGTTTCTGCAATGATGGCACTAGAGGTTACAGCCTAGAAAGCTCTCTGGTTACACTTCTCCCCAGTAATTAAAAAATCAGACTTTATTCATGTAATATAACACTTACCACTTTGTGGAAGGACCTTTTCCTGCTCCCTTCTCTCATCAAGGTAGTCTCTCTGCTCAGCTGCCTTCTGGTGCAGGTGCTCTGCAAGTCACAACAGCCCAATTTGCCCGGACCAGTAGCTGACCTGGCAGCAGTGAGCAGCGGTGAAAGCAACCGTCTCTGGAAAGTTTTCTTTGTGTTGCAAAGCAGTTCGGAAAAACAACTCGGTCTACCTGAGCTTTCCCACGGCCTGAACAAGCATCCTCAGCAACTGGCTGCTCCAGTGGGAAGGGAATGGCAGGGGATGGGAACGGGTTGGTCTGGCGGCAGAGGGAAAAAAGCCTCTGAGGTTGGACACAGCTTCTCGGCTATGAGGTTGGGCACGGCAATAACTTTGCCGAGAGCGGATGCACATGGCAAAAAAGCTTAGAAAAGTCATGCTGATTCTTACTAAAGATCAGAAGGAATCCTTTTGCTGAGAAGGCATCCTGTACCTCTTCAGCTATCCCTGCTTCCAACGGGAGAGGAGAGAGGAGAGTGGAGAGAGGAGAGAGGAGAGCCCTGCAATCTAACTCTCAGAAAGACCTGAATATACTGAATCTAAATGGTAAAAATTAATGGAAAGAGTATCTCTTCAGGCTTCCTTTATGCATCAAAGCAAGAAAAAGGACAAAAATCTCCCTTTATTTCTGAGCAAGTCATTATGTATCATACCTTCATTTGCACTCATTAACTCAAGTAGGCCAGTAGCAAAGGACTGCCACTAGGGGATATACCCTTTTTAAACAGTTAATGGAGTTTTAATTAATTGTATTAGCTGAAAATGTATCTTGACCAAATGCAAGATAATTGAAATGCATTAAAAAATGTGTTTATTCACCTGCCCAGAAATAAGCTGAAAAAGACAAAAAGACAAAGAGGACATGCAACAGAACAGTTTTTAGAGCATCTGAAAAGGATGGAGAACTACTGGGAGATTTGCAAATTCAGTTACTGGTATGAATAATTATATGCTGGCAAACATCAAAGATGAACAATAATAATAATAAAAAAAAAACCAGATGTAAATACTAACTTATTTTTTGCCAAAAAAAGTAAAGTATCTGAATCAAACTTGCAAGCATTAATACTATATTGCTTTTGGAAAAAAAAAAGAAAGAATTCTCCTTCTGGAAAAGGTTTTTGACTTCCCATTGAGAATAAAGAGCTTTAAACCATTTTTTCAACTAGAGGTTACTTTTTCAGGGAAAAATCAATATTTTCAGCAGAAATATATTTTCTGTGGTGGTTTTTTGAGGTTTTTTTTTTTTTTTCTTAAACCAAAATCCTATTTCCTATTGAAAACAGCTTTGACAAAAATAATATGGGCCAGTGAAGCATTTCCTTTTATAATGGCTTCTGGCATTCAAGGTCAGGCACCACTACATTTAATGTAAAGCTTAAGATCAATTGTTCAGAAGCAGGAAACCAGTGGCCAAAGAGCCAGTGTCCTCATTTTATAGGTCCTGAAGCCACATGAGATCTGTCAGGGCACACGCAGATGCTGTAGCAGGGCAGAAAAAGGTGAGCCCTAGATATTTTTCACTTTATAGCTGGTGACTATCAAAGATTTTTGCAAGTCTTTCTTACTCCTCAATGAGAAAAAGGGTTTTTTCACCGATCACATGCTCAAGACAGACCGTAGCAGAAAAAGATCAAAATTTGCATAAAAAAATCACACACTGGGTCAACAGCCCAGTGAAAACAGAGGACCTGTTTAACAAAGCCCAAAGCCCAGGCCACTGAGACACAGGTCCTGTTTCGGGAGAGGCACCATCATACCAAGGACTACACATTGGTGCCATTTCTTCTTCTGAAGATGGAAATTATTCCACAGGCAGCAAGGAAGCAAAGCACGTTGAATGCTTGTCGCTTTTTGCAAACCATGGCTGAGGTTTCAGAAAATGGTGCACAGACCAGAAACGTGTAACAGTTTCCAACTGAAAAACTATTAATATAGTTTTACAGGGGTTAACAGTTCATAATTATCTGCTGGTCTGAAACGTTTGGGATATTTGGTCTAGAAGTCCCACCACAAAGCAGTCAAGATGCTACATCAGTTAGTTGGATATTAAGGAGACCTCAGTCACCATCAAACTACACAGAATCTAATACCAAATGATCTGGTCGGTGCAGCAGATACCCAGATTTGTTCAATCTCAGATGAATTACTCGGAAGATGGGATGTTTCGTGAGCTGGGCAGACACACCGGCCACATCCTCACCCAAGCCGGTCTCGCCGCTTCTCTCAGAGGAAACAGGCAGCCAGGGAGACCAAAATACAAGCCATCAATGCCAATACTTAAATGCACCTCTGCCACGTGGTAAAGGAGCAGACTGAAGATATTCATTTTTGCACCAATTGCTAACTACTGCAGGAAGGGCTGACAGGAAAAAATAGTCACACATGGCTTGCTTACCAGGAATTTATACCCAGGTGAACCTATTAACCTATTATTATTTGGCCACTCAGTCCAGCACAGCCATACCCCAAACAACGGAAAAAGAAAAAACCCAACCTTTGGAAATGGCAGTTTTATCACTGGGCAGACTTGGAAACCATCTTTGTTAAAGGAGGCAAAATTTCCCTCCTCTCCTCGCAACCAAGAACGTCAATCAACGCATCTGTCCCTTTTTTTTCCCCATGTCTGTTTGCAGATTTTTTTCACATATATTTTTAAAAGTCAGGATTTTATTGTCTTCTCACCCAGACAACATTCTAGCAGTGGGGAACCTACAAAGGAAAAGGCATTAACTGCCCTTTTTTTTGTCTTTTGAGATGAAATCTGCTTTGTCCCCAGCTCAGAACATGAGGCCAGGGGAATGTCGGTCCTGGTGCAGGCAGCCTGTTGAGAAAAGTGCAACCAGCCACTCTGACCTACGATTGCCCTGAATGGGAGTCACAAACACAAGAAATGACTAAAATCCTTCTGATTTTAACTCAGTGAAGCCAACGTGCTTAAGAGATCTTAATCTTCCTCCATTTGTTTTCCCACTGCTTCAGTCTTAAGCTATGCACGCATTCTCTGAGAAGATGTAGACTCATAAAACATTTCTCAGTTGACCTGCTAAATCAACAGTATGACTCTAATAGGCTCAATATCTCACAAGCAACTTCAGGAGAAAAGCAAGCTCGGTTTTGTGGTGCTGGACTGTAAGGAGCGTGCCAGCTTACAATAAATCCACCCTTGTATCCTGGCTGAAACAGTAGCCAACGGCAGATGCCTCAGGAAGGATCTCACGACCACAGTAATTGTGTAATGCTGCTCCCCAAAATACTTTCCAGCTGCTGGGGCTCTGTAGGACAAGGGTGTTCTGAGCCAGCGGTGTTACTTTTGTATTCAGGAGCCTTTGAAGTTTTCTTCCTGAATTTGCCCGCTTGTTTTTTGAACCCATGGAAACTTGTGCCCCCCACAATGTCCAATGGCATGGAGTTGCACAGCTAAACAAGGAGTACATCTTTCTGCTCTGAACCTGAGGCCTGATGGTTTCCTTGGAGGCCCCCAGTTCTTCTCCTGTTAGAGATGGTGAACAATCGGTCACTCCCTAATTCTTCCTCCCCGTGCCATTTACGCCTTGCTCTCCTCTCTGCTTACCAACAGGGGCGGCAGATAAAAATATGACCAGTAAGAAAGATGGTTGAAAACACATCAGCCATTTCAACCTCGTTTTCCCACAGCAGCAGCAGTTATAGGAAAGATGAACTCTTGAGTAAATAGGAGTGCTTGAGGTAAAGGTAGGAAATCCTCTTATCTTTAGTCCTTCAAAATCAACACTGATATCCCACCAAAATCCTCACTCACACATCATGTAATCTTTTAGGCACATAAACACATCCAGGCACCTAAATTCACTAAAAATCCCCTAAAACCCACTTAACACTCCCCGCCCAGTCACAGCCTGCCCAAGCTCTAGCAGAAATATCCAGCTGCCCATCTGTCTTGTTTCTCCGGAAGGCCAGAGACCCCTATTCAAGCCCCCACTTTGCCATGTCTGAGCAAGGATTTATTCAGTGCTCCCTCATGCCAGGGTGGCCTTTGTCTCACCCACTTCAATTGCCTGCACGTTAGCTCGGCTAAATCTAATGCTTAAGTTATCTGTTGTCATGGATTTAACTGGTAACACATTTTTCTATTCCTCGAGGGTAGCCAAAATAGTAGAGCCTCTAAAATAACTGAATAAGGAAAATCTCATTATTACCTCTACCCTGAAATGTCGTCTTTGGCTGACGGTGCTATATACTATCTGAAGACAAACTCTGAGCAACTAAAAATACCAAAAGGGCAATTTTTTTACCCCAACAGAGCTACGGTGCCACCCACTCCCATTAGCCCAAATTGTCCCAGCATGTGTCATTTTGCTCAACAGGTTGTACAGACCAGACAGTGGTTAAAAATAAAGCTTTAATTCTGCTCAAACATCTGGTGAATAAAATCTACACCAAGATGTAGTACCAATCTGTACCTGTCAAGGTATATATGTCCCTCCTAACTACCTTGTGAATTAAACAGAGCATTACCAGGCAAGGCTGTTCCCTTTCCCTCCTACGAGAGTAGCTACTGATTACTGAGTGTCAGAGCAAAAACCACCTAAGAACACTAAATGATATAATAAAAACAGAAGTAGTACACAATTTCATCTTCATTACACACTTTATTAAGCCCAGCCTGGATTTTCGGTATATTCTGCCCATACTAATTTCTTCTTCTTCTTGTCCCCAAACACTAATTTCTTGTTGACGTGTTTGATTTCCATTAATTTCCAAGTGTGGGTACATCTTGCCTGAAGACGTAACTCCTGCAGAATTTGACATGTGAATTTGTTTTCCCTTGTGAAAACAAACAAGACACACACAGCCGATATTCAAAAAGATAATAAAAGCAGATACAAATGAGAATTTATGTCTAATACATACTTCAGTGACCCGGCGAAGGACTGTCTAGGTTGAATAAATTAGCTCCTAATATGGTCAATTAAGATAGGTAGGTCATCTGGCAAGAGAAGCTGAAAGAGAAAGAAGCCCAAAGAGACAAGGATGCTGAGGTTTGGAGAACTGACTTTCCATCTGTTTCCTGGAAATGTAGCTTCTCCTCTCTTGACTCTGTTACCTCCTGCAATGCCTAATAGACAGCCTGTCGCTATTAACTAGAATGCCAATCTATTTTATTTGAATGACAGGGAAGGGGGAGGTATGTAACAACAGGGGAAAAAAAACCTCAGGGATTTTCTTCCTGCTTGTATTTGGATTGGTATTTTCTTACAAATAAGAAACTAAGGGAAAAAGCAAGGGGTATACAGAAGGAAAAGAATCAGGTCTTTCACCTGGAATGAAATCAAGTGGACCAACCTCAGCTGGCACCCTCAGCATACATCCAGCTGCAGCACCTAGACACTACGCAATGCTGTTCTTAAAGATGTGTACTCATTCATGCAAGAAAGTACTTGGAAATGCCTATGTCATGCTTAACTACATTGAACAGCTTGAAGACGGAGGAAAAGCAGCGGTGGCCAGGAAACTCTGTACATAGAGCCATCGTGTTTCTCAAATCTGAAAAGAGAGCGTGCAGAGACAAGAGAGGGGGACGCGCTCTCTGGAAGGATGAAACTCCTGTAAAGCATGTCAAATAAGGCGTCAGGATATCCTAATTAGGAAACCTCCACCTCACTAGTACTGAGAACTTTAGAAAGCACTCCCTTCATGAAGAACATGTTGGATGTGTAGCTGGAGGGGGAGGAGGTGGCAGTCAGGGAGGTCTAAACTGCTCCCTAGTAGGAGCACTCGGTAAGAGCTGCTGAGCTGGGCTCCAGGTTCAGCAGCAGGCTAGAAGTGTCTTGCTACTGCCTGCCCTTCCCTGTGGTGGTCTCTCTTCCTTACCGCGCCGCTCTGATGCATACAGCACCTGATCTCACTTTAGCCCGAGCTGCTCTGCCTTCCTCCACGGACTACAGCAGGGACCTGGGGAACACATGGAGGGTCATCCGCCTGATGTGCCTCTGCGCTGCTGGGCAAAAGGGCAGAGGAGGTTGCAGAGCATCACCGTGTCACTCTTGAAGCCACAGGACTGCCAGCACCCAAATGCCACCACTGGCTTCAGGTCACCACTGCCTGAAGGACTTCACCCTGTTTCGGTGACTGGCGAGCAGGAAGGCTCCTCGAGAGATCAGCTCACCTGAGGAGCCAAGGGCTCAGCTGAGGGAAAGCCCACCCCACACACATGACTTGACAGCAGCTCCATCAAGACACTAACATTTCACCCATTCCACCCATCCTCACAGGTCCATTTTCTCCACGTTAGGGTTAAAATTCAGTATGGCCCAAAAGAAAGGGTAAGGACATTATTTCATCTCTCTCCGGCAACAAAATGCAGGTTTTTACTATGCTTCTGAGACAGCTGAAACAACTCTTCTACTTACTGCTCCTTTATGAGTGCAGATGGCACTGGAAAACTGGATCCAAATGGGAAGTGTGGATGTAACACTGAGCTGTTGACCCACACTAAACCCTGCGCAAGCTTTCTATCTCAGTGGCACAGTTCTCTCTGGTCTAATTTATTTTTGAAGCAATCAATGAAACATCAACTGCATTTAGGGACAGCAAAGTCAGAGAAGTCCCAAATGTCAGGCTTCCTCGTGTTGGCCATAAAATCACGCGACAAGCAGAACAATAGAAAACCAAGGGTTTCTCCCTATTTTATCTCCCCTTCCTGACAGATATAAAAGCAAAAAGGGGATGCTAAGTCACAAATGGTAGAAAATCCTCTGAAACAGAAGAGAATAAAGAGGAGACAAAGCAATCAACACTGAGGTTTCATACTCCAGCCTAGAGAGCCATGGCATAAAATCAATTTTAACTGTTGGTTGCCCACATGACTAGTGTTTTACCAAGACATGCTAAGGACCTGATCCATGAATTCAGTGAGAAAGGTTCTCCAATGGGATGCCTAAAGTAGGATGTGGGCACTCACAATCCAAAGTGAAGGCTGCAATAGTGTCTCTTTTTATTTCTTGCTCCTTTTGCCTAAAAGGAGATTCCCTTTGTTGGATGGTTCTTCATGCAGCCTTCATTAGCCCTCAGGTGTTGCCTAAGAATTAGGGATTACGCATTTTATCATTTTTAAACTAAAGTTAGCTTGGCACCGCTCTAGTTGTTGTGTAGAGCAGAGGAATTTAGCACAGGTGGCCCATAATTCACATGGAGGTCAGTCTACCATGGGCAGCTCATAGACATGCAGCAGGGAACAGGCTGCCAGCGTAGACCAACCCTCAAGCCCCAATTCATCCCTTGGGCAGCCGCAGAATTAGGTATGAAAAGGAAACAAGGCTCAAACACCTTGTATCCACAATCCCCAAGGTCATTTTGATCTTTAATAAACCCTCTAATTTCAAATCTTGACCATCTCTGCACTCCCCTCCTTTGTAAGCAAAGGAGCATGACGTGTAGTGGAAGAAGGTAAAATTCAAAGGAAGCATTTGTTCCACATTATTCACACTGCAAGGATAGAATTAATCAGATTTCTTTTACCCGGCCTGTCCAAACTGTATAATAACTATATAATAATTAACACTAACAGTATAAAATATTGCCCTGGGAATATTTGTAAAAAGAGATTAGCAATGCCGGGCTTTAGGAGCCTGGCTAAGTGGGGAATTCCTCCCCAGAACAAAGGGAAATCCTAAATCCTCTCGTTCTGCGCCGCTCGGGCTCTGCCAAGTGAAGCACAGCCGTCGGACTCGGGATCAGCGGCTCAGAAGCGCTGAAGAGGACCCCGGGCTCCAACCACTTCCACCACCACGCAGCGAGGCCAGAGATTTCCCACACCTTTTACCACAAATTCGGAAGGATGTCGTGCTAACTCCAGTGGTCTGAGCTACTGCGCGTTCAGGCTAGCGGGCCTAAAGGTGTAACAACAAAATTTGGGAAGGTAACACAAAATGAGAGCAGGAGGACAGGAACGACAGCGGGACAAGAAGCCTGAGCAGTTACGTGGTTCATTCTTTCGACAACGTGCCTTCTACACCGGCACTTCCCTGCTACAGCCGGTTTCCAGCAGTGGTGGGAAGCAGCCCAGGTTCCACCTGGGAGGAAAGCTTGCCTTTCAGCAGGAGCACTGGAAATCGCAATAGGAGCCGGAAGGTCCATCTGCACGCCCTCCGACGCCAGGGACAGGATTCCTAACGACTTTCATAGTTTTCAGTTGCTGGTGCTGCCGCGCAGCCACCCTCCCCTCACCTTTTTTCCCAAGCTTTTGGCAGCGCCTTCACCAGTCGGGAACACCCTGAATTCGCCTTCGCCAGTCGGGAACACCCCGAATTCGCCTTCGCCAGCCGGGAGAGCCCCGCGTTCACCTTCACGCGAACCCAGCGGCCACGCGTGCAAACGAAGAGCTGCCCCATCCGCCCGCTCCCCTCTCCCTGCCCGAGATCTGGCAGCGAAGGGATGGATCGCCCCCTGCCCTGCAAGGAACAGCGGCGGCGGGCGGGCGGGCAGGCGAGAAGGCGAGCGAGCGAGCCACGCATCGCCGGTCGCCCCAGCCCGCCCCCAGCCCCCGCCGGCGGCCTGCGGGGGGCAACCCCGCTTCCTCCGCCCCCCACCCCCCCGCGCTGCCCGCCGCCGGGCACCCATGGCCACTCCAGCCTGGAACCGGCCGGCTCGCACAGCCGCCCGCCGCCGCCGGCAAACTT
>VZSF01008264.1:1188755-1372753 GCA_013398295.1 Chionis minor
TCGCTTCCCTGCGGCCCCGGCCTGAACAGCGGCTGGGGGTCGTGTCCCCCCTCCTGGGGGGGGGAGGGAGTCGCCGGGCTGGGTGGCTCCATCGCCCCGACCCCACGCGGGCCGTGGGAAGCCGCCTGGATGGGGCTGGTGCGGTGCCTCCACGCTCGGTACGTGGTCGCAGCCCTCCGGGTTCCCATAAGGACGTTAAGTCTCACCCGAAGCAAATTACACCTATTCCAGGAGCAATTTACTTTTCCTGCAAGCTGTAGTACGCTGTCAGAGCTACAAGCTGTTCTCAAGTTAAAATAGAATCCAATCTCAAACGGTATTTAGCACTAATTATAACATACTTTCTGTATTAACATTAAATGCAGGAACCCGGGGCTCCTGCTGTCCGGTGCGCGGAGGCGAATCATTGGACAAGAGGAAATGGCCTCAAGGTGTGCCAGGGGAGGTTTAGGTCGGATATTAGGAAAAACTTCTTTACCGAAAGGGTTATCAGGCATTGGAACAGGCTGCCCAGGGAGGTGGTGGAATCGCCGTCCCTGGAGGTATTTAAGACGGGTAGACGTGGTGCTGAGGGACATGGTTTAGGGGTGGTTTTGGTAGTGTAGGTTATGCTTGGACTTGATGATCTTGAAGGTCTCTTCCAAACCAAGTGATTCTATGATTCTATGATTGCCTGCCGGCTTACATCTGCACACATGGAACCCCCGGCGGAGCCCGTGGGCCCAACAGCCGAACCGGGACGACGGAGCAGCAGGTTGTGCCGTGTCTCAGGAGGACAGAACCACACGTTTCAGATACTGAAGGCCGTAGCTTAACTCAGGACAGTCCATTATTCCAAGTTTTCCCTGTGCCCTGGTACGTTCTGAAGTAACTTTTCCTGAAACTTCAGTCCTGGGAACATGGAGCGACCCATGGTAAAGTCATTTCCAGCACGCTAGTTAGTAAGTAAAAAGCAGGCAAAGAAGTTAGAGCAAACCGTCATTGCGTTTACGCTTGGAATTAGTTTGACAGGAGCATTTTAGCTGGAGTGACTCAATATTGGCTGTCGGGTTAATACAGAGTTCGGAACCTCATGGCACGGAGAGCAGGGAGCCACACCACAGCACCTGGCCGTCAAATCTCAGCCGTCGAGTTTGCGATGCTGCGATCAAGTCAGACACCCCCGCCTTTGATCTTGGGGTGTAAAGTACCACTCAGCGCAACGTTGCGTTAAGGTGCTAAAATGGAAGGGGGTCACCTGAGCGCAACCTGCGGGATTAGTGGGGTTTTATGTCGGTTATGCTTAAACAATGGTTGTTTCGTTGCCAGTGGCAGCTATTGGGCTCACATTTGCTGGGCTCCTATTAGCATGTTAATTTGTGTCTCCTGAAGCTTGTTAGTTACTTCTCTATTACAGTAGTGTGTGTGTGTGTGTATGTATATATATTCTAATTATACAGGTTTCAGTCGTGCTTCTATTCACTTGCTCAGGTTGCCTCTTCCCTTTCTCTTGTCTCCTGAAAATGAAGAACTCCTCATTTTGTCAAAATTTCTGTCTTACAGGTATGACATGGTGTTTTCATAGTCACTGTAGAAGACTGTTCACAGAAATAGGAGGCGTTTCCAAGAATCCTGCCTGCTACAGCTATTCACTCTTCTTGTCCACTGCCCAGTGCAAAATACTAGAGGACGCATCCCTCTTAACATATCTGCTGTCACTCTGGTCGTGACAGACTCACAAACTGCTTTTTCTGTCTTCCAGATGTTTCTCACTGCAGAGCGTGTGTCCTTCTTGCATGAAAGTTGATTGTGTAAGCTTGATAAAATTACTTGTTTACCTATAAGTGAAATGGAATAGTCAAGAAGAAGGACATCAGCAGCAATCCTGGACCACAGGCATTTGGGAATCTGCTCTGGGTACCTGGTTTGTTTTATCTGTAGTTACACTCATGAAAAGACATGTGCTCTGGAATCACTTCTTTTCTGAAGAAGACTATGATTAAAAGAGAGGTGGAACCCTAAGATTCAGGTGTTGCAATGCTTAACGTAGAGGTACAGGGTTCTTAGAGTACCCCAAACCTCAGTGTTTGGTACTTTGGCTTTTTATGCATTAGGAGAGTTCAAGATGTTGGAACAAGTTTCATAGCAATCTTTTGTCTTCTCAGAATTCAGGACTGAGCCATTTGCACTGGAGACCGACCCTGATGTCCGTATCTTTCCGAAGTTGCATTAGATAACTCACCTCACTGCATGTTTTTTATTTGTTTGCACCTAACAGCAGGAATACTGCTGCCTCCTCCTTGCACTATTGACCTCCATATTTTTTTCTGGAGCTATAAAAGTTTGAGTCCGTCCCTTTATTTTGAAAACATGAACACTTTAAAGTAGATGAAAAGTTTGGAATCCAGATCTATCCAGAAATCTGGTGGGCAGGGATTTTTGATACAACTCCAGGGGCATCTGGCCAACCAGCAGCTAATAATTAACTTTGCTGATTTGTCTTGTCTTGTCGGAGATAATATCATCTCAGAGCATCAGGATTGTTTATGTTTCCACTCTTTTATCCCATCACTAGCTTTTTTTTTTTTTGTGATCTTTATCAGTTGTTGTGACTCCCTGCGGCTCTTGGCACCCACCCTTTCTCCTGCCTTTCTAGTGCCATAAGCTCTCTCTGTATTCCTCCTTGGTACACTCACTCTTACATCACCCTGTGTGCCCTTTTTCTCCCACTTATCATGCGTCTGCTCTGTCCTTCTTTCCCATTATTTCACAAATGAACCGAAAGTCCTGAAGTGAAATATGTTCCTTGCCTTGTCCCTCTGTCACTGAAGTCTAATTCCCTCTTCTTTATCCACAAAAATTACCCCTGCTATGCATGATCAGACTTTAGAGCGTAAAGTGCAAAAACCATGACCCAAATTGCTTATGTACTCCATTCTTTCTCCAGTGGTGTCTTCCTCCAACACCTCCTTGTATCGGGAAAGACTTTTTTTTCCCTTTGCCCTGCCTGCACTTCTTCAGGAATTCAACAGCCCCGTCCCCTACTGCTGCCCCGTATCTCTGGGATCCAGCCTCCTGCAGGGGTTTTACTCTTCCTCAGCCTCTAAGCTAGTCCCCTCCAAACACCGTGCCTAGTGGTGGTGTCTCTGCTGAAGGCAGGAGAAGAACTCTTACAAAAGTGACATCTGAGCTTTGGGCTGATTTTTGCTTAAAGTTGTGGTGTCTCTTCAGGCAACCAAGAGTAACGCGGTCAGGTCGCTTCACCATGCGCATTTTACAAGAGCAGTTCAAGCGATGCTCTGTACCGTACCTAGTATTAGCGAGCTCCAGTTTCACCTACGGAGATGCAAAGATTTCTCTTTTTGCTTCTCTGATGTTTACTAAATAATTCTGCCAGACGCAAAAATGAAAACGTGTTGTAGAGCACAACCCGCTCTTTAAATGCAGCGTGTTTGAAATCCCTCTAGCCAGCCTCTTTTTTGCAGGCTCGAATGCAAAATGTTGCTATGGGAACAAAACCTTCTCTCCACCCAATCAGCTGAAGCAAGAGGTGGGGTTTTTTTAAAATAACAAGATTGTCTATATCTGCGCTTCACCTAATCAGTCAACACAAGACAGAGAACAATCATTTTGGCTGCCAAACAGAGGGAAAATGTGACTCGTTCACTGCCAAAAAAAGCCCTATAAGCTTTTTAGGGATGGGAGATTGCCGTCTTACTGTAGAACGGGAACAGACAGTAAGATAAACTAATAAATCAATCCCATTTTTCAATGGAATCAAGGAAACAAATGGGTGTGAAACTGCTCAGACCTAACTAAATCTTGTTTTGGGAGAGAAAGCTTGAGGAGGTCCTCAAAGAATTTGGAAGAGGAATAGCTCTAACAGAGGACAAGACTTAACATGACTGTGCGACTGTCTCCTTCGCCCTGCACGCACACTGAGACTGGCTTTATGTGGTGACTTTCTTTTCCATGAGCTGATACTACGTACCCCAAGACAGCAGCTCTGCTGCCCACCCCACCGCAGGGGTGTCCCGGCTGCCGTCACAGAAGCCTGCGGAAGCCGAGGACAACATTGGCTTCCCTTGGTCACTGGTGTGTTCTGCTGCTCCACAGGAGCACGCACCAGCCCGTCATCCAGCATCATCATCCAGCCTCCAGGAAAAGGGGCTGTGGACAAACCTGCTCTGTGAGACAAGGCTCGTACCCTGCTCTGCCAAGTCCTTCACAGTGGACTCTGCCATTAGTCTCTGTCATTAATGTTTCCATTCAGTCAGCACGAGTCGGAGACCTCTGTCCACAGCAAATTAAAAGCAACATAACCTAGCCGGATCCTCTCTTGTCTGGAATGATGTATTAGCCCTTCGGCTCCGCCGAGGTTTAGCAACCTGTTAAACTGCAGCAAGCATATATTTAAGTCCTGCCTCTTGTCAGTCTCTAAGCAGAAAAGATATTTCCCAAAATTTAAAAAAAAAGAAAAAAAAGGAAAAAGATCAGTAATTTTGGAGTAGTTTTCAGACTAATTAAAATTCTGTTTATCGATAGACATTTTTCTACACTGTCATATGAGGGGGAAGTCCTAAAGCAAACTTTAATAATAATAATATCCTCTAAAAATGTTTTAGAGTTTGACTAACACTTTCATGAATGGGAATACAGTAATTTTTTATTAATGAGTGATTGAACTGTCAATCTTCACTCCTTCTTAGTCATTATAATGAATGAAAGCATACCCTTATCAATCTTGGATTCTGTACACATGCCACATGCTGTCTCTCTCCTCCAGGAGCTGTCAATTTAAAGCTATGAGACAGTCCATAGATGAAAGGAAGTAGCTGTCTGCTCATAGGCCCATAATAAAAATAAAATAATACTATATGCGCAAATACAGAATAAAAGCTGAGCATCATTCCAGTTATTTTCTTCATACCAAGTGTAGAAGAATGATCTGTGCTTTGTGGTTCTTACAGGTATATAGGAAATTATAGTGACATAAGTTATGGAATTTCAGATCAGCCTACATTCAGGTCTAATATAAGCATTATTTAAATAAACTTTTTGAAATCACTCGAATCTCATTCAATAGTAAGATTTAAAGCAGGAAAACTGTGACGGTCTATGTTATGGTCAGACCTCAGTGTTTCTCACGAGAGTCAGGGTGTTGTCAGATGTGGTGCTAACTCCGAATGAGAGGGCATGTTCTAGGCTCAGTCCATTCTGCAGAGATATGAAGATGTCCTGTCACTGGGGGAAGTGCAAATCCTAGGATGGGCAACACAGGAGAGATGCACAGCTTTGTTCACATGTACAACATAAACAGCCAGAGAAGCAGACGAATTTCCCAAGCAGACTTCAACCCAAACCATTGGGATATCACCAAGTTTGAGTGAGTGGATACTAAGAGACTCATCTTGAGAAGGGCTTTGAACACTGGAGTGGCCAGCACACAGTGGACCAAACAGGGCTTCTGCCTTGCTCCTATTCCACGTAGATCTCAGGAGATGCCCAGTACTGCAGTGTGTGAATCATAACACCTTAGAGAGGAGAAGGGAGATCATAGAATCATAGAATCACTTGGGTTGGAAGAGACCTTCAAGATCAAGTCCAAGCATAAACCTATGCCAAAACCACCCCTAAACCATGTCCCTCAGCACCATGTCTACCCATCTTTTAAATACCTCCAGGGACGGCGATTCCACCACCTCCCTGGGCAGCCTGTGCCAATGCCTGATAACCCTTTCAGTAATATCCTATTTTTCCTAATATCCAATCTAAACCTCCCCTGGCACAACTTGACGCTGATTCTCCTTGTCCTATCACTTGTTACTTGGGAGAGGAGACTGACCCCCACCTCGCTACAACCTCCTTTCAGGTAGTTGTAGAGAGTGATAAGGTCTCTCCTCCGGCTCCTTTTCTCCAGGCTAAACAATCCCAATTCCCTCAGCTGCTTCTCATAAGACCTGTGCTCCAGACCCCTCACCAGCTTTGTTGCCCTTCTCTGGACACGCTCCAGCACCTCAGTGTCCCTTCTACACTGTGGTGCCCAAAACTGAGCACAGTACCCAAGCTGTGGCCTCAATGTTTCCAAATAAGCATGGAAGAAGGTCCTGGGGCCTTTCCTACACATCAGAGTTTTATTAGCTCAGTTATTCAATTAGGAGTGTGAGCACTTGTTGTTGCAGCTGTCCTAGTTTAAAAAATACGGGTACAACAAGGAAGCTATTTGGTATAAGGCAGTTACACCTGGACAGTGAATATTGGTTTCAAGGACAAGTATTTCCAATGTAAACCCTTCCATTACCAGCATAACAGGTTGTTACCATCGTGTCTAGCCTTGGAGTTTTTTGCCATTTCAGTTCTTGTGCTGAACTTGTTCAACTGCTGCAATACCTGCAGCCTAGTGGAAAGAAAAAGCATATGGGGTGCAGGCGAGGTGGGAAGGAAGTTGGAGCACATCTTTAAAGTAGTTTTACTATGGAAACGTTCATGTGGTGGACCTCAGCTCCAGCAGCAACCTCAGTTCCTGCTGACGTGTACTGGTTGTCTGGTCTCACCTGCAGAGGTGCCTTGATAACAGGGGCAAATGGTGCACCAGAAATTTGGAATTATTAGGGGGGGTTTGTTTTATCAGTTGCAATGTTGCATCTTACTGTAATATTTTCAGCTGTCTTGCCGTTCACACTTTTCAAGCTGCACTAAGCAACCTGAGTTAATCCTCTGTTCAGAACTGTCCTTGTCACTATTTCCTGGAAGCTGTCATTCAGGGAAAAAAAAAAAAAGAGATACAATTACAAAATACATATTTATTTATTTTACATATTTCTAGGAACAAGAGTGTCCTTTGTTCCTAGAAATCTGGAAGGTACGTGATGTTGATCAAGTAATTGTTCCTGTTCCTGCCTGTATGAATACTTCCATGTGTATTTACACCAGGAATTTGATTATAACTGTAAAAATTTGGTATTCCTCATTCACAAAGCAAAAGAATTGGCACACCCTTGCTAAACAGTATGCTACCACAGTTGCAGTATAACTTTTAACTTACTGTGAATTTAGCTGTTGTGTTTAGGATCATTAGAGAGCACTTCATGTTCTTGCTTTTCAGACAGCTGCTCGGTTGGTTTTGCTGCTCCTACTGATTTGCCTAATAATTTTACATACACAAAGCCAAATCCTGCTATTATTTATGTACACGTGTTCCTACTGAAGGCAATCCAAAGATGCATAATACCAAGGCATTATGCCGATAGCATTGGTTGAGGCAGATACAAAGCTTCTCGTGTTGGGAGTCCAGTTAGGACCTTATTAGATCCTAGAGCATCTCAACTCAGAATAAAATTGTTGTATTTTAAACAGAAACTTAATAGATTGCGCCTTTCCTCTGCCTGCAGAAGAGGGAAATAACTGCAATATATTCTTCCCAGCTTCTGTACCAAGGGATGCGGCAACTTCTACCAGCTCCGTAACAGATGCCTCATGCATTCCTTAGTCATCAAAGAGCAAATCATGTATCCAAAACCATATGTTTGTGTTTGTTCACCTATGAACTCAGAGCAAATGGCCATCAGCAAGCAGCAGGGAAAGCAGAGAAGTCCCAGGAGCGCTAGCCAGACTGGCTTAGCTAATGAAGTGCACATAAACAGCAAACATCCACCATCATAAATTATCCTCAAACTCCCCTTCCACATGCAAGTCATCTCCTTGCATCTAATGCTTCTCAGACAACCTGTGACATCTGTGGCCTGGATCCTGCAAATGACTAGGCCGAGTAGGAAATGCGCTCTGTAAACATGCTGTTCATTATAGCTATTTTACCTACTGCCAGATGGATTGATTTGAGATGGTTTATTGCTTACTCCCCCTTTTGAGTATTTGAATTCGATGAGTTAGCAAACTGCCTAGTAGTCGGGAATCAAGCGCTTCAGGCCAGCAAAGGTTTTTAAACTGCCTTTTCTTTTCCGCCTCCATAGGCCATTGCCGGGGAGTTGAAAATTTACATTGGAATAAATTTGTTTGAGCTAACGCAAGATGAAAGAGATCAACTTTGTTAAATAAGCATCACATTTAAAATAGAACTTGTACTTCAAGCCTATTCATAGGAGAAGCAAGTATGAAAGATTGCAGCCCAATAACTGGTTATGGTATCGAACAATAGACCGACAGAGATCTAGATAGATAGATCTTAGTAGAAGAACTCAACTGGAATGTAAGAGTTGATAATAAAAAAATAAATTCCCCCAGAACAGATAAGACAAGG
Source organism: Chionis minor (assembly GCA_013398295.1). NCBI lineage: Eukaryota > Metazoa > Chordata > Aves > Charadriiformes > Chionidae > Chionis > Chionis minor. The sequence continues at coordinate 1,196,992 of VZSF01008264.1, forward strand.
GAGTGGTAGCAAATATATTAATTCAGCATCACTATTTCAACATCTTATCCAGGCACGAGATCAAAATTATTACAGTGATGGCATTAGTACCAGTATCCAGCAGTTATTGTTAAAGCAAATATAGACCAAGCAAACCACATAAGCATGTATTTTGAAGTACATGAGTAAACTCAAGGACTAAAAACTTATTGAAAGGAATAAAATATTCCAGTCAGGTAGAACAGACCAGAATTAATGGAAACACATTATCCTGTGGCTAAAGAAACAAGCTCAGCCAGAATTTATGCCCTCCTGCAATGCTTTCCTGGTGTGATGGCAGGTAGCTACCCTGCTACTTACAAGATTATCTAAATGTAACTTTGCTGAACTGAGAACACTGCATTTGCAGCAATTTCAGTAACTGCCATTCTAGTTCAAGCCTGTAGATTTTCTGAAAGACATAAAAATACGTTTGCATTTGGCTTTACCTGCTCTATAGATAAAGTAATTCTCCCCCCAACTGCTGTGAAAATGAGCCCAGCCTTCCCCAGGGTTGGCTAACTCAAATATGGTGCTGGTGCGTCCAGGAAATATTTTGCAGCTCGTAACTGCACTGCCATTAGAAAATGCCTGCCCTCTGGAAGGCTGCCTGCCCTGTAGACCTTGTATCAAACTGGGGTTTGACTTCAGTGTGGCATTCCAGCTAAGCTTACAGAAGTCTTAATTTTATTTAAATGACCAGATATTAGTCCTGACCCAGGAAAGCTTTTAATAATACCCTCGAGTCCCTTAAGCACTTGCTTAAAGTGCTTGAAGTTTACTACATGCTGAAATGATTTCCTACACGTACACTGTACAGTGCTAGACTGTCCTGAAATGACATGCTCTCTTTCTAAACATTGCTTTCCGCCACCTCTGTGGAAGAAATGCAGATTCAAAACGTTCCTCTGCTGCCCTCTTTCACGATCCACTACCAATATCTTCTCCACATGAAGGGTATTCTGCAGAGCAGATCCTCCCTTGGTACGAATCACCACACAGGGCACAGTATCTCAACTATCCCGGCTGGTGGGTACATCCACCTAAAATTATAAACATGGTGTAACTTGGGGCATGTAAAGCACCACAGTCCACTTAAAAATCATAACAACGCCCTATTTTTTGGTAACAGCAAGGACCTGGCAACGTGGCAATCCAGAACAAATGGTGAAGAATTTTTCTTCTCTGCTTTTCCCAGTTTGTGTACCTTTTAGTGGGTATTCACACATCAGATGCTCGGTGCCTAGCTCAACTGCTGACAAGTTGTTTACCTCTATCTTGTCTGTAGGCCCTTATATGAAAACTGAGGTAAATTTACTTAAAATAGGTAGCGTGAATATCCCCTGCACTCTACACCAACCCCCCCCAAGCGAATAGCTGGAGCCAGTTCCCTTCCTACAGGACAGAGAAAAGACTATTTTAAACAATAGGAGTAATAAGAGAATAAAGAGAAAATTTGGCAAAGAAAATGTGACATTTTCCTGAGCCATTTGGACGTGAAATTGGGCCCCTTAATTACCAAGTACAAATAAAGCCGTCAGGCATCTACTGACATTTTTCTGAAGTGATCTTTAGCATGCAGCACGGAAAAAAATATAACTTCAGCATGCGGTGTCAGATCAAACAGGTTGTCTGCCGTCGATTAGAACGAAAGAATATATTAAATCTCGGGATGACACCTCATATTTCAATACAAAATTGGAATCGCTCAGACTTAAAAGGGCTTTCGTCAAGATAATCTACATACTAAGCTCAGCGATATAAACTGGGACCAGATCGAAGACTGCAAGCACGAACACACTCAAAAGTGAGACACTGAAAAGGCAACTTTCATTTAGTTGGTATTTTCCTCTCTTTTGACTCAGTGCAGTATGCTGTGAGTGGTATATGGGCTGTGCAGAGCAAAAGGGAAAGCCACGGGTGGCTGCATTGAATTAGCCAAGTGCTGTAGTGCTTACTGCTTCATAAAACCCATCATATGAAAATTCCCATCACAGAGGCTGTTGTTATGTGTTTTGGCTGCTGAATCAAATGCTCGAACTGTAAGTTTAATATATAATGTGTCTTGACATAAGCTTTTTTTATTTCTGTTTTTAGCAACTTCTCTACATAACAGTCTATGACTTGTTTTGAACAAATGTACATAAATCATCTGTGACAGCATGTATTAAATTGATTCAACTCTTGTAAGCTGGCAGGAGAAAGGAAAGGCAAGGCCACGTGACTACTGCAGTGGGATTCAGTCAAGCCGTAGAAGGCCATTACTTTCTGATTAGAAAAAATAGGTGGGATCTTGGACACCGTGGAGAACTGGTGACGATGAGGTAAGCTTTTGCCTCATGGTTTGGTTTATTATTCTCAACAGGTCAGCCGTTAAATGTGGGTAAATACAAACACTGTTGCGCAAGCGCTGGAACTAGGGAAGGCCCCGCGGCCTCATGGCCCACCAAAATAGTTCTGGCTTTTTCCTCCCTACAGGACCCCATCACATGCCCCGTTTGCTCCACACACCCAAAATTCCCCTCTGCTTTCAGCGCTAGCTGGGGCGCGCAGGCTGGGGCGCAGGGGCAAACCGGGCAGCACGAGTGACTCAAACAGCCCCGTCTCCTGCTGAGGTATTAAGTCACTCTTTCTCCCGTACCCAGGTGTCAAAACTTGTAGGAACTCGATATCCCTGGTGCCTGTACCTCTCCCTTTCTGCCTGGCGCCATACCCTTGTTCTCTGTTTAACAGCTAGCAGCAGACATCCAACCTTCACAGCAAAAAAAATAGCATTACGGTGGTGCCAAATTCTTCATGGGGCTCACACGTTGGGAAGCCAATGGTTCAGGAAGCACCGATGTTAATAAAAAAAAATGCCAATGTATAGCGGTTATCACCGTCAGAAGTAGGGGCAGTGTAATTTGGTTTCCTTTAGAAATTTCTGAATGGCAGGGTGACTCAAGAGTAAGAAAGTCAAAATAAATCTTGTGCCACTAAAGAAGTATGACATAACACGTCAGGTAAGATGCATAGAACGTGATATTTTAATGCAGTTGGGGATTTTGGCAAGCAACTATAAAGTGCTACGCTTTTTGAGACACCAAATGCTAAATTAAGAGCACAGCTATAGCTGATGCGAAGCCACCCTGTCGGTTTTGCGATGGCAGCACGGTAAGGTTTGCTTGGCGGCGGCATGGAGCAGCCTTACTGAGGTTTTCAGCCCCGGTGCAGCCTGTGAAACGAGTGCACGCACTCCCCTGTCAGTCAGCAAAGCATTCAGCAGGGTAATTTTTCACTAAATCTATAAGCAAGGTGTAATTTTAGCATTAGCTGCTTCCGACATTCTGGCTTTGCTACAGCCTTGCAACACAGGAAAAATAGAGCCGCAATCCCCTGAAGTTTCTCCGATACCAGTCAGAAGTAAATACAATAAAAGAATTAGCACAATGCATACACCAGAGGAAAATCCTCCTCTTTTTAAATGAAACCCAACATCACAGGAAAAGTCACAGGAAGCAGAATCTAATGAGATTCCTGGCTTTTATTTTTTTGTTTCATTTTAATTTCCCATTTGTATGTCTGATTTTAAACTGATGGCGATCAGGGTGACGGTGAACATCCCTGATGGTCAGGGAACAGAGTCCTACCACAGTTCTTGAGTCTGTAGAAATGGAGAAAACTGGGAACAGTAGGAAACAAAGCAGAGTAGGGGTTTACATCTTTCCCCAAAAGCCCCCTGCCCTGATTATAGTTACCCCAATAAAAAGCACTTACCCTTCTTGGATAGAGCGGTGTGAGTCATCAAGCATTTTAAAACTTGTCTTAACTTGTGAGCAGGTTGTCATCAGCTGAAATGAGTAACAGTCATCAGAGAGGTGCGGTGAACAAATGCTGCTCTGTGGCCCGTTCTTCCCCACGGCTGTCACCAGCCTCCTTGCGCCTCTGAGAGACCAGATTCCCCAGTCCTCAGGTTCCCCTGAGAGAAAAAACGAGGTGTACAAGCACTTGTCTTCTCACCATCGCCTCTAAAGGTCAGGCAGCTCCTACTGAGGAGGTTTGCGTGCCAGCTGTGAGGCTGAGGTCAGTACAGAAGTACAGGAAGAGCCAAACATAGAGAGTAGGTGGTTCAGAATTGGATGGTGAAAGTGCTAATAATACAGAACAGCTTAATATTTTTATTTTGTATCTGGAAAAAAAAAATAGCATTCATATCAATTAGAGAGAACTTATTCTTTGATCGTCAGGAACTGAGGAGGATTTGTAGGATTACTAACCCAGCATGTTTAGATGCCAGTGGTAGAAGAGCTGGCTGAGGATCCTTCTTTTTCACTGACCTTGATTTTGAAGGTACTGGGGAAATTCCAGGAGACTGGAAGAATACTTACGCTGGGCTGGTATATAAAATGTTGAAGTGACTTGACTAAGATAAATATGCCCTAGCAGTGACCAGGAGTGTGAAAAAAAACCATACTGGTAGAGACAACAGGGGGTGACAGCACTCCAAGAATTACTGGTAGGCACAGGGTGTCAACGGTGATTTTTCCGAGACTTGCCAAAGAAATCTTATTTCATCATTTCAGATTACAGGTTTGTACAGGTAAGCGTGGGGATGTAGCACACCTAGATGATTGCAAGGGGTTTAATTTGGTACTGTGCAAAACCTGATGAAATGTTAGCAATATACAGTGTCAGAAAAGCACTTGCTAAGTGGTTTAAGAACCGGTTAATTCAGCAGTTCCCATGAACATATGTTTTTATTTAGGTCTTCCCCCTATATCTCAAGTATATGTCCCGTCCTGTCCTCCCTCACAGTGTTTGCTAACATATAATTCAGCAGCTCTTAAGCTAGAGGGATGTGTCTGAGAGTGGAGCCGGAGCTGCATCCAGCAGATGGGAACGGCAGGGTAGAAGGTAGACCTGAGCACAGGGTGAGCAATACTCGGCACAGGAGCCGGAGGAGCCCGGGTTTACTGCAAAGCCAAGCTTCTCAGATGGGACCTGCTCACCCATTGCATTCAGGACAACCTAGAGTGAGCTCCCCGTGCAACCCTGCAGCAAACAAACAAACAAACAAACAAACAAACAAACAAAAGTCTAGCACATCCCTGACTCCTTGCTGCAGGCACGAGGTGAATGAAGTAAGCAGGAGGAGAAAGACTCTTTTTACACTTTGTGTCCAGGATTGGTTTTGTAGGTAATCCTCATCCTGAAAAGGCTGATGAAAACTCAGGGAGGGTAGAGAACCATAAAAATTACAAGGGAAAAGTGCTTCTCGTGGAGAGATGGAGGGTTCCATCTGTTTAGCTTGTCAACAAGAAAAGTGAGAGGTGACTTGATTACAGTGTACAAGTGCTTTCCCAGGTGGAAAATACTGGGTAGTCATCACTTCTCGCAGCTTGCAGAGAAAGACAACAACAGGGTCCAGGGGCTGAAAGCTGGAGCCGGACAAATTCAATTAGAAATTAGGCCCAGCTTTATAACGATGTAGGCAACTGCATATTACGCCACATGACCAAGGAGAGACGGTTCCACAGAGCAAGACAGGATGCTTTGCAAGAAGATGTGTTTTAGCCAAACCTGAGATGTTTCACTCAACTCTGACAAATATAATTGCAAGTAAGTAATGTCTAAGAGGAGAGATTAAATGGTCAAATGCCTACTTAAAAAAAAAGAAGAAAAAAGAAGAAAAGCTTTTTAGTCTGTTTTGTTCAATTCACGGATGTCTGTCAGATTAGGAGTACAAGGGGAGATCTTTCCAGTCTCTTGGGGCTAACAAAAGAGCCCCTCACGTTTGAAAGGGAAATGGCCAAGAATGATGTATGTGATAGCAGGAAAAAATGGAAATCTCACATCTCTTCCTCAGTTCATTCCTACTGGTAAGTAAGGGGGTAGCTCTCCTGTCAGTCAGGATGTCTGGGGAAAGAAAACGAGAGACCAACTTTAATTAAGATTGGATTGATGCAATTGCATTCAGCACTTGGCTCCATCAGTGATGAGCTCAGTATTAACACCCAGAAAAAAGCAGCCCTGCAGGATTAGCCGGGGAAGGGGAGAGGCAGGCAGCTACTGGCATGAGAAGGGAGGGCAGAGTCTGACGCAGGAGCTCAGGGGTGGCACAAAACCCCTTGGCTGTGGGTGAGGGGACATGGACAGGAGGCAGCACCTGGACCTGCGGTGGCAGCCCCTGGAAAGAAGCAGGACAGCAGGGGAGTTGCCTTGAACAGCGAGGAAGGTGGCCGACAGCGTGTGGGGAAACTGCAGGGAAGCTGGCAAGATGCACGGATGCACCTCGGAGCAGTAACGCGTGAGTCCACTGACCGGGGCAAGAGAAGCAAAACGACTGTCTGCAGAGAGTTTCCCCCCGCTTTCCTCTCAGAAGTGATTACAACTACAAAATCCTGTTTGTGGTACCAGTCTCCCACCGCCTGCTACAGTCATGGCGGTAAAAGCAGTATGTCCTGCTGTGCAGATGCCAAGCTGCGGGGAAGAGGTTCCACCTGGATCTCACCAGCTGCTGCTGCGGTGCTCTCGACAGTGTGGGGCTTCCCAGCAAAAACCGAACAACCCAGAGTGAAAAGCTTTTTGGTGCTCTTAATGGCGTCACTAAAACATGAAGACAAAACACTTACGCACCCCACAGGCTTGGGCTTTCTTGACCCATTGTGGCACGGCTTTTGGGGAATAAATGAAGAGAAATGGGAGTTTCAGGCAATGCTGGAGGTGAGAATAGGTCCCCTACAGACCACATGTATACCAAAGCTAAAGAGCTATCAAAAGACAATAAAAGGCTCAAGCAACTCAAGGGATAAGCATAAATATTCCCTGTATACCATAAGTACGTATAAAGGCATGTGTGTTTATTAACCCTATTTAGGCAGTTAGTGTCTGTCTTAGGAGAGTTTGTTATTTTAATTGATAATTCTTATTTTAATGTTATTTTAATGGAGGCACAGGGGAAGGACGGAAAGGAGGACAAGACAGTCCTACAAATTCACGCACGGCTCCTAGTTAACACTGGCATGCCGCTCAGGAAAGGTATTGTCTCGATGCCTGTGAAATGCCTTTTTCTCTGAAAGACCTGTGTGAAATTATAACACACAACTGCTAGTCTACAGCAACTTTTAAGCGCTCGATTCTAGGCAGCATATGATGGGTGATAAAAGTTGTTTGTTTCCTCGATATCTTTCTGTATCAAGATGCTACAAGATGCATCAAGATGCTAATTGCAGAGCACACAGTTAATGATACTGTAGGATTACGCATTGTGACACAGGGCATTCATTTTGACCGGTGTGGTGTTGGAAAAAACAGGCAAAAGATTCGCTGCCGCAATCAGACCTGGACACTCAGTTATGGCTTGCGTCTTCCTACTGATGAATAACAACAGCAATTACAGTCCTGACTAACAGGAGCTACAAGTACAGATAAGAACCCGCTTGGGCTTTAGAAGAAACAGAAAGTTTACTCATTGTAATTTGACAAGTGCTAGAGCACTTAATTAATTACTGCTAACTGCCTTTTTTTTTTTTTTTTTTTTCTGTTTTCTTTTTACAGGTATGGAATTGCTGTCACAGGCTGGGTTTGGAGCATCCGCCGTCTGCTTGGCCACGATGGAGAGGTTCGCTCCTTTGGTGTTTGCTTTTTGGAAACCAGTTCATGGTTTTCTCCGGGTGCCAGAATCAGGCCATCAGCCGTAGCACGGACAGGTGACAGGGCCACCGCCAGCCCCGTGTCGCTGTGAGGCTGTAGCTGTTAGGTGGCTGTTAGGGGTGGGTGACACAGCGATTACTCACCGTCCTTTCTTTTATTGGACGTGGTGGTACGTATCAAGCAGCGGAGACAATTGTGCCTCAGAGAAGCTTTCCAGCTCTGGGCACAAAGGCTGTTACTACCGAGTCATCCATGGATGCTCTAACCACCATTTGAAGCCAAGCGAGGGGCTGGCGCCCTGTCAGGAGGACAGATTCGTCGGGAGGGGGGATGTGGGGGGGTGAAGGGTAAGCAGAGCCAGGTAGCCACATCCCGACGATGCGTGTGCCACAGGGGAGCCCTCGCTGTGGGTTTGTGTGAGGGTGGGAGGGATGGGGCGCTGCACGCAGACCCAAGTCCGATGGGTGACTGTGTTCCCAGCTCACCAGGCAAAGGCAAAGTGGGATGTTACACCCAGGGGTTCATCCCTGCGCCTCCATTTTGTTGGTTACGAGATGTAAACAGGCATAGCTTACCGCAGGACAGCGGAGCACCCAGCCACCGTGCGGAGCAGAAGCCAACGCCGACGTCTCCCGAGCAGCCCCATCCCCGTGCAGGCACGCAGACGCCGGGAGCCAGCTCCGGGTCCCCAGCCCTGAGCTGCCGGGTACCTGCCTGCCGACTGACCGCGAGTTTTGCAACCCACTTTGATGAGTTCAGAAAAAAAGCCGTGCTTAATTTAATTCTTCATTCAGCTCTGATAAAGAGCTATAACGAGTAACAGTTGGCTGCTGAATTAATTTTTTCCCTCTCAACTTTGTGCCTTCAGATGTGTCACAAAACATGTCGCTATTTACTGCACAATTTGGAGTAGTTCTGCAACGCATTGGCCTCTGTTGCTGCTTTTCAAAACCTAGACTTCAATGGCCAAATCAAGATTTAAAAACCCAGGGACTAACAGATGTGTAAGGAATTTTTTTTGAAGAAAAAAATCCATCAGAAATTATTTGATGTCCATCATTTGAAGCCCATAAGAAAACATTTTGAGTTGATAAAACACAAATTAACATTTTCTGTTAGTATTTACAGCAACAGCACTGCAGGACGGAGAGCCCCAAATGGAAAAAGCTAATTTATAAAAATGAATCCAGATCCCACTAGAGGGGAGTGCAAATTAAATAGCAGGAGTTAAAGGAAAGCCAGGTGGATTTTAATCTGCTAGCTAAATAATAATTAAAAAAAAAAAATTAAAAAGTACAAATACCCTCAGACTGGGCTCTTTCAGACAGTGAAAGACCATGACTTTTATCTCAACCCCATGTCTGAATCAGTGTCAGCTCGTATGAGTCTCCCATGTTACAGCTGATACTTAGCAAAAAAAGCTTTTTCTAAGGCAAAAGAGATAAAGACAGATATTCCTCTTGCTCCTCCTTTTTCGAATGGCTAAAAAGTTGGAATGTTTACACTTTAATAAGAAACCTAAATCTTGCTTTACTCTTTGTGATTTGATTTCTTTCTCATTAAATATACGCGTGTGAGTTGATCACTCAAAGTATATGCTCCCCCTCGGTGATCTGTAACAGGCTCATTTTAGTGGCAGGTTTTTTCCCCTCCATTTTAATAGTTGCTCACAGAAAAGTGCAAATTCTTGAAAGGAGACACGTGTTTTCTGACTGCCTGGCCAGACTCCAGCTGGAGAGACCTCTGAAGCCAACATGACTTCCAGGTGCCGGGGAGAGCTCTTGGTGTCACCTGCATCTCCTCCTGTCTGGGACACAGAAGAAAGACAGCGCAACTCTCTCGTTGGCTTCTGTTTCTGTTTTCAGACTTGCTCTTCTGCATAGATTCACATTATTAATGGGCTCTCTGGGACACAGACATCCACAAATTAAGCTTTGATATACCCAGAAGGCCAAGAGTGCTGGCAGGAGTCGGCACCTGGTTTAGACCCCCAGCGACAAAGGCTGGGTTTGGGATTCAGAGGCGATCCTCTGGGGTGGAGAGGTCTCTCTCTTGGGGTGGCTTTGAGCCGAGTGGCTGAAGCCACCCTTAGGTTGCGTGCCAGAGAGATGTGAAGATCAGACCGGAGATGTTCAAGGCCAAGTTGAGATGTGCCAAATAACAAACACTTGTCACTTGTGCCAGCAAGGGTCTTGCTGCTGCGTCGTGGGCAAGCGAGGTGTACCTGAGGCTCATGCTGTTAAAACCTCCCACTTAGCTTTTCTCTTTGGAAAGCAAATCAGCTCCCTGAACTCCCCAGCAGCCAGGGTAAATAAATCCTTTTCTTTTTTGACACAGCTGCCTCAAATTAAAACATGCCATGGTTTTCTGGCTTCCTCTGGCCATTGTTTCGCTGCAAGACACGAGGGAAGCGCCACATGGACAGATACTGCTGAATTTGGGTTTGCCTCATTGAATTTTTACAGATGGCTACCCTCAAAAAAACAAACTATTAATAGGCCTGTGTCTGAATGCTCGACCACATGAGACTTCATCTCTCACATTCAGGCTGTGTTTTGATGGATTGCTATTCCATCAACTAAAAATCCTTTGGGCTATGAAGGGTATAAAATAGTCCCACAACCCCTTGCCCTAAAACTAGTATTTAAAATGTATATCACAGGGGAAAATTGAGTAGTCCATTAGAGGACTGGGAAAGAAATTACACCATAGACAAAGAGAAAGAAATAGATACAATATTCTAGCTGTATAAATCAGTGTAAAACAGGAGTCTCTTGAGCTGCAATTTGCTTAAGTGATGCTAACAGTAGTACAGATTATTTAAATAGATTTTTCAGCCACTGTTGTTATTACAGAGATTAAATTACACTAAGCTATTAATACAGTTCTTGGTAGGTAATATACGTAAGGAAAAAGGTAGGCTCCTAAAATTTTAGCTTGCTGCATATCCTTCTTAATGGGAATAAATTCCAAAACAATTTAGATTATACAAACAATTGGTGAAGCTTTCCTGTAATCATTGCTCCTGCTCTAAATACCCACTTGAAAATTAGCCAGTAACTCTTACTTTCGCTCTTATGCACACAAACAAAAATTTTTGGTTGCAACATCAAAATCAATCTCTTCTGCCTTATCAGGTTTGTAGTGCAGGATAAACTGATCTAAATGAAGCAACTCATGATTTTAATTAACAAGTAAGAAACTTTGATTGGAATATCAGTTTTTGACTTGTATTACATATCTGCATAATTTGACGAAGAAAGTTTAGCATTATTTGTGGGAAAATTTGTAATGCAAATTTCCAACTAAATATAGTCTTTATGCTAAGTTTGGAATTTCTTTTTCCTACTAGAGTGTATCTATGCACATTTCTGTATACACATATTGTTTAGTACACATGTATTCAGGTTCTAATTTTTTTTACTCTGTTAACAGGAGCAAAATCATGAATCAAAACCTCTGAGTAAAATGCGTAGAGGATATTGCAAATGTAAGTCTTCGAGTGCTTTTTCAAGAAACAAACCATCTTGTAGGTGATTATTACACACAAATTTTGAAAACACTGTTGGGTTTTTTTCCTCAAAATCCTGCTTTGATTTTGCCCTTTGTGTTTGTCACATGTGAACAAAGCCAAGAGCGCCTGCAAAATTTGTCAGTCTGGGAAATGATGTTATGTGGTTTTGAGTGACTCAAAAATGCAGGGGAAGGAAATGGCCAGACCTGGGTTTGACACTTCACCAAAGGGAAGGCTCTAGGGACTCCGAGATCCTCTGCGCGCTGAGTGTGGTTGTGCTCCTGCTGGGGGCTGGGAATGGCACGCACAGCATAGCGCTCCCCTGCCTGGAGTCCGCACCGAAATTTGGCTGGGAGCGAGAGCCACCATTAGCTCCAGCGAGTGGGCCCTGCTCTGCCTGGGAACCGGAGGGTGGTGTTCAAAGCGCAGCAGGTCTCCGGGAGGAAATCCCTGCTGGGCGCTTCCCCGTTGGCCTGCGTTGCTCCGATCTCTTCCACCGAGCTTCCCCCTGGCGTAATGCAGCATTTGCTGCGGGATTTGCGTGAGGAACCTGACATGCCATTTAAAGGCTGCCACTTATCCCCCCCTACCTCGAAGTACCCGCTTTTGTACAGCCCGTGCGAACACCACATGAAGGGTCTTTAGACTTACAGTTGTTTGAACCTCTTTGCAAAGCAAGGATCTGCTCCCTCTCTCCCCCTTGGTTCCCAGCAGAATAATAAGCCCCACAGAATTAGCAATTCAAGGAGTTCGCTCTGAATGCATCACAGCTGTGGAAAATACATACCCCAGCTTTCTGGGCTGCTGACTTCCAACTGTATCCAAAACAATCATCTCTGTAATTCCCACTCAAGACTGCTTCCCAGCACCTTAGCAGGAAACACCCCAAAAATTGAAGCCTGAGCTTATATGACATAGAAATGCGAGGTGGTGAGTGTCTGAATGTTCTCAGCATGCCCTCAAGGAGCTGGATGGGCACAGAGTGCAGAGTCAGAAGTACAGGGCAGGAAAGGACAAGGCTTCCTCCTCTCTCCTTCCAGCTTTCTTAAATGGTCTAGGATGTCCTCGCCTGTCAAAGATTTCTCCTCTTGCTGTAGCTAGAAATGGTTATGAAATGTTAACTCTTTGCTGCAACATCTTCAGTGCGATGCCAGTGCCGCCTCTCCCCTCCATCTATCTCGTCTGGTGAAGTAAGGTTTTGCCAAACAGTGTTACAGCGGATTCATTAGCTGCTCTCAGCATCACAGCCACCATCAAGTCTCGAGAGCATTGAACAGTGGTGTTTGTACTTGCCGACCACACAGGTCCTCTGTTGGCAAAGCAACTTCCACCTGCTCCAGACCTGCGCAGCCAGGGCAATTCTTGGGTCTCAAGGTGAAAATCTAGAGGCTTAGTGAGCAGCGTGTTGCCAATGGATCCTGTTGGTGGACCCCACTCTTGCTATTTTAACACTGTGTTGTGCTGACTTGGGTTGTTGGACTACCAGGGTCTTGATAAACTCCCTGCTGGCAAGGAGTCACCCCGGTGACGGGGACGGGGCAGTGTGTCCTGCTGTGAGATGCTAGCCGGCTCGACCTGGGGCTTGAACGCGGCACACCGGAGGCACGCACGGCCGGTGGTGCAGCTGCCACAGGGCCTCTGCTGCGGAGCCATGTTGCGTGCCCCAGTATTGACCTGTTGTTACTGGGATCTTCACACGGGGAGATGGACTCCTGCAGCTCCTTTCATAGAATCAAAAAATCACAAAATGGTTTAGGTTGGAAAGGACCTTAAAGATCATCTAGTCCCAACTCCGCTGCCATGGGCAGGGACACCTCCCACTAGACCTGGTTGCTCAAAACCCCATCTAACCTGTCCATGAACACTTCCAGGATGGGGTATCCACAACATCTCTGGGCAACCTGTCCCAGTGCCTCACCACCCTCACAGTAAAGAATTTCTTCTAATATCTCACCTAAATCTACCCTCTTTCAGTTTAAAACCGTTACCCCGTGTCCTATCACTACACTCCCCAATAAAGAGTCCCTCCCCCTCTTTCCTGTAGGCCCCCTTTAGGTACTGGAAGGCCACTATAAGGTCTCCCTGGAGCTGTCTCTTCTCCAGGCTGAACAACCCCAACTCTCTCAGCCTGTCTTCATGGGAGGGGTGCCCCAGTTCTCTGATCATCTTCGTGGCCCTCTGGACTCACATCAACAGGTTCATGTCTTTCTTATGTTGGCAGCCCAGATCTGCACACAGTACTCCAGGTGGGGTCTCATGAGAGCGGAATCACCTCCCTCCATCATTCCTAAATCACTTTTCTCTGTCATTCTCCACCCCAATGTCCCATGGCCAGTTTCGGCTGTATCAGGCAGAGAGGTGCAGCCCTGGGCAGCAGGGAGGGAAGATGCAGTGCCCAGTTGAAGGAAGGGCTCCACACCAATCAGCACAGCAATGGCCAGGGGGCAGCTACAGCAAAGGGCTGTCCTGAGCTGTGGAAAGCTGCTAGTAAAGACACAATTTTAAAATAAAGGTGAGATTCAGCCCTCCACTGCTCCTGGAAGAAGTATTTGTCTTCTTAATGAGATGGTTCCCATGTCAGAAAGTTGCCTCTTTTAAAGTCACATTTAGTGCAAGGGGAATATTCTTGTCAGTGCTTCAGTTGCACTTGGTTGAAGACACCATCTGCTGCGACACTCGGCCAGCTTGGCATTTAAAATGCCATTTAGACCGTAAAGCAACCGAGCTTGGATACTGAGACAGATGTCATCAGCAAATGTGAACTTCCATGACTGAATGAGGTTGCTGATAAAAGGACTGAACTGCAGAAGCATTTACAGAGCACCCTGTGGAAGACCGCTGATTTTTCTGCATACTTTTTTTTTCCTGTACATGCCTTATGCAATTGACCTCAGAGAAGCAACGTTACAAGAAACGTCAGTGAAATTTTGTTTAAAATCCAGCATTTGTGGCTCCTGCTGATTAAAGCAGGATGAGCTGGTTTTGGTCCTCTCCAGAAAGAGGACTGATGATATTTTCCAAAGCAAGCTGCTGAGTCCTAGGCTTGCTTCTGCCCAGTGGAGCAGGAGGAGGAGCACGTTTTCCTGCCTTTCTGTGGAGTACTGCGGCACACAAAGCTGCCCAAAACTGCTTGCTCCCTCAACGTTTCTGTTCCAGCTGACAACAAAAGGACAAACCAGCTCTGAGGCTTCTTTCTTCAGCACAGGAGGTGGAAGAAGAGTTACTGCATCCCTGTTTGAATCCCTGTCGGAATACAGAGGCTCATTCCCAACTCCACCGGCTGACGTGTTTAGGCTGCAATCCAAAAAAATCCACAGGACAAAGAAGGAAGAGGAATGGAATAGAGAAACGCATTAAGAAGTAGAGGCTAAAACTAATAAGAGTTAATTGCTCTACCCAGGTTCGTGCCCATAGGGCATGTATAGATGAGTGTTAGTAATGAAGCTCTTCAGCAGCGCTGGGGGAAACTTGGTTCTTAATGTCAAACAATCTATCAAGAAGAAAATGTTGAAGGAGCCGTTTCACTGCTCAGTGTGGCTCAAATTGCTTTTCAGCTGTGCCGGGTGCTTTTGTCGACTTAAAGCAAATGAAACATTATCCTTTTTTAATTAGATAGGTTAGGAGACCTCAGTAAGTGCTACTTCCTACTCATTTGAAGACTAGAACGAGTTTCAAGCAATTAAAGCTAAAACCCTCACCTTTAAATAATGAATTAATAAAGAAATTGATTTACTAAGGAAGCATCTGGGCTGTAGGTGAGCCGGTCAGACGGGGACAGGAAGGAAAAGAAGCCAGCAGCGCTAGCTAGGGTGGCTGTTAGGGAGCAAAGCAGGTTTTTTCTTCTCGACAGGCAACTGCAAGCATGTAATATATTCAAACCCCTTCTTAGTTGTCTTTAACAATGATTTTTTGTAAGTCAGTGTATCGGGTGTAATTGTGAGGGTGCTGGCAGTGGGGGCTGCAGGGGAAAGCATATTTAAGATGAGGCAGAATCATTGCACAGGCAGAGGAGGAGGGGAAAAGAAGGGAGCAGCAGCCATGTGGACACCACGGTGAGAGCAGGAGGGAGAGGTGGCCCTGCAGCCCCCAGAGCAGAGATCACTCCACAGCCCCAGAAGCCCACACAGGAGCAGGTAGGCATTTCCCGACAGGAATGGCACCCCATGGAGAGCCCGTGCTGGAGCAGGTTTATCCCAAAGGACTGCAGCCTATGGAGAGGACCCACGCTGCAGCAGGTTTATCCCGAAGGACTGCAGCCCATGGAGAGGACCCACAATGGAGCAGGGGGAACACGTGAGGAAGGAGCAGCAGAGGAGCTGTTACGACCATAATCCCCATTCCCCAGCACTGCTGTGGAGGGAGGTAGAGGAGTGGGGATGAAGCTGTGCCTGGGAAGAAGTGGAGGGGAGGGAAGGTGGCGTTTAACCTTTTTTTGGCCTGTTTCTCACTATGCAAATCTGTTTAAATTGGCAATAAATTAAAGTCCCTTTTGCCCACGATGGTAACTGGCAAGCAGTCTCCCCATCTTTATCTCAATCCATGAACTTTCTATTTTCTCCCCCATCCAGATGAGGTGGTGGAGTGAGTGAGGGGCTGGGTGGGCACCCCAGCACCATCAGTTATCTACAGATTAGGTCATCAGATAGTGGAAGCCCTGGGGAGAGGGCAGCTCTGCTAAAAAATATTAGCAGTCTGGAATAAAAATCAATCAACTGCAAGATACAGGAAAAAGCTACAGCCCCAACCAACTCTCTTTCAAATGTGAACTTGCAAACTTCACATTTTTGAGAATAGGCTCTGACACATTTTGCTTCTCTACCTCCCAAAAAAGCGTGCATTCTCAAGCTTCCAAAGACCTTTAAAGTCTCGTCACAACAGGGCAAACAGCCCACCCCAAACTCTTGTGAGAACATCTTCCAGTGAATCCCAGTAACACAGAAGCAACAAAAAAAGATTTGAGACAGGGGTCACTCTGCTTATGGCTGAGCTCCCTTAGGGGGTGAGATGTCATTTGATTACTGCAGCCTCAGAAGTTTCATATTATGTATCATACCATACTGTAACACAGCAATGCACACATACGCAAGCACAAAGAATTTACGAGCAAAACCTGTAATCCTTGATTGACCTTATTATTCTAACTTGCCTTATAAATATTTAAAGAGATGGCTTCCTAAAATAGTACACGGATAGTACATTATTTGCCACACAGAGACTACAATAGGATAATGTCAAAAGATGAAAAACCTGCATTTCAAATTAATATTTGTATTCCGTTGAATAGTAAAAACGCGAGAAGTGACTGTCACAGGAACGGTTACCATGCTGAAGAGTTTGAGAGCTGCTACGTGAAGACAAGAGCCACTGACAATATGACAAAAAACCCAGTATCTTGATGAGATTAAGACTTACTGTGTATTCTGCCCTCTACCTCTTCCCAATGTTTTCTCACTTGTTTCCCCCCCACCCCCAATTCAATAAACTAAACTACAGCTGTTACAGGAGGCTTTTATTTTGAACAAAACCAGTGTAAATACCATCTACACTGAGAATCAAAGCTGAGGCAAGTCACATCTTCTGTTGTTGTTATTTACTAGCTGTTGTAGGGGGGATCCACTCTTGTATCTTCTTGCGAGTAGTCGAGTAAGGTACGTACTGCCCGGGAGTGCCGCTCAGATTGAATTTATGGTTCTCCCAGATAAATTTACGAGCAACTGGTGGGTGAGTAGTTGGAGGGTCATCCGTCATTGAGTGAAGCCAGCGATGCCTGAAGAGGAAAAAGGCACGTTTTTATTAAGGAACATTAAGGCACGTTTTTATTAAGGAACATTACATGATCTATAAAAAGCCTTCCTCCTGAATCCCAAGGGTTCTTCTCCTCTGAAGAGACATTAAGTATTTCTTTTGAGAGGGGGAGGGAAATAATTTTAATCCAGTATGACTTTGAATGAGACTACAGGATACTGATTTAAAGTAATTACACAAACGCAACTGATAAGTAACAGTTCTGCTTCCAAGCAACTGAAACTACACCTGAGTTTTGAGTTTCCTGTTCCTTTGCATGTTTAGTATTTAGGCTGAGAGTATTTCATTGTTATACATTTGTGTGGCCTTAACCAGACAGCCAGGTCAAGGCAGGCACCACAAATGACAAAAAACCACAAGGTTTTGTTTCCTTGTCTGGGTTTTGGGGTTTTTTTTTGGTCGGGTTTTGGGTAGCTTGGTGTTTTTTTTAACTACCAGAAGACTATACCACACAACGATTTCAATACCATCTCCAAAGCACTCATGAGGCTACCACCTGGGAGGCGGATAAATGATGCAGGTTCACCTAAAACAATCACATAAATGTTTACTGACTGCACAATAAAATGATTAATACCAATCAGTAATGGGGTAATTACCAAGTGATTATAGTGATTATCCTTTACCTATGAACTAAATGTCAATTCTCCCCTGTGCAAACAACGTTAATGATCAAGCAAAGTATTTTCCATACCAATTTACTGAAACGCTACAGCATGGATCAACTGAATTGATTTCATCCCATTTCTATTTCAGTGCCCAAAGCAACTTTCAAACCTGAATAGCATTTTAATTATCTGCCAGTTTACATGTACTTCATACTGTATTCACAGTTATGACAGAAGTGAGGTTATGACTTTTTTTGCAAGCTTACATATTTTTTACTGAGGTAGAATTAAAGAGGCTTCTGCTAATCAGCTTCTGCCAAAGACTTAACCTAAAAATAAGTAGTCTTCTATTCCAGTTGTTATTAGAAAGCCTAAAAATTGCATCTTCAGCCTTCAGCAACAAATCTGGCACACTTCATTAATACAGCAAAACAAAACCACAATAGAAGCAGTGAGAAATAGATTGACAAGTATACTCTAAATCTGAAGAGCTCTACAGAAGGTTGATTATCTTTTAAATAGCTTCTAGACATTTATTTCAGAAAAAGGAAAAACTTCACAACTTTGGATATAACTTTAGTACAAAAATCCCACTTAAAAAAACAAACCTGTCAGCCATATGTTCGGTTTTTATAACGTAAAAAAACAAACAAAAAACCCAAATGAAAGCCACACGTTGTGGCACTAAGGACTGCCAGCAAACTGGCTTGAATACCAAATTGGACAGAACCATAAGATCCTTTAAAAGTAAGAAGAAAAAGCTTGTTTAGAGGTAAAGAGGCCTCCTATGGGAAAAACCATCCACTTCGGAGTGTGAAAGTTACACACATTCAGATGAAGTGACCCAATGCAACATGGATGGGACAGGATCACCCTTTTTCTCCCTCCACTCTCCTTTGTACCAGTAAATCTGGTATCGTTTGAGGTATGTATTTCCCACTCCTTCTATTAAAAAATAAGATTTTTGGGTAATGACTTCTGTCTGGAAGAAGAGGGCCCCGCAGCATGACTAACCACGCTGTGGTCTGAGGATACGAGATCAGGCCTTGCTCGATTTTAAATCTGGTATTACCCAGCCTCTGAAACGCCCTGGCCGCGTTACACAAAACTCTGACCTTACGTGAACTCACTCTCCCAATTCACACCCATTAGCCGAATTCTAGGTACTGCTAGTGGGTTTCACACTACCTGAGATACCACGCGTTGTAGGACGACTAGCATCAAAGTTGGCAGAAACGCTGTAAACCAGCTAACTTGACAGAGGTGGGATCATATACTCACACCCAACAAGCTATCTCTCCACTGCTAACACATAGAAACGCAGTTTGTGGCATGGGAGGAAGGGGAAAAGAACAGTCCAAGTGTCCATATACGTTCTGCCAACACTGACCAAAGCGTTGCATTTCAAAATACTTTGTAGTATCACTCCAGAGCAGCCTCAGCTTGTCAAACCCACTTAAAATACAGAGGGAACTTAAACACACACACCTTCACCTAGTGAAGCTTCTGGTCATCGTGGATAGCAATCCTGTAAACAAACCCCATTTATGTACCTGTCACCCTGCCTCACCATTCTCCGGCTCCCCCGGGAGTCACGCACAGCAACAAGACAAACAAAAAATTGTTTTCTCAGACAGAAATGTAGTTACAAAGGCCCTGAAAGACAGGCTGGAGCAGGTGGAGCACGAGAACTCTATTAAAGCACCATTAAAATCAAATAAATTTAAAGCTTGCACGATGCCTGGCATCTCTTTGCTTACAAGTGCATTGATGTCGTACGCTCACTCCTTGAAACGTCAGAAAAATTATCACAATATTGACTTACTCATTTAACTCGGAACACAGAAAACAGAATAGTTTCATTCTGTCATTTAAACTATTGCTTTGCAGCTTTTTAAAGTCTAAATCTGTGAAGTCTTCTGAAATACAGTATTTTGAAGTAATTAATATATTTGCTTTCAGGCTTGTCTGAAGTTCTCTAACACCAACATGAAATCAGGCTCAAATCTAAATAGATCAGCAAAACCAGTCCTTAAATCCCATCTTCTCCCTCGAGTGTAGAAAGAAAATTGTTCAGCTCTAAGACATGTCAGTACAGTCACAGCTACCGAAATACCTGAAGAGATTTAAAAAGTTTCTTTAGAACTCCATCCACTATTAAGTACGCTTTTATTTAAGAGTTTCAGTGTTTAAGCCTGGTCACAACAGATAACCCTCAGAAGCCCAACATGTGACTTAAAAAGCATTTTGATCTGCAAAGAGTCTGTTCTCCCAAACAAAAGCTCCCACTCTCCACTTAAGCAAAATCTGTAAAAACTGAAAACTTTACTTTGGGAAGACTTTCCCCTTGACAACCTCCCTCAAAGAGTCCTTTGAAGCCCTGATGTCTCATAGTCTCTACTCCCAGATGCTCAGGAAAAGCTTTTCATGCACTAGACTGCACAGCATGAATAAACAGATTTGACGTCTTGCAGATGGCCAGATTTCTATACAAACTCTGCCTATAAACCCATGCATGGAAAAACAGGATTCAAAAGCAATTAATGACTTAAAACCCACAAAGAAGGAGACAATTTACACAGAGCAAAGAAAGTAAGGAGGACAGCAGAAGGTCTGAAGAAGCTGAAGCAGCTTCCTGAATCAGAGTAGAGTCACTACCAAGCAGACTGAGGCTAGTAAACCGTCTGGACTTCTCCTTGGGTAAACAGATGAATGACACCTCAAAGCATCTTCAAATGCTCTCAAGAATTTTCTCCCAAGTCTTAGACAAATATCTAAAAGCGAAGAGATTTCAAACTGAAGCTACAAGGGACAGGAGCCAATTATACGACGTACAAGCTGTCAAACAAGAACCGATGCCACACAAACTCCGTAGCTACTACCATATGTGCATCTGCAAGGTTCAGGCACCGTCTGTGTGAGTTCAGGATGTTTGCCAAATAGTTAGCATCCACTTTTTTCAACAGGTTAATCACGCTGCAATAAGACAAAAAAGAAGTGAAGATTTGTGTTATAGTGAAAGGGCAGAGAAGAATAGGAAAAGAAGAAAAAGGGGACAAGAAACATGTCTTAGTTGTTCACATATGGGAGGTAACTCTGATTTCTCATGCAAGCTATGATAAGTTACTATTGTATAGTAATGAGACAGCAACCCCTTTACCTGAAACCACCACACTGGTATTTAATCTAGTAATGAAACGCACAAATTTATTGTGAAGCTACTGAAAGGGAAATTTTGTTTTGTTTTACTTGGAGGCAGACTTAAAAACCAGCAGTTTTACAGGAGAATAGCACATTTCTTAGTATGTTTGCACTTTAAGTCTGAGATGCTACATTCCTCCCTCCTTCAGCTGTCAGATCAACTAACAAAGAGGATGTACATTATTAAACTGAAGTTAAATTTGAAATACTTCATTGTATGAAGCTAGCTAGCACTCCTGAAGCTCTTTCCAAAGATGTCAGATTTGCACCACAAAGAAACAAAGTACAGAACAGACATTGCACATACAAAGGACAGTGCTGGCAAAATTAAGTGTCCCTGCAAAAGGAGAAAACTATTACCAAATTACGGTTCTTCTTTCCCCACAGGACATAACAAATTGAAAGAGAAAATTACTTTTTAACCAGTTTGTATACATGAACCAGTTGTCAATTTGTTTTTGCAAAGTATTTGGCCAAGACACAAAGCAAATTACATTAAACCAGATAAATGGTAAACGAACAGTGTGCAGAGAGCGACGGAAGACTTTGAATACGATGCAAGAGAAGCACACCGTATCAGGCCCTGACTTGCACGGACTTTATATACTCTTGAAAGGAAGCCTTACTTTACAGCATAACCCCGTTGAAAGCAGAAAACTGTGTTCCAAGTTGCCCCCCACTCAGCAGCCTGAAGCTGAACCCCCCAGAACCCTCCAAATGCAAACTTGTGCTTTTCAAAATTTCAGCTACAGGAGTGTCCTGATTGCTGAATAACAAATACGAGCCTATGGCAGGAATAAGCAGACAGATCGGGAATTTTTGCATGAGATGTGAGTAAGATTAACATAGGAAATGTGAGGGGGGGAAAAATGCTACTGTCTCCTCTGATTACTCCTCTCCCAACAGATTAAGAACAGTGAGACACTCAGTCCTCCCCCCTGACCTTGTTTCAGTGGAAATAACCAACAAACCCTTAATTATGAGGGCCAAAGAATGTAGAAATACAAGTCTGGAAGGGATTTAGACACTCTGCATGTGCTTTAGACCCAAGGAAGCATCAGCTACATCCATGTCGCTACCAGCAGATGTCCCCTTAATTTGTTATGGAGTTGTTGAAATGTTATGGAGTGCTGGAGTTTTACTAGCTTGGTCACCTTCCCAAACCAAATTATACCATTGAAGATGAGCAGAATTTTTTAGTGGCAAAGACAGTAATGTCCAGTCTGCATCACTTCCTCTGTAAATTAAACCTATCGCTTTCTATTCCACCTACCTATCTGTGGAAGGCGGACTATGCCTTTGCATTCTGCAAGAGATTAAATGCTTCATGATTATATCCATCGTCATTTCCTCTCCTTTTTAAGCACGCCCAATTCTTTCTAACTGTCCTCAGAGGTCTGATTGTTCTTGCTGCTGTTCCCTAGACTTCTGCCACTGGTCTATGTGTGTGGGTTTTTTTTAAGAGCATGGGACCAGAGAGGAGTGCTATACGCTATGCAAGTCTTCCTGGTAATAAGCAGAAAGCAAGAGCCACTCTGCTTGAGTGCAGGCAGTAATTCTTCCTACTTCTCAGGATGACGCACTTCTTTCTCAGCACTATGACAATGTGGACTTAATCAACCTGCCGTCCCCATATCACCTAGATCATCCTGCAGCACTGCCCGTTGCTCTGCTCCTGCACACCATAAATTAAGAGGCTGCAGGTGCCAGAAGAGCAGTGTCCTGCCCTCTGTCTCTGCACCATATGATTTCACTCCTCCTTTTCCTCTTGAGATCATGAAGTGAGACAAAGCAACTTGCTATGTTCCCAAATTTATGAGTGCAGATAACCTGCATGTGGTAGTACTATTCATGAAAAAAAAAAACCCAGCACTGAGCTATCTGATTCATCTATCTATATTTTATACCCCTAATATTTCACTTCTCTGTGCAGCCTTTGATTAAGGGTGGGAAAAAAATTAACACTGATTTAAGCACGTTTCCATACTAACAAACCTTCCTAGAACATTGCAGCTAGGCTTCAGCTTGCCTGTGATCCAAGCCTGCTTTTACTGGGGCAGGTGGAAAGGGTGGATGGAGCGAACCATAACCCCTATAGACCCTGATGTAGGAAGAGAGCCAACTGCATTATTATCAAGAAGTATATATTCAAGATAGCCAGTTTTTACCATGAAAACTCTTTGCCTGTGAAAATACTTTTGGTACCCTAACTAGTACTTAACAAGCTGCTCAGGGATTCCCAAGGAGTCAGATGTTCATCTTAATTCTCTTCCATGAAACCTTTCAAAAGCTTTTCTACGGAGCCAAAAGTATAAACCATTAAACCTGGAAGTCATTTATGTGTATCGCCTTCCTGATTGTTTTCTATTTTCGAGCAAACAGAAAAACGCTGTGCCTGTAATGAGGGCAGCTGTATGTACTGTACATGAGTTGTGACTACATGTCACTGTGAACACGTGCATGAAGCAGCTGTGTACAGCTGTGTATGTCGAACATGCCAGTTGTGTAAATGGTATCTACCACCTGGGGCTCCTGGAGGTGATTTGCTAACTGTAGTATTTTTAGTTTGAGAGATGAATGAACGAGGAACAAAAGGCGATCTAATGTCACAGTAAACTGGAAGCGAGCTCAACAGCCCAACGATTAGAGCGTAATGGAGACTTCTAGGAAAGCACTGAACAGAGTGCGTACAGACATTGGAACAAGTGGATTTAACTTTTATCATTTCTATGTTCACAGAGCACACCCCATCAATGTGTTCAAAAATAAAAGCACTGAGTTCCTGCAAACAACGTGCTCTGAACAGCAGGAGGCGAAACAAGTATTTTGGCTTTCGTAACTGTCTAACAGTGTAAAAGACATCTTCCTGGAGGAAAAAAATATGCCAGATATCTTGTATAGCATTACAAGAAGATTAATATTAATCATTTCCAATGCGAAGCATTGAGGGAATTTAAAAAAAAAATTCTAATTAACTTGTCTCCAAAGTAGATATCAACATCCTCATTTTGAAGATAAGAAAACCCAGATTAACAAACAGGTTAAATAATGCAAGCAAATCCGAATAAACCACAAGCCTACGTATTCTGCTATGTCAACATCTTAAAAAAGCAACAGTCTCAATTCCCTGTATAGCAGACATGTCAAAACAAGTCTCCTGATTTCCTTCAGACTGTGATTTCAGCACATCCGTTGTCAAAAGACATTACACCAATTATTTCAGAATACTGAAAATATTCAGTAGTTCCTAAAAACGGTACTACAATATGTTACTACATATGAGATGCCTTTTCTTGCTGCTTTTTCCTTGTCTCCGGTATCTGATAGAAGGTAAAGGGTAGCTAAATGAATTCACATTTTATTTTTTATGGATAGTTGTTTTCAAAGCTTTTCCAATATACCAGAATGCTTTTTTTCCAATTCACCACGCATGAAATGCGAGGTCCACCTAATGGTATTTCAAAAATCATTCATAGTCCACAATCCTGAAGGCGCATGACTGACCACAGTTAGATGCACAGTGTATTCAACAACCAGATATATGGAAAAAAACAACCTCTAGTATGACTTAGACTGAAGAAAAAAAAAAGAAAGTGTTCTTCCTGCACATCTGCTAGCTCTCATACTTCCCAAGAAAATAGGGTAAGCACACATATAGTAGGATTTTTATAAGAGTATTACAAAGCCATTACAAACTAGTTAGCATTACTGTTAAAGAAAGGAAAATCTGAGATCTCTAGGTTAGCCCTGGTCTTAAACCCCCGCTTTGTTAAAAGTGTCATCTTTAGGCATGACAGTTGCAAAATATTTCCTGAAAGCAACACCGGCATAAACAATGGAGTAAAACCTGCTTCTACCGGCAGAGGGTATAATAATATAGTAATAAGGTATAATAACACCCACAAAATGCTCCACTGAACCGAATTAACTAAAACCCGAAGCTGAAAAATCAATGTTTAAAAAAAGTATTCAGATCACAACCCAGCTGTTACAACAGTACTTTATATGCTTGCCGGTTGACCTAAGGATGACAAACTTATCTTTCCATCTGTTGAAGGGAAGGCTAGTGCTTTAAGAAAGAAACATTTTTCACAACTGACAGGACAGATACTTCTGTTAACAAAGAGATTCATTTGGTCCTGTAATTTCACACAATCTAATTCATTTCCAACAAATTTCTGGGTCTAAAAAAAGCCACTCGTTTCCTGTGTAGCAGCACAACCCCAGTGTTACACTGACAGCAACCTGTACAATATATTAACAGCCTCAATTCAGAAAACTATGCCATGCTAAAAAATTAAGACAGTGTATCATCAGATAAAAAAACAAACCCAAAGGCCAGAGTCTTAAAAGAAACCTTTTATTCCCAGTCAAAATACTTCTGTTTTCAAAGACGTATCTAAAAAGTGATTTAGATGTGTTGCAAAGCTAGGATTCCTACATAAAAATAAGTTTCTAATGTCGCCATATACAAATTTATCAGCAATAAAAAAAACAAACAAAAAAAACCCCTGAACAGTACTGCATAACTAAGTTTTTGGACAAAAATACCTTAGAACACAGGACTGTTTACCCTTTCATGCCCCGTTGCACTGACCAGTCTTGAAAATAATAAAACATTTACTGTTTCTTCTAGGACTATTTTTTCCACATTGATAGGAAAAATAATTTTTCTACCTCACTAATTTATGTGCTCTAAACAAGCTACTTAATCCTAGAAACATGACTTTGATACTCAGGAAGAAACCCTTTATCGAGGTTTGTAAGGACACAATAAACAACACATAAACATGAGCAAAGAAAAAAAAAAACCCCAAACCCTCAACAAAATCCATGCCTCAAAATAAGGAAAATCTTGAAAACTGGCAGAGTCTAACACTGAAAGGATAAAACCTAGAATCAAACAACAATTATTACACTGATCACAGGGAACAGCCCTGCGCTGTCAGCAACATGTTAGTTTTAGAATCATAGAATCACCTAGGTTGGAAGAGACCTTTAAGACCATCAAATCCAACCATAAACCTAACACTGCCAAAACCACCACTAAACCACATCCCTCAGCACCATGTCTTCCCGTCTTTTAAACACCTCCAGGGATGGTGATTCCACCACTTCCCTGGGCAGTCTGTTCCAGGTTTGATGACCCTTTCTGTGAAGAAATTTTTCCTAATATCCCATCTAAACCTCCCCTGGAACAACTTGAGGCCATTTCCTCATCTTACTGCTTTTTACTTGGCAGAAGAGATTGACCCCCCACCTCGCTACAACTTCTATTCAGGTAGTTGTAGAGAGCGACAAGGTCTCCCCTCAGCCTCCTTTTCTCCAGGCTAAACCACCCCAGTTCCCTCAGCTGCTCCTCTTAAGACTTGTGCTCCAGACCCCTCACCAGCTTCCTTGCCCTTCTCTGGACACGCTCCAGCACCTCAGTGTCTCTCTCGTAGTAAGGGGCCCAAAACTGAGCACGGTACTCGAGGTGGGGCCTCACCAGCGCTGAGTACAGGGGCATAATCACTTCCCTGCTCCTGCTGGTCACACCATTCTTGATACAGGCCAAGATGCCATTGGCCACTTTGGCACGCTGCTGGCTCATATTCAGCCGGCTGTCAACCAACACCCCCAGGTTCTTTTTCACCAGGCAGCTTTCCAGCCACTCGTCCCCAAGCCTGTAGCGCTGCACAGGGTTGTTGTGACCCAAGTGCAGGACCCAGCACTTGGCCTTGTTGAACCTCACACCATTGGCCTTTGGCCCATCGATCCAGCCTGTCCAGAGCCCACTATGGGGCCATCCGACCCTCAAGCAGGTCAACCCTCCCACCTAACTTGGTGCTGTCTGCAAACCTACTGAGGGTGCACTCGATCCCCTCATCCACGTCGTTGATAAAGATAATAGACAGAACCGGCCCAAATACTTCTAACGTCACTTCTAAAAAACAATGCCATTAAGCTCTTGCTGGAGAAGACAGAAAAAACACATTAACTGCATTAAACATAATTTTACAGCTGTGAGAATCTGAATCAAAACTGACCTAGACAGTCTACCCACGCATTTCTCAAATGTTCTAATGACAGCCAGAATTTAGGAGTTTAGATAATCAATCTCAGCCTCGGCACAGAACATCTGTCACAGGAAGAATAAAAGCCAGTGTTCACCAATGTTCAGTATACCCAGGCACCTCTTAGTTCATATCACCTTTCATTGCTTTGTGTCTGAAATGTTATTCATATTCCTCAAGAATCAGGTAGAGATTGGTTTTGCTAGCATACACTGTTATTTTATTTGGTGTGTGTTTTTGATGAGTTATTCAGGAAGACAAAAAAGCTATTAACAGCTGCGTGGCCAGAGACCTTCTGAAACTCAGGGTTGCACAGACTTCGTACTGAAACGCATGGGCAAAAAATAAAAACTTAAGAAAAATTATAATCAAGTAGCAGTCAACATGGAGGGCATCCTAACCCTTTGCCGCTCATCCCCTTGTAGAGTATCAGTGTATACCAACTGAAGCAGTTATGCTGATAAGGGCTGTGGATTAAGGAATGTTGTTCCATCACTGCCTTACTTTCTTTAGGTTTTTGTCTAGAATGGGCAAGAACAATATTTTTTCTACCTCTGGCTGCTCAATGCTACTATAGGCTTTGCCAAACCATTAAGATGGAATCACAGCTAATAGGGAAAACTGGAAGACTGGCTCGACCTGCTTAATCTGGCTTGCAAGGTGCTCTTCTTATTCCAAGAAGCAGCGAGTGCCACTGTCAGGATGGTGAACAATATAACATTATGAATGCAGTTCAAAAGTATATGGAACCAGTCTGAAATCTTCTGGTCATAGATAGGATAGCTGCATCCAAGAAAACTTAATTATCACAAAATTGTTGAGGTTTTTTTAATCTTCTGCTTTGTGATACAAGAAAATATACAGGCAATTACACAATCGGTATCTGTTCACATTATTAAACTGAATAGTTTACCATTCAGGGGGCACCATACTTCCATCAACTTCCCAAAATGTATTTTTGCCATTCATTTCATCAGTATAGATGACCCATCTGTGTCGACCTTAAATAAGCAAACAGAAATATTGTATTAGCTCAAAAAAATAAATTATTTTCATGTAAAGGACAGAATTCATAAAAATACAAGAAGTATTTTGAATAAAAGTATCTACCATTAAGGGTACTTATTTCAACGTCAGTACAGCTTTTATTTTTCTAAGTCTTCTGTATTTCCACTGTTACTGTACTTTTATATGGCTGAATCTAACACTCTCACAAGGAAGCAAGTATTAGCTATTGTATAAATAATGGGAAATAGGAGCTTACAAAATTTTCAGGCAGAGAAGGAGTTTTGGGTTTTTTTCCCCCCCCACTAGGAGGACTCTTTTCCAAAAGGATATTGCCATTAGTAAAACTACCAAGCAATGTTTACCAGCAACTGCTTTTCCCAGGTACCCTACAAGTTAACCTAGAGTAGGCAGAGCTTGGCCTAACCAGTGTGTCAACTGCTTACGCGTCCCCTTCATTGTTTTATGTGCTACCTTTTAAACTACACTACAAATATTACTTAAAACCTCGTTACTTAAGGTAGTAGGAAGTTTAAGCTAACCTGTGTTTCTTTGCCCAGAAGTGATCATAGAAGTAAGTACAGCTGTGAGGCAGTTTCAAAGGCAGGTCTCTTTCTTTCCCCACCTGTTAAGCTATCAGCTTTTAGGTCAAGGACCAAGCTCATCTCTCACATTATCATACAGGCAGACAGTTAGGAAAGCACCTAACTGGCTTAGATTTATCCTATATTTATTATGTGAGATTGAGTATGTTTGCAAATGAACTGAGAAAGCAGTAGAGAGATAGATGTCAAAGGATTTGTATGAGCCCTCTCTCTAAGGCTCACACAAGTCAAGTGCGAGGAATTTGGGCAAACAAGTTCTATTTCATCAGCAGAAAGTACGTACAGTCAGTCAGGAGGTGTTCACATTAGCACACATACCAAAGAAGTTTCTTCTGTCTTCATAGTACTTGTTTCCGTATTTGTCCGTTCCTATCAGCGTACCAGTCTTCAAATCATTTACCCTGTGAATTCCCAAAACAACAGTTTCAATTGACATCATCTTAGAATGAAGCCGTGATAGAGGTTTCTTAGGGGTTGGTAAAAATCTGTAATGAAAACTCTTAATAATTTTAATAATATAATAATGATTTTAATATGTAAAGCTATTAAAAAGACCAATTCAAGCTTAAGGACTGCAGAACATAATCACCTATTCCTGCTACTAATGTCACCGTGCCTTTACTGTGTTTTGCCAGAGGAAGGTCTATCTGAGCTGCATTCTACAATGGAGACAGAAAAGCCAGAAGTTGCCTGTCACCACAGCTAGTAGGAATACAACGCCAGAGTCAAAGTTGAGACCTCCCAAAAGTCAAGATGACTTCAGAAAAGCATACAACATTGTGCCACAAAACAAATAAGAAAATAATTGAAAGTAAGTAATAGTAGTTAAGGGAGCAATACATTGACTGACAGGAAGAAGGCAACATGCCCAGCTGAAAGAAGAGACACACAGCTGATTGAAGGTCACTATTGAAGTTCCACAATGAATGTTATGTCAGTAGCCTTATTTAACACTTTATAGGATTCCTGACCAAAACAAAAACAAAACTGAAACCCCACTCCCAAAAAGTACAGGGGTCTGACAGATTATGATATTAGCATATAGAGGAACGTCACATTATTGTACAGCAAGCTCTGTGGTGTCTTCAGGGCTGGAGTGACACCACCAGAATGAAACTCAGTGGTATGAAGGTCACAGCACAAGGTGATGCACCTGGAGACTAATAAGATCTGAAGCACTGGGTGCGTAATCACAGCGAAAACATCTGGATGTCACAAGGCAATACTGAGCTGCCAATCAAGTGACATATGGGGAAGAAAGACAAGCTGATCCTCGTACGTCCCAGGTGAACTGAGCTGTCTTCACCAAACAAAGCCAGTACTAAAGCCACTGCATAAAAATACTGATGAGGCCTGATCAGCAGCTGTGTAAAATGTTATGTTTAATTGTTCAAAACAGATCACTTTAAACTACAAGAAAATAAACTACAAGAAAAACTACAGAAAAAAGGCTATTATGCCAACTGGGGAAAAAAAAAGTCTTCAAGAAGGCTCAGAAAGCTTGGCTTGTTTATTCTAGCGTAAGAAAAGGAATATAGCAGGGAACTTTACCTCTGTGACTCCTATCCCTTACTCCTTCCCACTATTAATTTTAAAAAGGCTTTTTGGCCGTGTGGTCAGGCCTACAACATTCACTGCACCCTGAAGAAAAGTTCTGTTAGTTTTCCATGACCAAGATCACACGGGTTACTGACACTGCCAAACTTGGATCATGTATCATTCAGCCTTCAAACCTACGTTTTTCATCACGGAGCTGAAGGAAAAAGAGTACCTTAGTAAATCTGCAGCTCCCCCTATTTGGGAGGAGCTTCAAGCACCCTGTAGCACCATTCAAGGTACTCTTCACAAGGTAGAGATGAGATGCGAGTGGAGGGGGGGGGTGGAAAAAAAAAATAGAAAAAAAGGAGAAAGTTTAATGTGGATGAGTGCGAGGTTCTGTGCTTGCGAAGTACACGGGCGTGACTGGAAACACGGGCTGCGCCTCATTCCGCAGAAAATGCCACTGGGGATAGAGGGCATCCAAAGCCGAGCACAGGTCAAGGGTGACAACCTGCTGCCAAAAGACAGGCAGACGGACGGTCTGAAGCGTTAAAAGAATTACAGCCGGGAAGGCAGACGGATTAACTCTGCTTCACACCGCAGGATTCCAGCCGANGGCCGCCCCGTGTCATCCCCCTACTCCGGCCGACCCCGCTCCGGGAGGGGCAGGGCGCCCGCCCGCCGCCCGCCAAGGTGACCCCGCGGAGCGGCGAGGCGAGACCCGGGAGCCCCCCCCCGGGCCCCCGCCCCCGNGCCTACAACATTCACTGCACCCTGAAGAAAAGTTCTGTTAGTTTTCCATGACCAAGATCACACGGGTTACTGACACTGCCAAACTTGGATCATGTATCATTCAGCCTTCAAACCTACGTTTTTCATCACGGAGCTGAAGGAAAAAGAGTACCTTAGTAAATCTGCAGCTCCCCCTATTTGGGAGGAGCTTCAAGCACCCTGTAGCACCATTCAAGGTACTCTTCACAAGGTAGAGATGAGATGCGAGTGGAGGGGGGGGGTGGAAAAAAAAAATAGAAAAAAAGGAGAAAGTTTAATGTGGATGAGTGCGAGGTTCTGTGCTTGCGAAGTACACGGGCGTGACTGGAAACACGGGCTGCGCCTCATTCCGCAGAAAATGCCACTGGGGATAGAGGGCATCCAAAGCCGAGCACAGGTCAAGGGTGACAACCTGCTGCCAAAAGACAGGCAGACGGACGGTCTGAAGCGTTAAAAGAATTACAGCCGGGAAGGCAGACGGATTAACTCTGCTTCACACCGCAGGAT
Source organism: Chionis minor (assembly GCA_013398295.1). Taxonomy (NCBI): domain Eukaryota; kingdom Metazoa; phylum Chordata; class Aves; order Charadriiformes; family Chionidae; genus Chionis; species Chionis minor. The sequence continues at coordinate 1,228,253 of VZSF01008264.1, forward strand.
TCCAGCCGAAGCCCGGCTTTCGGACCCGCGCACCGGACCGCTGGCGAAAGCCACCGCCAGCCTGCGGCGGTGCGGAGCCGCGGGGCCCGGCGCCATGGCGGCCCACGGGGAGGCAGCTGCGGCAACAGGGCCACGACGAAGGGCCAAGGCCGGACACCGGGAACACCCGCCCGAGCCGCAGTGCCCCAGCGCGCCGCCCCTCGGGGGAGCGCACGGAGGGCTGCGCCGAGCGGCCTCCTCCTGAGCCGGCCTGGCCCGGCGCCGCCCGCCNCGGCCGCCTGCTCCGGGAACGCCGGGCGCCCCGTTACCTCAGGAGCTGCCACAGGGCGCCGCGGACACCGCCGTGGCCGCCCAGGTGCTTCATGGCCCGCTTCAGCAGCTGCACGTACTCCGCCATCTTGGGGCGGCACCGACCGCTGCCGCGGCCGCCCCGCCTCCCGCCCTTCGCCGGGGCAGCGCCGCCTCGTCCGCCCAGCGCCCCAGGGCAGGCGGCAAGGTCGAAGCGATGTTGTATCGCCCGCTATTTGCTCGGTGGCTACCGGAAGGCGTGCAAACGCCCCGCTCCCCGCAGCGGGACGGGCCGCGGAGGCTGGGCCGGTCGGAGGCGGCCTGTGGGGCCGTCCAGGCCCGCGGCCGGCTTGGAGCCGCCTCGCCGTGGCTGCCCTTGGCCTGCCCCTGGCCTGCCTCTGAGAACGGGCGAGGAGAGGGATTCAGAGCCCCGCGGGCAGCCGCCCTGGCCAGCTGCCGAGCGTGCTGCTCCCGGCCCTGCCTCCGCCTCACAAGCGGCGCTGCAGCCGTGCCCTCCTGCACGGCCACCCGCTCCCGTGAGGACGCGTGGCTCCCTCGTCCCTGTTAGATCTCCTGCAAGGAGCTGTAGGCCGCGATTAGATGCCCCTGGCCACCTCTTCACCGAGCTGTAGGAGCAGAACTCAAATCCCACCTTCACAAGTCCGCGTGTCCCTGGCTGTTGGCAACAACCTTCTGCTGGAGCAGGATCTCAACATCCCGCTCCAACAGGACCCTGGTGTCCCAGGTACCGCCTCACCAGCGGAGGGGACGGAACGTTTCCCTGGACTGGCAGACCACGCTTCTCCCAGTGCAACTAGTGCGTAGTTTGCTTTGTTTGTGGTAACAGAGCAACTATCCATAAACATACCTAGCAGTGAGATCTTTCTTCTGGCCTCTGTTAAGGTTGCTGAAGGGTATTTTCTGACAAAGACACAGGTTTTGGCTTCCAACCCGTATCGTCTGGATCCATAAAAAGAGCCTAGTGCTCACATGTGAAGATCAGCAAGAGACAAAGAACTCCAGGATAGGGAAGAAGACCCCTTTTTAATAGAAATGTGGCCTTATTTCAGGCAGGCCACAAGATCTGTGATGAGAAAAGAGTTACCAAGACTGGCAGGGGGGAGTCCAGGATTGCCTAAAAAAATTAGAAGATAGGGAAGGTGACATCTCACCCCATGCAGACTATGGGTGGTGGTCTGACAAGAGCTTGACAGTCTTCCCTCTGCCTGGCTTTTTGCAACTTTGGCAGGCCATGTGTAATGGCCGTAATGTGTATTTCTTATTCACCTCTCCACCCTGCCATCTCCATCTAGTTTCACTGCCTTCTCCTAGTTCTGCACCAGCAGGAAGAAATATTTTTGATCGCCCTGCTGTGGATGTGGGGAGTAGTCTACTGCTGTCTCTGCAAGTCTGCTTTGGCAAGGTGCGGAAACTACTTCACTGACCTTCGCAAGGCTACACAGGCCAGCCAAAATAGATCCATGGTACCTTTTCAGAACAGGCAGGACTTGGAAAAGCACCAGGTAAACACATCATCAGTGCTGTGACTGGCACTGGCTGATGAGCGGAGCCCAGCTGTCAGTCAGTACTGGGAGCTGCTGGGTGGGAGCTGACACCGCCAGAACTGGGGATTTGGGAAGGGGCAAAGCAGGAGTCAAAATGAAAAATTAAGTAGGTGGTGTTAAACCTGAGGGGAAAATGAGATTGGGAAAAAGGTCTGTCAGACAAGTTCACAGTGTAGAAATACAGTACACATTTCAAAGTGTAGTGGTCTAAGTTTCCCATTTGAATTTTTTAATTTGAACACAAGTGATTTTGCATTGAAACATGAAACACAAGCCCTATTGATTCAGTGCTTTGCCCCCTTTGTGCTAAGTCTCAGGTTTTGGTACACTTGTAGCAGGTTATTTGCATTTGCACAACCAAAACTCGTATAAAATTTATTAAGTATATTAAAATACCATCAGATACATGAGCAGGCAGAAAAACAGGGCAGAAAATTTGCAGTCAGAATTCACTCATTTTGTTGTCTGTAACTTCATATACAGAAACCATTATTTTGATATAAACTACTGACAATGGAGTATAAAATACAAAAGAAACGTAGTTTAAATTAGGTCATCCAATTTTCGAAGCATTGGATAGGCTCAACTCTTGAACGAATTTCTAAGTCTATTCCCCATACATGTAACTGGGATCATTTTCATTGACTGAGAGTATAATTCCATGAGCATTTTCCCTGCTGGCAGTGAAATAACATCAGTTATTTTTTTGCCCCCAAGGGTTAAAATGATCTGGATCACTTCACTGATCCACGTGGCACCATGGACCGTTCTGCCAAGTGAAATGCGCTGTATTAATTGAGAAGAACCCCCGGCGGAGCAGTTCTATCTAGTTTCTCTGCTCTCGCAGGCAACTCCACCACAGAAGTTTAGTTAAAAGCATGCCCAGGACTTTGCTTCTGTGCTACGCCCCTTTCCCCCTACCACTCCACACAAGGCATAAATACTTCTCTCTCCTTATTAGCACCCCACCCCCCTTCCCCTAATTGCTCAGGTTGCCATGGTTTGGGCTGGATTGGCCCAATCCAGCAGAACAACAGATGCTCTCTCTCCTGTCCTGCTTTGAAGGGAGGCAGGAGAGACAAAAAAAAGACCTACTGGTTTAGAAGGAACTCAACTACTTCTGAAGTATTAATAATAAAATAAAATAATGTAATATATACAAAACCGTATCAAGCTCCCAGGATGATAGTTACATCACCAGCAGGCACTGGGGAAGTTCCAGACTGGACTTAGTGACGGATAGGAGCTGGATTCCAGATCTGGATTTGGGATCAGGATGAAAGGCAGATGAAGAGTCCTCCTCGGACACCAGCCATTGAAGAAAGCAGCTGACCCTTTGGTCCCTCAGCTTTTATACTGAGCATGATGCAGATGGGATGGAATACCCTGTTGGGCAGTTTTGGGTCACCTGTCCTGTCTGCTCCTCCCCACAGGTGGGACCCCTCTGCGCTTTTCCGCTTCCGACCCTCCAACGGGGCAAATAACAAAGTTGGCTGCCCTTGGGTGTTATGGTAATAAGTATAAGCAGGAGCCTCTCTGCATCCCATGCGTTGGCATCAGCTATAAACATGCGTCTGACCACTCTGAGAGGGAAGTTTCTGCCCAATATGCTGTTAATTTCAGCCGTTAGAAGAGGCCTAGCTAAAAAGCAAAGTTACTGAACAAAATTGGTCCCGTTTTACCTCAAACCAGGACATAAGCACAGTTAACTTGAAAATATACTTGAGCAAGCATGACATCAAGATCCAGTTACTAAAAAATAATCAGGAAATGCATTATTTCACCCAATATCAACATCCACAAAAACCTGAAGCATCCAGATGGTGATACTCTAGTGGTCCAAATGACTTTCATCTCCAACACAGTGACTCCGACAACACACTTGGTTCCTACGCTCAAGCCAAAATGCACAGCCCTGACTTCTTCTGATAAAGATTCATATAGGAGAAAATTGTATTCCCTACTAGTCGTACGTCAGAGCGAGTGTAGGGCTTTACACTAGAGAGCTCAGAGCGTAAAGGAAGACTGAGGTGGGCTGTTCACAGGCATGTACTAATGGAAGAATTTTTACACATGTGAAGAAAAACAGAGGAGCTCCGGCAAGATGGATTCGTATGGTGAAGAACAAATGTTCTTTGGGGTTATTTGATAGAGGTATGAGGAGGAAAGGCAAGACTGGGCGCTAGGGATGTTTGTCGAGGGAAAAAAGTGAGATGCTACAGGGAAACAAAGTTGGAGAGTTCCCAGACAAGTTTTTGCTGTTCACCAGAAGAGCACTTTTTTCTACAAAGCTCTTCCTTTTCCCTTCAGAGGAGACCAAAAGGCTGTGGAAAGTTCCTTATGAGAGAGAGCAACTGATTAGCAGTCCAACTGGGGAACAGGGCTCTAGAAGTTCGAGCGGGTCCAGAGGAGCGACACAAAAATGGTCAGAGAGCTGGAACACCTCTCCTATGAGACAGGCTGACAGAGTTGGGGTTGTGCAGCCTGGGGAAGAGAAGGCTCCAGGGAGACCTTATTGTGGCTTTCCAATATGTAACGGGAGCCTGCAGTGACAGGATGAGGAGTAATGGTTTTAAACTGCATGAGGGTGGATTTAGATTGGCCATTAGGAAGAAATTCTGTACGATGAGGGTGGTGGGACACTGAAACCGGTTGCCCAGAGAAGTTGTGGATGCTCCATCCTTGGAAGCATTCATTCAAGGTCAGGTTGGACAGGACTTTGAGCAACCTGATGTAGTGGGAGATGTCCCTGCCCATGGCAGGAGGTTGGAGTAAATGATCTTTGACGATCCCTTCCAACCCAAACCTTTTTCTGTGATATGATGATTCCAAGTACTGAGAAAGGTAGGTTTTCAAAATGGAGGCAAGAGAGAGCCTGGAGTGTTTTGATGGGTAAGAGACTCTAAGTGCTTATTTCCAGCTTTCATAATTAGTAAACTCATTGCATCATCCAAACTTTTTATCTTTTACTAATGCACCTTACAAACATTTTCTCTGCAGTGTGTCAGCGGGTAATTAATTTACTTCACGTCCTGGTTTCGGCTGGGGTAGAGTGAATTTTCTTCCTAGTAGCTGGTATAGTGCTGTGTTTTGGATTTAGAGTGAGAATAATGTTGGTAACACACTGATGTTGTAGTTGTTGCTAAGTAGTGCTTATAGTAAGTCAAGAACTTTTCAGCTTCCCACGCTCTGCCAGTGAGGACATGCACAAGAAGCTGGGAGACAGCACAGCCAGGACAGCTGACCCAAACTGGCCAAAGGGATATTCCATACCATACCATGCTCTGTATATAAACTGGGGGGCGTTGGCCGGGAGGCTGGGATCACTGCTTGGGGATGGGATGGGCATCGCTCAGCAGGTGGTGAGCAACTGCACTGTGCATCACTCGTTTTGTATATTCTATTATTATTTTCTGTTTATTCGCTTTCCTATTAAACTGTCTTTATCTCAGTCCCAGAGTTTTACTTTTTTTCCCGATTCTCCTCCCCACCCCACTGGGGAGGGGGGAGGAGTGCACGAGCGGCTGCATGTTTAGTTGCCGGCTGGGGTTAAACCACACTTCATGATACAAACATTTCAGAATTTAAACATGGACAGAATGGCAGCTTATTTCTCATTTGGGATGCTGTTCTGTGTTACCTGCACAGTCACGCAAATGCTACATTCATTTACAATAGAAGACAAAGAAGAAAAACAATTACATTTTTTCAATTATTGAGAAATCAGTTCTGGGATAGACCAAAACCTGTGATAATTTCACAATTTTAAACACGAATAAATTCACTATTTATCCGGTAGTATTTAAAAATAAGATAATTAAACCTGAACATCTGTATTTCTTTCAAAATAAAAAACATGTTCAACCATACTATAACTTCCAACCTAAAACTGATCCATAATGAATCAAATAATCATTTCCAAATATACATTATTGCATTATATGACATGAAGATCTGTGATCAGGGTTCATTACAATACATACTTCTATGTCGTGTTTTAAAAAGAAAAAAAAAATTGGTAAATTAAATTTTATAACTAATGAGTTTTCAAATTCATAGGCCAGAAAGTAGTAAGCATGGAAACAAAGGGTTAATAGCAATCAAGGTTAGCAAACAGCAAGATATTGCAGCTATCATAAATCCCAGAGACTTAATATAATGGACAATACTACATCCTGTACTAAAATCGTAAAAGATCCACAAACTCTTCGTAATCATATACACTGGGGTAGGTCTGTTAAGTCAATCCATATAAAACACTAACAAAGTAAATTGGTTATTGCAATTGTTTTCTATAATAGAAAGTCACAGTTTATTTTAAAAATACAGCCAAAATAGAATTTACCAATTTAACCAGACATTTACAGGGATTTTTTTATACAACAGCAAAAAAACTAGAGTGACATTGTAATGCTTACACTGAAACAGATGTATGAGCAAACCCCAAAGGCTGAACAAAATGAACAGACCAGTTTCAAAATGAACAGACTGACTTTTGCTGACACTGAAGATCACACAGAGAATAAACATATGGACAGGTAAGTTTGTAATGGCAGAAAGTATTGAAATGAATGTACTTTGGAAAACAGTTTAAAATATCACAATTATTTGCACAGGAACTTTACCGGTATGAAACAAGCAACCTAAACCCACGTATATATATGTACAACATATACTTCCATGAAAAATATTTGAACTAGTAAGCTTATTATGTGTAACATTGCCCCCATCTTTAAATGACAGGATTCTAAAATGTATAAATTTGTTTTTCCTTTCATGTGATTTATATTAAAATGATTTTTCTTGCTCTTAACATTGAAAATTTTAAAGCTGTTGAAATGAAACTTACCCTTTCATTGGCAAAGAGACGACTTTTTTTTTTTTTGGCTAGGAAATGCCAGTTTGGTTAAATCATGATTGGGTATGAAAACTGTCAGACTGCTGAAGATCAAAAAGTTGAAAAATAAATTAAAGATGAAAGGAAGAGGTCACATAAATAATGAGATATTTTAACATCCATGGGGGAGTGAGCTGATTACCAGTGTTATAGAAGAGCATGAAAGAAAGCAGTAATATTAGCCAGCCTTTCATTCAGTAGCAAAGAACATTTATTCACAAGACTATAAATGACAACAAATCACACAGCTGGTAATGTGAGGTCACGTCAGCATAAATAATAGCTGTTAGAAACACTAAGGGCCTGAGTTGCAGGTAACTTAATATGTTCCATCTAACTGAGCAGCAATTATCTTTAAAAAACAAAACAACAAAACCAGAACTCCACTGTTTAGCCTTTCCATGAGCTGTTGCATTATTCTCAGATGACTGCAATGGTTAACATCCAGAAATAAGGAAAAAACATGTTCATCCCTGTATTAATTTACCTGTTTTAAAGCTCCCATTCCTGAGAAAAACCACTTATTCCTCATTCCTTATCAAAAGCATGAATTTATAGTTTAAGAACGATGAATGAAAAATCTTGATGAGCAAAGTGAGTAACGCTGAAGCAACAACCTGTAGTACAGGATCATCATGAAGACGAGAGATTACACTTGCCAGGCAGCGTAAACCAGCTGCACCCTACCATCAAATCATTATTGAACTTATGATGAAAATTTATTATTATGAAAAAAACGTAAGAAGACTTTGGGGGAAAAAGAGTTACTTACCAGTAGCCAGAGCCCTTTGTAATGCATTGTGTGCATGCATGTTTGCTCTGTGGAGGTCCAAACATCAGAGGTGTCCAAGATCAAAAAATGGGTGGTTTTTGGCCCTCACAATACTGTGGGTGTGTACTCATCTCTCGCCCTTTTCCTTGACTTGACAGCAAGCACAGAGTTATAATACTCTGTCAGACACACAGAGGAAGGGAGGAGGGTATATGGTTCTCACATATACGGGCAACCCACAAGTAGCTCAAATCTCTTTGAGATGAGCAACTTTTCTTTATGTGCATATCCATATAGATGGCCACAGCGCAGTAATTAAGTGTCCCAATATCCTCAGCAAAAGATGGCTGGCAGAGACTTCTTTGGTTGAAGATTTCTTGAACCAGTTACCCAGTTTGCAAAGATATGAAACAGATTATTGAGCAAAGCCTGATACGTACTCTGAGAACTTCTGGAGTATATCCTGATTACTGATGGTGAGTCAACCATAGTGTTCAAGAGAGGCAATACAGTCCGTTACCTAGTTTGGAGACGGTTATCCTGTTTGATTTCTCAGCTGGTCAAGAGAACTAGATTAAAGATAACCTGAAGGTCTGTCCCATGCAACTAAGAAGACAATATTCTCTTGCAACCCAATATGTGAAGGGAAATCTCAGACCTGAAAATACAGGATTTAAAAAGAAAAATATGGATGGGTGAATTTCCCGATTTGGTGATCTGGCAGAAATCCCAGATGAGTCCAAGGGATTTGCCAGGAAAAGAACAGTAAGAGGTGTGGGAGGAGAAAAAGTCAGCCATCAGGATTTGGATCTTCTGCTGCCCTGCAGAGGTGATGGGCATCAAAAAGAACAGCAAGGACACATTTCAAACATAACCTGAATTTAAACAACCTGATGCAAAAAATGACCAAGGTTCTTGTGCTTTTGACACATCCTAAGGAAGCAGTCTCGACCCAGCAGTCAGTGGTAATGGCAGTGCACACGTTACTGAAGTAGGCCAACTTGTATTGAAACAGACCAGGGTGCAAAGAGGCAGCAAGAACAGAAATCCAGAGAAAATAAGGTTCTAAGGCCGTTTCTTCCAAAACAGCACTCTGACAAAAAAGTCCGAAAAAAAAAAAAAAAAAAAAAAAGAAGCATAACTACTATGGAAAGGCAGCTAAATACCCATCAAGAACCGCAAGAACCTTGCTAGGGCATGCAGAGATGCAGGAAGGCTAAGGCTCATCTAGAACTGAGATTGGCCAAAGATGTCAAGAACAAGAAGAAAGGGTTCTTCAGAGGCGTGAGCAGTAAGCGCAGGGAAGACACAGACCTATTGCCTCACAGGGCAGGGAAGCTACTCAGTAATAATGCTGACAAGGCAGAGGTTCTCACTATCTTCTTTGCCTCTGTCTTTACCAGCACAGCTGGACCACAGAGCACAGGACTGAATAGCTACAACAATGCATGTGTTGACCCACGAATAGTGGAGGAAGGGCTGGTCTGCACCTTCTTGCAAGGGCTCAACCCACATAAATCCACGGGCCTAGAGGAAATCCACCCTAGGGTATTAAGAGAAGTGGCTGACATTGGTGCAAGGCTGCTGTCCATAATATTTGAAAAGTCTTAGAGATCTCAATATAAGAAAGAAATTTTTTATGCTGAGAACAATCAGTCACTGCAACAACCTCCTCAGGCATGTGGTGGAGTCCCCATCACTGGAGGTTTTCAAGATGCAATTGGACAGGGTGCTAGATAATCTCATTTAGGCTCCCTTTTCCACAAAAGGTTGGACTGGATGATCTTTCAATGTCCCTTCAAACATGGGTTGTTCCATGATAAAAATAGATGAGCTGAGGGATTCAGTCGCTGAAGATTTACATGGGTAGAAACACCAGTATTTTCTCAGCTCTTTCTAAATCTGGACAGTACCACGTGGGAGGCTACATCAGCTGAATCTTTTGGCCAGCTGTAAACAAAGAACTGTGTATCACACCTGAGGCTCAAGCTATGGAGTGAAAGATTTCTGCAAGGATGTGAGTGAGATTTGCACGATGTGCAAATGTGCTGCATTTAGAAGGAAAACAAGGTTTTACTTCTACCTTACTATTATCTGGGTTACGTGAATCTGGAGAATGTTGGAGTCAATCTCTTCCAAGGGTATTGGAATGCCTGGGAAACCACCTCCAAAATATTCAGGAGTAACGCTGGCTTCCTTAAAAGGTTTAACACAGAGGACTGTAAATCTCCCATGCCTGCTAGGGCCAGAAGTGGGTTAGGGACAGCACAGAGCTAGAAAGCAGGGTCAGAAGTTCTAAGGAGAGCAGAAGTGAAAAATGGTATACCTCCCATCTGCAGCTTGGTCCAACAGACAGCAAGATGGACGTCTAAGCCCTGGGGAGAGAACAAGCACAGCATATCGGCAGCAACTGCCCTTCCTATTTCCATAAACCCTGCTGCTGATGTGCATAACCCTGCTAATGAGATGCATACCTCCTGCGACGCAGAGAAGTAGTCCTCATGCTCCTCTCCACAGAACACAGAAGAAGAGCTTGAATCTGGCACTCTTTGAAAGGCAGAAGGTGGGAAGAGCTCAGCTGCCATGGCCGGCTCCAACACCGAAGGCTGTTCTCCAGCCAGTCAATAAGTGCCAAGGCAGAGCAGGGGAAATGGTTCCATCCCATCAAGGGTCCTCAGCACTGAGTGCTTGGGTCTGTGGTATTGGGTGTGACCGATCCTGTAGTACAGCCTCAGATTACAGAGCTTGGGTGGCGGACGATCCGAGCAGCTCAAGTCAGTGGAATTGAAAAGAACACAGAAATTCAGTGTCAGAGGCAGTTTTCTGGTTGAGATCCTCAGGTGCTGAGAAAAACTACAGAACCCACCCAAGCCTCATCTAGTGGTCTCTTGGTGTCAGGGTGGCCTTGGAGCTGCTACTGCAGAGTAGGCAAAGCCCCCGTTTAAACTAATGTTTTGGCTGAGCAATTTCTGGTTCAACCATGTGTTTCTTGATTGGGTGAAGCTCTTCCTCACCCAACGTTGCCAGAGAAAGAGAAGGTTTATGATAAATAGAACTCGGCTTTGATCCAAGGTTTAGATAATCCTAAATGCTAGTGTCTGAGGTAGACCACCGCTTTTACTAGGATACTTGTCTCATTTTAAGCAATGGGGATTAAATGTGCTAGGGATGTATAACTTCCTGTTGCAAAAGGAAGCAAGAAGCAACCGTATGTCACTGTTACTTGCCAGTGAGGCACATGCCTCAAGACAGAAAAACATTTAAACCCATCCTTAGATGGAGCTATGAGTATGATTCAGGCAACATATATGAAGTATCTCGACCCATTTCTAATAAGGAAAGGAAAAGCAGCAGAGACCATGCTCCCATAGGGAGGGGCACTGGATTTGACAAACTCAAATTTAAGAAATAATCATACAAGACCGGTTGGAAAAGAGAACTACATAGCCAAAGGCTAACAATGATAAAAAAAATAAAAACATGAACACAAGTTAAGAGGCATCTAGGATGCCTCCATCGTTGTGCGCCGAGTATGAAACAGGGAGGGGTAGTGTGAAAAAGCTTTAACTTCTGAGACCAGAAAAATCAAAAGAATGCTGTCTTTGAATACCTGCAGTATACACTCCTCTGTCAGTTTTTCATAGTATAAAATAGCTGATGTCTACCAAGACCTAATACTATGACACGGTATTCCTTTGAATCCACAAAACAGTCAGTACTAACTCCTTGCTGCTTCACTTTTGATCAACTGCATCAACATACCATCAGAATATTTTAAAATGCGAGCTTCCCCTGCTTTCCCTGCACTTGTAATGTGTCCAGTGTTTCATTCAACAAAAAACAAATCTCTCCAAAACAACAGGGAAAAACTAAGTTTGGTTGTAACGGTCTTATTTTCATGGAAACATTGGCCTTTTCAGGATGTTTGATCACATATTTTCCATTTGATCAGTGAGAAAGAACTAGTAGCAAAACACTGAAAACACAACTCAGAAAGAGGAAGTTAATTTATTTGTCTACAACATCAAACTAAGTTGAGATGCCTTAGTTCAGTCAAAGCTTCTTCAGTTTCTTCACAAGCCTGGTCTTCATAAACAAATATTCCAAGTTCATCTATCTACAAAAATAGGATGGACAATTCTCGACTTTCTTCAGATACCAAGTTAATTTACAAGTCCTTGAAGATCAGATGAAAAATAGGAAGTGATCCTATATTCTGTAATGCACTCCACCACGTTTCCCAAGTGTACTGGAAAGGAGGAATATTAGCCTTCTTTGGAAAGGTGCATGGGAAGGCTTATAGCCATCTCTTGGAGACAGGGTATGCATTTACATCACCATGACTGCCATGGTATAGAATCCTTGACTGCTACTTTTATACGGCATGACCAATTATCTGAGAGTTGTAGTCCGCTGTCTCCATTCGCAGAATATATGGGATGATGCTATCAATCTGAACATTTCCAATCAGTCCTGCAAAGAATAGCTCTTCAGTGATGGCAGCACTCATCAGCCTGAGAGCAGGCAGTCGGAGAAGAAGTCTAGACAATCTGGAAAATAAGTTTGGTAAAAAGTGTTACCTGTGGTCACAGATTTTGATGTTCTTCACAACCATGTTATCAGTAAGAGACGATAAAAAATTAACAAGGGACAATACCGGTCAAAATTTATCTAGTTCATGAAAGGCTTAAATATTTAAATCAGTATACTATTAAATTTATGTTTAGTCACATCTTCAACAGTACAAAAAATGTGAATATGCCTGTCAATTACATGGACTGTATAATGTTTGGACTTAGTTTGGATTTAGTTTGGATTAAATGAGGAAATATTCCAAGTAAGTGCAATTGAACTTGAGAACATTAAAAATATTTATTTTATTTCCAATATTTGGAAATGAATAATGAATGAGTAGATAAGTAATACTCATAATATGTATGAGTACATGCATAATATTTGAAGTGCTCTAAAGGTAATTTCTTACCTTTAAGGAGGTAAGAGGAAAATGTACATATTTATTACAAGAAATACTGTACAAATCAGTATCACTGATGCTCTGAAAAGAGAATCAATCAAGTAAGTGTAGAAGTTTACAAACCTGTAAGTATCATCCGGATACGCTTTTGTTACATAGTCTTGGAACTCCATGTAAGCCTTTTCTTGAAATTTCTCAATCTGTACCACATTTTCTAGACCTGGATGATCTGGAAAAAAACCCGCTCTACATTGTTATACCTATTCTATATAAGATGCACTAAAATCCATACAGATTATCTAATTGTAACCATATTGAAATCATTATTTGGTAGCTGTAGCAACTTTACCGTTTTAGTGGAGGACACTGTTTTACCTCCTTATATTTCTTCTCCTCTATGTTTATGTTTTACTCGATTTTTTATAAATACAACCAGACATTTCGAAGAGCTCAAACACATGCAGTGCTTGCAATGTTTACATCAATCTTGATACAGCTCCATTCTCTGGGTAGGAGTAGAACAGCATTATATCAATGCACTGACATTTATTGGAATATTTTATGCACAAATAGCATTTGGGTGGGAACTGAAAGATAAAATTGGTATCAGTGGAAAAAGTAGAATAAAAAGCTATGAAGCTGATTCGTTTCCTAAAACTGTAGAAGATATGTAGCAGATTATTCTTTTTCAACTGGTTGATGCATATTTTTCCAACTTGCTAAACATAATTTTTAGCAGTGACTTAAACACTTGAAATCTAAATCTTGCTAAAATGAAAAGATATTAGCCTAACTGCCAAGATGCATTTGGAAATTATTATCCGGTAATTCTGAACACTTCACATGGTCTGTAATTTTTATGATCCATCTATCTTAATGTAAATATTTTACTGCCATAGTAGCATGACAAATCATGTAGATTTTATTTTTCAGAAATGGGATCATAAATGAGCTGCCAAATTATGTCAGATATAAGATTATTTCTAGCTAGTCACTCCTCCTCTCCAAATATATGGCCTTCTGTTAACAAAACCATGAGTTTTTGGTCTAGCTCTGCAGATATGAAGCTTGCAGAGCAATTTAGCAGTCATGTGATACATGGGACACCCCCGAATACATAATTTGCCAGAGGAATATTTTGTCCTATACAGTAATTCAGTCATTCTGAAAGAATGATTTCAAATTTATGCAGAGGACAAGAGGTTAACAAGTTCGTAAAGCAGCAACACATTTTGAAGAGCCATTGTTGACATGCACTATGCATCACTTCATGATGCTGCTTTTAGAGCAATGTCACAAATACAGCCAGAAGTCAACTTCCAAAAGCCGTAGTTTGAAGACAACTGCCAGTAAACTAGTAGCCATTTATAAAGACGCAAAGTCTTCTAGGCACTCCCTTTATACTCATCTTTTTGCCCAAAGCTGTGACAGTCAAACAGCTAGCTTGGCAGAGCAGATTTTCAGTGATCTTCAAGTCTCCCGCTATGGAAGGTGGCAAATCAGCAGGACCTACTAAAGCAGATGTTCTTACCTTAGGACTCCGCTGCATGTGCAGCCCAGCCCCATTCGGCAGCAGGGAAGTAAAATCCCTGAAATTTCAATTTCTGTCCCGTGAAATAATTTCCGGAACATCCCTTCTGTTCAGGGTACTGAACATAACTTTCAGGTTTTCAGATTTTGTTATATGGCTTATAAGATCAAGAATATTGGCAATGCGTTGCCATTAAAGCAGCCTGACATCATTAGGAATGTGATCCTGAAAGTATGTGAGCTAAAGAAAAGTAATCTTAATCATGTGACTGGATATAGTCTTTTTCAATATATTTTTCCTTCTACCTTCCGTGTTGTCAAAAGTAATCGGAAGGAGACAAATTAACTTCAGACTAAACAAATAAGTAAATAATGCTTTGCATGTGTGAGGTTCCTAGAGGAGTATTTTCTGGTGTCTAACAGGACTGATTTCTTCAGACAGGCCCACAGATTCTGTCATAAATCCTAGTGCACATTCTGCTAGAAAAATGGGCTTGAGGTATTCTTCCATCATTTTGTTTCTTTGCTGAAGCAACCAGTTCTGAGTGTGGGAATGTCATGAAAAAACTATTTTGGATAAGGAACACCTAAAGGAGAATTACCTCTCCTGCAAGCATTATCTTTTAAAATTAAACAAGCAAACAGCCTCCCACCCTCCACTTAAAAGAAGTCTCTGCCTCTTCTGAAATAATGGTGAAGAGTCCAGGCAACTCTTCAGTCCTCAGCGGAAAAGAAAAATTGCAAACATTTTCAAGTGCTCTTAATATTGCAATTAAACTCATGGTGGTTCTGCTTATCAGAAAACTGAAATCACTCCTGTACTTCAGTGGACTATAGAAGCAAACAGATAAAACCATGCAAAATTCTCCTAGTCATGAGGAATGACAGCAGGATTATCTTCTATAGTGAAAACGCTCAGGATCTGATTTTCCTTATTGATCCACAACAGAAGAATATCATTGGAACTCTGGGAATTTATCATCTTTCCTGGAGGGTTCTAACAGTACTTATACTGCATCTCATTTGCAAGAACATTTTTTATTTTAGAAGTCTTCCATTAATGCAATATGGAAAAAAAAAAGCAAAAGGCAAAAACCAATGGAAGATACACAGGGTTTTGTCATGCACTTAGATGAGTACCATGAATTCCTGCTCTTGCTGATGCTGCCACTTTTACTGGGAGATGTGGATATGTCTTGTAGATAATACGTATAGAAAAGATCATGTAAATATGAGGGAAACTGCAAAGCAAGAACCTTACAATTCTTTTTTTTAAAAAAAATATATATATTAGATATTTTGTGTTTATATATTTTTGAAAACCTGCTTAAGATTTACGTTTTGGAAGCGTCCAAGTACCAGAAGATTTTCTCACCTCAACTGATTCTTCTGTGAAAGGGTGAGCTGCAACTAAAAAAGTTCTTCTCAGATCTAATAAATCTGCAGAACTGACAAGGACCTAATATCCAATCCTCCTCCATATTCTACACTACTGACAGGGGGCAGGTCACTAAGATTCAGACAGCTTTTTAAGATTTGCTCTGATCTTTTCTATGGAACATCAGCATTTAAAAAAGGCAGAGCAACGAGGATTAAGGAAGCTGTTGATGCTTTAAAACTTTCTAATGCAAAATGAAGTGACTGAAGATTTACTTTCTAAATGTAACAGTGAAAAATTCCTGGAGATACAGAAAGTACCTGAGGTTTATATATTTTTCTTTTATCAAAAGGTATGGTTTTGATTTTGTATTAAATCCCTAAATTCTGAATGATGACTTTAAGACCTGCAGTATACTGATACTATATATGAACGCCTTTAGTGAAAAGTTAATTCTACAATTTTAAAATAAATAAAATTGATTTTGTAATTTTCTACAGTCCAGGCATACATATTACATTATCTAACTACTCTGTCACTATCTATCATAACCAGAGGACTCTTCTTTCTCCATACTGTTGACTAATTTCCCAAAAGGAAAAAGTAATCATTATTTTATTTTATCTTTGCTGTCTAATGTATGTCCATTAATGTTACTTGGAGTACATGAGGCAGATACTGTTCAGAAGACAGAAATAATAAGGGAATATTTGTGATGTTCATTCACCAGAAATGCTATACATATTATTTATTTTCAAAATACCCATGTGAAGTGAGATGACATGTTTCTGTAATTTTGCATCAGAGAATCGATACCCAGACAGATAGTCTTTGATAGATTAAAAATCCAACTTCATTCCATCTCAGCTGGATGTGCAACACGTCTGAAAATTAAACTGCCAATCCTCAGAAGTACCCCAGAAAGGAGACACAAAATTAAAAGCAATAAATAAATAATAAATAAAAAATCAGTGGCGGAGGCAAGAGTAAGATTGAAGGCTCCAAAACAGCATTCAACTATTTACATTAGAAGATTAACCCTCCTCTTCCTACAGTTCTCATTACACACCTTCCAAGATTCCTCAACAAGCAAGGCAGTAATTCTACAGGTGACAGTAACCGTGTATAATGAAGCAGGCAGAAGTTATATCACAAAAAATAGCATAGTTTAAAGTTTTATATTTGGAATAATTACGTACCAGGACTGAAGAGGACGATTGCTTTCAAATATGCATATTCATATCCATCTAGGCAAAGCTTAACCATGCTGTTACAGAACTCTTGCAATTTGAAGATATGCTCCATTACAAGTTTTCCTCTGTCTGTTGGCAGTTTATCTAAGTCAACACACACATAAATATAAAACCCCCAAGTCAACATGCATGCAAAAACCGTGGTCACACTGGATTTTCTAAAATAATGATTTGTATTAGATTCAAACAGTGGGAAAGCTACGCCATCTATAAGCTCACATGCTAAGTCTGAGGAATCTTGACACCAACAATTATGGACTATAACAATATATTTTTTTTTTCTCCTTTTTTCCCCCCCCACTTGCGTTGTACAATTAGGTCGCTTGCTGACACTAAAGCTTCCACAATCAGGGGTGGACTAGAGCTTGAAATGATCAAGGAAGGGAAAGACTAC
Organism: Chionis minor; assembly: GCA_013398295.1. NCBI lineage: Eukaryota > Metazoa > Chordata > Aves > Charadriiformes > Chionidae > Chionis > Chionis minor. Next base: position 1,245,305 of record VZSF01008264.1, read on the forward strand.
TTGTAAGTAAAGAAAACACTGCTACTGCGGACCTGTGCTCTGCGTCTAAGGGTCAGGTGCCACGAGACAGGTTAGTGTACAGTTTCGAAAAAAGCTGCACTATGCACCTTTCCTGATTTGCATCTAGGGAAATGTGGTTGGAGCAGAGCTGTTCCCCTTGGGTCAGCAACAGCTAAGTGGCCTGAAAATCCCATTCCCTCCCCAATCCATCCAACTAGGGTCCCTGGACCACACAGACTTGTTATCTCTTGGAGATGCTGCAGCTGGCGTACCACACAGCTGGAAGGCATTGGTTATTAATTACCCATTTCTGAATTCAAACTGAATTACCAAATTAAACACCAAATATATATATTTGTAATAATGATAAAACCATTATTAATTACTACAATATCCTTTTTGGTGAATGCACTCAAAAATTACGCAGACTAAAGTAAGTTCCCAAATTCCATTTGTATTTCTCCTGAAGACATTCACAGATTTGTCAGTACGTTTAGCTGATCCATTACATTCAGTGGTTTAATCACTTTGTTTTAATTATAAAATATTGTTATTTATATGATGATCTTGTGGATATTTTTAAATCACGAAAACCCCTCAGAAATAATTCCCTCATCATAAAGGGAGAGGAAAAATTTATAGTCTGGTGGGCTGTTTTTCCACAGCTTACCAACCTGTTTTTGCATACCATTAGTGACAGTGAATTTTCATCCACGTAACAGCAAATAACCCTAAAATCTAGTTAAATCTGAAAATGGTAAGATTTTTGTATGTGCATCTACCTTATTAAAAATGTGTTAAGACTGTGAAGAGATGAAGATTATACTGTTTTTGACTGGTTAGCTTTTAGTGCCTTGTACACGTTCACAAGCACATAAAGAAGATTAGCTGAAAGACTCCCCTGCCACTGAGAAGAACACCTCCTTCACTTGAGATGAAAGAGGAGGCCAACCCACACCTCTTTCATTTGAATGAAGAACACACAAAAGATGCAGGATGTAGGATTAATAAGAAAGGAACTATACTTCATGAAGATCTGTTGTAGACTTGCATGTACTCTAAAACTAGTACACAGAAGTCAACAAGTCAAGTTTGGTAAAGGAAGTGTATTGCCAAGTTGGCATTTGGCTGCTTTGTTTCATGGGTATGAACAGCAAGGACAGGTGGGTCGTTCTTTACTTTATACCCTTGATACAGAAGAATCATATCACACTACACTTGTGCTCTTCATGTCGATGCTGCCTGAAATACTCGTAATTTGATCTGACGTATACTAACAGAACAGCAGAACACTATTAGATACTACACAGACACACAACAAAAAATAAAAGTGCTAACCTATATTAGAAAGAAGGTCTTTTTTCTTTTTTTTTGCAGTTTGGGGGAAGGAAGTATTAACATAGCTGACTTTTGCAAAATTGCTAATAAATTCCATCTTGGGAACTGCTTTTTCTAGTACCGTTTTGTTTCAATACTAACTGCTAAACTCTACAGACAGTAAATTTTCACTAAGATAAGGATAATTAAAACACTTCTGCACAGTTCAAAACTTAAAAAACATGAAGTAATTCCCCAAGTCTGGCAATGCGCACAGTATACACCTTACCTTGCTGTAAACTGCCATGAAGGTGATTAACAAATGCAGTTAATATAGTTGCCACATTCATAACTTGTGAACATTGTGCAAGACCAAGCGTAAAAAGTTCGTTCCAGCAGGCTTTTACTAACGATATGCTGTTATCCTGTCTATTAAAAAATACAATAATTTCACTTAATAAAACCATCCATTTGCATTCACATTTTTTTTAATTTGAAGAACACTTCATAAAACATCCACCTACTTCGACCACTGCAACCAGTACCAAAATGAAGCCCTGCATCAAAATTATTTTTATTTCCATGCTAGGATTAAAATACCTATTTTAGAGTGACATTTGTAAAAAAGTAATTTTTGTTTTAATGATCTAAAAGGAAATAGATCTCCATCACAAAAGCAAGCTGAAGTTACACTAAATGACAACTGTCTATGCATATTCTATACTAGTTTTCTTAGGATTTACACTAATTTTACACTAATTTACACATTTACACGCATGGACAAGAAAAGTTTGCATTGCTCCTGTATCGTGGATGTAGAATAAACTCAAAGGTCTATTTTTTTTTTCTACTTGAAATCTGGCAGGTCAGTATAATTTCTTTATTAAAAATACATATGAAAACGGAACATGTGAGATCAAGTTCCTGAGCCTCCTGACTGCTGTTTTCTGTATCCTCTTCATGTTTGCAATCAGGATTGAAATACAGACTTTGAAGTCATGAGGATTTGTTTGCTGGAAGAATTAGTCCTTAAATTAAGTTTCATGTGTAGTCAGTATTTTTTGCCAAATGCTGAAGCTTAAATTAGGTGTATCAATCCATATTCAAGCACTTCCATATTAGCAACCTAACTTTCAGTATTGCCAAGCATCTCTAACTCGTAGAGGTTAACAAGAGCTCAGTACCTTAAAAAGGAAATCCTACCAGTGAGGAGTCAAATTCAGGTACCATGTTTCACAGTTTTAGCCAGTAAATACAAAAAATAGAAAGTTAAAAGAAGCACAAGACCTATTAAAGAAGAAAAGCATATTAAAGCTAGGATTTCAACTACAAAAATACAATGGAATGGGCTTCTGCAAGAACGTTGATGCAATCTTGAAGAACATTTCTGATGATTTACTGCAATACTAATGTGTCAAATGACAGGTTAACGTAGACGTGTGTTGTACTGGATTACAGAGAGCTCACCTAGGGCAATTTTTTACTGTGATCCAGCTCGTTATGGTAGGCATGATACTTGTACATGCAGCTTCCACACATATTTGTCATGTCCCCATTCATCTCCTGTCAAAGGAACTGCTGAGGAACAGTGAAAACAGGATGTGCTTGCTACTCAGCTGGTATGCGTGTGGATAAATGGATCATCTAGAGCAACTTTACCGCTGATCAAACTTAAGCAGCCTCAAAAAATTAAGAGGCTGTAACCAGCTTGATGAATGTTTCAGTAGGAAATCTCTCTTGCCTATAAAGATGCTCACACAGGAAGATGAACTAAGCACTAACTTGGTCTCCTTAACTAAATCACTATGACGAAGCCAACTGTCTTTCCAAGACTATGGAAAACATTGCCTGAGGAGGGAACCACCTGGATACAATTATCTATGTTCCTTACAAAACCATTACTATGGTTTTGTTTTGGCTCATCAACTCCCCTCAATTACTAGTACCATGAATTTCTCTTCATTTAAAAAGTGAAATGAGTCACCCTTCTAAAAGTCAGAATTATAATACATAATGTGCTCAAACTAAAAAAGATGCATTAATTTCAAATAAATTTCCACATGAAAAATGTTAGTATTTTAAGCTCTTCAAAAGGAAAACTTTATATTTATGTTAAATTGAGTCTAAATACACTCCTGCCCATGATCTTGACTGGAACTGTAAATGCTGGCACAGTTGAGTATTAACACTATTAAGACAACCTACTCCTCTGTTTTTTTTATTCAAACAGAAAACTATATTGGAAAGTAACATATTCAAAAAAACATGCAGGTTTTCTATAAGCATTTCTTGTTAATCTTTTTGGAGAGACAGGTCTTCTGTACAACATTTATTTTAAAAAGCAACTCCCATTTGCTGTTTTAACACTAATTTGCAGTGTCCCTCTGCTACAAAAACCATTAAAAATGTATAATGATATAAAGCACTATGTTAATTTGCCACCTATTTTGAAATTCTGCAGGGCAACAATTTCTACTAAAATAAAACATCATATTTACCTGATTTTTTACCCTTGCTATTGTTCAACTTTATAGAATTTCACTTTTTCCTTCTCCAAAACACAGGTTTCAATTACACACAATATAGTATCTTTCCTAAACAATGTAAAATCATTTGGCTTAAACATCTCAGTAAACACAAATGATAATCACAGATCATCCTCCTTTTCATAGCCTTCCTGGAAAAGTGGACAATCCCTCACTTTTAAAAGGAATTCTCTTTGATGCCACAGTCATACACTATTTTGAAATTGAATTAAAGAAAAACACTGTAGATAGGAACAGGCAAACATGATTTATACTCCATTTGTGTCAGACCTGATACAGTATCTTTGTTTGACATGTCTTTGTAAAATTACTTCTGAAAATAACATAAATCACTTTCCCCCGTGCTGTTTTGAGATGTTTTCTCATGATGACTGTCAACGTACTACCACATTTGGTTTAAGAATTTTAAGCAATACACCGAATTCTGCTGGAAAAGCAGGATGTTATACAAACTGTAAAAAGAATAATAATAATTACTTTCTGGTTACAGTAACCATTTGTTTTTGGAAAATCCCCCATTAATCCTGGATGCTTGCTGAATCTAGCTAACCATTGTCTTCATATAGGTTACTAAAGGCAAAATTGCTACTACTAATTCACCTATAAAGATAAGAATATTTGGGGATCCAGAGAGGAGCTTCTTTGTGGTGACTGCCTGATAAGCATCTTAGTTCGAGATGTAGCTATCAAAACATGATAGGAAGTCTTATTTAGTAAAAATTTATCAAAGTAGCAGCATTGTGCAGGTATTTGATTGTTATAAATCTACTCCTTTTTCCTTTGAAACCCAACCAAAGTACCTGAATTAGACTAAAGTTGGGAGTAGTTTTGATTAAGAAAATTTACCTTCATGATGAAGATCTATAAAACAGTTTTAATAAGTAGATTTGTATTTAAAATGTCCCTGAATAAGACAGTGAAAATAAAAAATTAAAAATTGCATATTCACAACATGAGTGAATAGAGTAACTGAATACTTACCCTAAAGCTTGGAAAGATGGAATGGAACGTGCCCAGTGCATGGACAAGAAAAGCAACCTGGAGGCAGACTCACAGATGTAGTGAACGTTAAGATATTCAGGCATAGGAGAAGGCATGGTAAGCTGGCAATAAAAAAAAAAGAAAAAAAATTCAGGTCAGTTATTTTACTTTCTTCACTAAAAAAACATAGTAAGAAAAAAATCAGTCTTAGAATTTAAGTGAAAAAATAAAATTGTTTTTTAAATAAACATGAGATAATCCTGAAATAGAATTGAATTACTGCCTTTTTCATTATTAGCTGCACTGTTATACCCTATAATAACTACAAAGCAATAAAAAAGGTAAACACTGAATATTTACTTCAGATAAAGATTCATGTCTGGGACACCTGGAGATGGAAAATCCCAAATAAAGCACAACTTTTGGGACACTGTCAAAGAATAAGAGTTTTAGAACAGTAATTGTAATTAGAATGAACTTGCTTACATTTATACATAGAGAAATACATAAAAAAAATTAAACACAGAGGCATCATTACTTTATAAAGCTTCCCCTGGAGGAGTGGTAAAGAGGCCTGAAAAATTAAGAGTTCCCACAATTCCTGGAGAGGGTGTGCGTGGAGGAATTCTATTTCACAAAACATCTATTTTTGTATTTTTAATTAATATTTTACAAATAAATACATCAAAAACCTTTCCATGTGTGAATAAAATACCTAATACACAGCAGCTCCCAAGTCCTAAAAATATAATCAATATACATCAGAAAGGACCAGCTCTACCTTTCTCAATATACATAAGTAAAATCAGTGGCGTTACCTGTGTATGTCAAGAAAGTGGGATTTGACCCCAAACGGCTAAATATAGCGTTGTAGTTTTATCTTCAGAAACGAACACTTCTTATATAATGGTTTGACTAACACAATTTTAAAAAACCCAGACATTTGCATTAGAGAGATGTTTACTTGAGCGACCAAAACACGTGCTGGAAGGGTGCCCTGGTTTGACCCCAGGTGACAACTGAGCACCACACACCTGCTCGCTCGCTCCCCCCCAGCAGGATGGGGGGAGAGAATTAGAAGGGTAGAAGTGAGAAAATTTGTGCACTGAGATAAAACCAGTTTCATATTGGACATAATATATCATAATAACAATAATAATGAAATGCAAAATAAAAAAAATAATAAAAAATTAAGAAGAGCAAAGAGGGAGAACTGAAAGACAAGTGATGCAAATCAAAACCATTGCTCACCACCAACCGATCGATGCCCAGCCAGTCCCCAGGCAGCAGCCCCCCACTGCCCATCTCCCCTCTAATTTATATGCTGAGCATGGTGTCACATGGATGGAATATCCCTTCGGTCAGCTGGGATCAGCTGTCCTGGCTGTGTCCCCTGCCAGCCTCTCCTGCACCCCCAGCCTACTCCCTGGTGGGGTGCGGTGAGGAGGACAAAAGGCCTCTGCTCCGCAGTAACTAAAACATCCCTGTGTTATCAACACTGTTTCTAGCACAAACCCAAAACACAGCCCCTTACCAGCCACTGTGAAGAAAATTAACACTATCCCAGCCAAAACCAGCACAAAGGGGCAAAAGTTTAATAAACTGCCCGGTACTGAAGTTTTCAGATGAGCAAGCTTTCTGATTTGTCCATGAAGAATAAGAAGATAAAAAAATAGATAAAAGAATTTTTGCAGGCTCACAAGAAGCCAGAAAATATATGGCTCGCTAAAAAAGAAACCGTATTTTCCCTTAATGATCGAAGTTAATTAATAGCTTATTAAAACAGGGTGTATACACAAAGGAGAAACTGACAAAAATACACCTAAGAGATTCAAAATCCTGTTGCAGATTGTATCAGATCCACCTGTTAACAAGTGAGAACGTGGATGTTAAGTCTCTGCTTTGTGGAACTTTTGTTTATGTAAATCCTTTTACGCAGATTATCTAGTATTTCCAGGTAAGAAGCTATAAAATAAACAGTGCAGCTAAGCCACTGAAGACAGCTGTGCATTTTCCTAAACAAACAGATAACCAGTGAACAAAAGCGGTGCATTCGTCAGAAATAAATGCCAATAACTGAAAAAATAGTTAATCTTCCAAGAAATTCAAAATAAGATTTAATCAGATCATTATTTGATATTACTATGTGAAAATGGTTATAAGCAGTCAACAGTAAAAGTATTAAGTACCCTGAATGCTACATGGGCATCACTGAGTAGCGGCCCCTCTATTTCGACGATATTCATGCTTGTTTCTCCACCGATCAGCTGTACATTGGCTTCAATACTTTCAGAGTTCTGGCACGCTGCACTCTCTCCTGGATTTAATGCTTTTGCGAGAGTATCAAACGCCCTGTAAGATCACAACAAACAAACAAATTTAAAAAAAATTTAAAAAAAAAAAATTTTAGAGACCATTTCAATTTAGGAGGAAGCTGCACATGTCTGAAACCTGTATTTAGACGCTTGTTTCAAAGAACCAGATTTGGAAAACAGAAGTCAGTAGCATGCTTTTCCTGCCACTCCACCAAAAAAAATGCCTGAAAACTCCAACTTACAGTGGCTCTGAAACAAAAATTAGCAGCAGATTCTGTTCACACTAGTCGCCAACAAATTCACAGTTTTGACATATTGATTGTGTTGCTGAATCACAGTTTGCCTTTCAAGATCTCTTTAGTGATGTTCACTGAGAGTGCTGGCATGAGCAGTTTGAGGACATCAGACTGCTGTTAAACCAACTTAATGCATGTGTATGTAAATTTTACAGACTTTTGCTGTTATGAAGCACAAATGGAAAGAGCTTTTTTTTTTTAAGTAATGAGTTGTGGATAGGTTATTCAGCTTAATTTGAAAAGACTGTTTTGAAATATGTAAGAGACAGCACTCTCATGCTTTCAATACCATCCTTAGTATCCTTTGATGTGAGGCAGTGACTCCTGTGAAAACCAAGCTGCATGCACAAACGTTACAGGGGAGATGCCAGGAAGAGCACAGATATATTATTCATTATTTTGCTGCTTGATGACAAATACATTGTTTTTCTGTGCATGAATACACCTGAGAATCAAAACTGATACATCTTCAATCAAAAATACACAGATTTGATCACTGCCTACAGACAGAAGACATATCATGAGATCACTATCATCTGTATACAGCGTTGTGTGAAAAACTTACGCACAGACATCTGAAAACTTTACAAAAGCTGATTAAGAGCCTGTATGTAGAACTGATTCTCACTTTATAGAGACACATCTATTACCACAGAACCAAAATCACTGCTTTAATAACAAAGTCTGGAGCAGAATTTTGCCACCTTCTCTTCCCCCACACTCCCTAACTATCTAAATTCATTAACATGTTAAAAAAAATCAAAACGTTTACTATGTTTGACATAACCATTAACAACCAAATGAAACATCACACTAAAAAAACCTGCTGACACTGCCTCAGGCTTGAGATGGTAAATGGACTAGTTTTTGGTCCCACACTAGCCTGCACACCTTGATGTGTACACGAGGGTAATTGAGGCATGCACAATTGCACTAATTGGACTAATCAGTGGACTACACAGACATACCTGGGACGTTTTCTGTCTCAGGTATACGGAAAGTAAGCATAAAGGGAATGCATTGATGGGTAAGCTCCACAAGTTGTATTATCCAGCTCCTACTAGGAGATCTGAATTTCAGGTGCTGCATGGCTCACTCTTGGGAGCCTTAGGTAGAAAAGGCAAACCCAGCAGCTCAGTGGCAGCTGCTTCTTAGGAAAAATAGCATCTCTTCACGTAGCAGGGACAGAAATGTAAGAGAGGAACAAGATCTCTCCTTTCCCCAAAAGGTAAATGTCATATGCATCTGCCATGATTCTGTATTTATTCTAGTATAGGCTGAAGAGTCCCTTTTAAATTGCGTGGCAAGTACACTGGTTGACCGTGTCTGCCCATCATATTCCAACTTATTCTTGAATGTTTGCTCTCAAAGAAATCTTCTCACTCCTATCTCAAACTGTCAGTAGTAAGCCAGCAGAAGTCAACAGAAGCGTTGCTTCTGCGCAGCTCAGCACTGTGGGTCCTTTTCACACATGAGCAATGGTTGCAAGGTAAAACAGCAATGAAAAGAGAATCTAGAACAAGGCTTGCCTGGAAGCTAGGAAAACAAGCCCACAAACCGAGAAAAAAAAAGGTTGAATCAAGATTAAAATACATGGTATTGATGTCCTTTGCTAGAAACAACTTTGTTTCTTTTTTTGTTGGGCCCAGTCACCAACAGATATATAGGACTGCTGATAACTGTAAAAAATGAAGATAGATAATGAAGCCATTAGAGGACAAGGCATATAACGTTACAATATAAAAGCAGTGGAATGCTAGCAGCAAAGTTTTACGCTAAATATGTGCCAACAAAAGTGAAAGTTTAACTACTGTAGCTGCAAGCTATGGAATATAATAAAAAACATTAAAAATGTGGATGGATAAAACTTCCTTCCTGAAATCCCTTAACCTCCTTTTCTTCAGTAAACATCCGTGTCTGTTAGATCAAGCTGGCATAGGGCCTGACAAATAAATCAAAGATTTAGATAAAAAATTTAGTTTCTGCTTGGGTAACAACTTCCCTTTCATAGGAATATTTAACTTGAACCTCCCCACTGGAAAACTATTAGGTAACCTACTAGAAAAGAATACGAATTAAGCTGAGTCAGAGTTCTTTCAAGCTCTCTGGCTGAGAGACCTTGGTGCCTTGTCATAGTGAGATTTTAAAAAATGAACAGAAACACTGAAGCTGGCAAAAACAAGCATCTGAAAGTTCCAAGAAATAAAGAAATGAAAGATTATTGTGCCTTATTAGATTATTATTACATCTTTTTGAACAGCCATAGTATTGAATGAAGTTTATCAGCATGTACAACAATAGCATTTACACAGCATATTCTTATATTCTTTACCTAGGACACAGCAAAGGTCCAAATCAGCACCTATATAAAGTCACATTGACTTTCTAAGCAGCATATAAACAAAAGAGCAGAACAAATGCATTCTGCTTGCAAATACACAAAGCAGTAGAGACTATAGGTGAAATCATGTATTTCAGTCAGTACAAACTAATTCACTATTTATCAGTCTTTTTTTCCTTGGTGGATTTACTCCACATACATTTTCAAAACAGCATGCACAATGTAGATGATCTGTAAAGGAATATTGCTGGGACAGCTGTCAGAAGCTTGCATGAGATGACAACCAAGGAAGAATATAACTGTAACTGACAGAATAACTGAATATGTGCTACAAAGAATACCTTACACATACGCTCACCAAAATGGCTCAGTTAAATCCAATGTAAGACACAAGTTTCTAAGATATTCAAGGCAGGAGGACGGGGAGATGATTCAAGACCAACATAGTGACCTTCTGTGATGGAGTGACTACATCAGTGGACAAGCAAAGAGCTACAGATGTCATCTATCTGGACTTCTGTAAGGCCTTGGACACAGTCCCCCACACCATCCTTTTCTCTAAATTGGTGAGATATGGATTTGATGGGTGGACTCTTTGGTGGATGGAGAATTGGTTGGATAGTCACATCCAGAGGGTAGTGGTCAATGGCTCGATGTCCAGATGGAGATCGGTGATGAGTGGTGTCCCTCAGAGGTCCGTACTGGGACCAGTACTGTTCAGTATCTTAATGACATCAACAGTGGGATTGAGTGCACCCTCAGCAAGTTTGCAGATGACGCCAAGCTGAGCGGTGCAGCTGACATGACTGAGGGACGGGATGTCATCCAGAGGGAGCAGAACAACCTTGAGACGTGGGCCCGTATGAACCTCATGAGGTTCAACAAGGCTAAGTGCAAGGTCATGCACCTAAGTCTGGGCAACCCCTGGTATCAATACAGGCTGGGGGATGAAGGGATTGAGAGCAGCCCTGGGGAGAAGGACTTGGTGTTCTGGTGGATGAAAAGCTGGACATGAGCTGACAATGCGCGCTCACAGCCCAGAAGGCCCAACCGCATCCTGGGCTGCATCAAAAGAAGCGTGGCCAGCAGGTCGCGGGAGGCAACTCTGCCCCTCTGCTCTGCTCTGGTGAGACACCACCTGGAGTGCCGTGTTCAGCTCTGGAGTCCTCAGCACAGGAAGGACACAGACCTGTTGGAGTCGGTCCAGAGGAGGGCCACAAAAATAATCAGAGGGCTGGAGCACCTCTGCTATGAGGACAGGCTGAGAGAGTTGGGGTTGTTCAGCCCGGAGAACAGAAGGCTCTGGGCAGACCTTATAGCAGCCTGCCAGTACTTAAAGGGGAACCTATAAGAAAGATGGAGGCAAACTTTTTAGCAGGACGTGTTGCAATAGGACAAGCAGTAATGGTTTTGAATGAAAAGAGGGTAGATTTAGATTACATGACGGAAGAAATTTTTTATGATAAGGGCGGTGAAACACTGAAACAGGCTGCCCTGAGAGGTGGCAGATGCCCCGTCCTTGGAAACATTCAAGGTCAGGTTAGATGGAGCTCTGAGCAACCCAATATAGTTGAAGATGTCTCTGCTCATTGCAGGGGAGTTAGACCAGATGGGACCTTTAAATGTCCCTTCCAATCCGAACTATTCTATGATATTCAATGAATGTATTTGTATTGATGGTGAGAATTCTGTGAGTTCTCCTGTGTAAAAAGAAAAAGCTTTTCAAGCTTTTAAGGTGATTAATACTTACAGGCATTAAACTACTTACACAGGTGGTTATCTCTAAGAAGCACTTTTATAGGATGATACAAAAGTTCTTAGGCTGTAGTACAAGATCTAAGACATGTTAAGGACAACCAAAAGTAAGAAAATCAGTTATGAAATTTACACTGAAATTAATTTCAAGTACAAACAACTGAAAGTATTTATTTCTCAAATGGAATTTCCTTATGATTTCACTTGGAAGAATCTTACAAGATTTATCTTCTGTATGAGTTCAGGCTGTTATTTTTAAATGCAGTTGAATTACCTGTATTTTTAAGTGTAACATGCCTTACCTTGTAACATCACTACTAGCTTGCTCTTCCTGCTGGAGTTCAGATAATGATGCATCTCCGTTACTTAAACTCTCAATCATAGAGAGCTCTGTGCTGCTTTGTGACAGGTCTTTGCATTTACTGAGATTTGCTAATGAAGTCACCACATTTGCCAGCGTACTTAAATCTCCCTGACATGCTTCAACCTAAGGGAAAAGTAGAGTTTTTAATTCTCTCTTATTGGAAGCAGTTTACTTGCAGTAGAAGAAACTTTTACATAAATGAAGAGTTGAGCATGTGAATAGACCTGTAAGAAAATTATTGTTTTCAGTAAATGGGTGATCATAATGCAGCAATTAGACACTGCACTGCTTCTAAAATATGAAATATTTAGACATTCACTTTTACAATAGCTATCTATTTCTTTCAGAAAGAATGCTGCAGATGGTAAGCAACTGCAGAAAGAGAATTTATCATTTCCACTCACTAGTCAGTCACCAGGACTATAAGACGGCACTAGATTATATTTTTAGCACCTTCCTTCCTTCCTCGTGTAAATGAGTCAGTAGTAAAAGGGTAGGAGAACGTCTGAAAAGAAGGAATGGGTGAAAAGCCACCTTTAAAAGCAAGCAGAAGAATAATTCTGCTGCAGCCTTTTTGGGTTTTATGTCTGTCTAACTGCAAGGGAAGGTGATTCAGTATTGACCAGCAACTCAGAGGCAGTAAGACAGGTTTCCCACTCTGCCCCACAAAACCCAAAATTAATAAGGAAAGCGCATCATTACAGGCAAGTATGCTGCTGCTAACACCAGCATGCTACATGTCATTTAGCTTGCACTGTCATAGTCTACAGACAGAGCCAGAAAAGTGAAATGGAATAAACAACTTTTGATGGGGCCATTTGCAGACAGAGCAAGCGAGGCAAAATGCGTGAAAACAGTATGAGGTAATTTAATACAAAAGCTTCCTACTGTGCATGCGTAGGGAAGTCATCACATGGTATTAGTGGATCAGTAAGTGTAACAAAATGGAAACAAAGGAAAATCAGCTTAGAAATAAGATTGCTGCTGAGACAGCTCTTATTAGCGTTGGGAAAAAAAAAAAAGAGCAATTCAGGGGAAAAAACCTAACACTATTTATGAAATGCACTGTGAAAATGTGAGGTTTTGCAAACATCTCACTTTATTGGTACAAAAGAAATATCCAAGTGTCAGGATTGGCCCTTACAAAGGAAAATAATGCAGCCCTTAAAGCATTTACTTTGTAGAGTTTTTAACATTTTCACTATGCAATGCTAAAAGAATTCTTGTGAAGAGACTTCCAACACTGGCTAATGTTGCAAATGAGTGTTTTAAAAAATTAATTTAACAAAACAGAAGTACAACAAAACAGAAGACCCATCCCTCTCCACATACACAATTACAGCAAAAAACCCTAATTAATGTATCAGTCATATCATCATATACCTTATCTGGAGTCATCAGCACAGTAGGCTCACTTTTTATTGCAGACTGGTGAATGTTAACAAACATTCCTGATTCCAGCAGACCTGTTGATCTGACACAAAACAGCACACGTTTTAATTTTGATTAATTTTAAAATTAATTTTTCCTGTTTCAGGAAACAGGGCTGCTTCTGAGTAGAATTTACATACCTTGCTGTTTCATTGTCTGTTACAAAAGTTGGAGTTGCAGCTAATGGGCTACGAAGATCTTTCCGAATATAGATCTTTTCTGTAGAAGCTGCGCAGTTTGAAGATTTTTCTCTTGACACTTCAATAGGTTTCCTCTCACACTGCACAGCTAACAAAACAACATGAAACATTAAGTCACACCTCAAATTACAGACTAAGAAATAATCCTTTTTTTCCCCTCTCTTTATTTAATGTACAATTTTAATAATGATTCTGAGATCAACTTAAAAACAAACTCCCATAACCAATAAGCTAACAACTTGGGTAAAAAACAACAAACCAATTTAATTTGTTCTTAATGAACTGACATAGGAGTCAAAGTCTGAGACCAAACATACAGACGCTAAATTTTTCAAGTTGCAATTAAGGGAGAAAGGCCCTTATACCTTATTTTTAATTTGGATCTTTAAGTGGAGGCTCATAGCTTCTTCTCTAAATTTTACTATCCCACACTTTCAGTTCAGTCATAAAGGACTCACTGTACCCTTTTCCATGGATTGTGGGTGTGGGCTGAACCCACATAACTTTATGCACTTAAAGAAGTTTCTCAAGTCAGGACCTTAGACAATACAGAGGGAAAGGGACATTCACAAAGTTCTGTTCAAACCATTTATACCACGGTGACATCCTGACCCACAATCACTGACTTCAGAGAAGAAGCAGATTTTGAATTTGTATAGCTCAGTGAAAGTAGGTGGAATGAATCTGGGCTTTAGCCCACAGATATATCCCCTTGACTTGGATGGATTAGAGAACACTAAAATGAAACTTACAGTATTATTCCCTATGGGGAACTCCCTAGCTCTATGGAATAAAGCCAAAACAAACCAGTTTACAGTTTGATTTTAAAAGTTTAAAAGAAAAAACTACTTCCTGGGAACATGACATAACAGCAACATAACACTGTTACTGTAAAACTTAATTAATAAAAGGTATTTACAAAGTACAAATTTTTTAAAAATACGCAATAAGTTGTTCTTCCACAAATGTGAAGCGGTGCAAGAAGGGCTGGAAGGAGGGGAATGTCCGCGGAGGTTCAAGAGAGTCAGCTAAATAGAGGTGGGTGGCAGAGAGCACAGCACAAGACTGTGCACATCGCAACAGCGTGGCAGTATCGGGGCTGAATAATTCATGTATTGCTTGATTTTCTGAGTATTTAGTATTCTGATACTGCTGTGGTATCACAATATCACTACATCCAATGTATGAAAATCTAAAAAGGAACTTGAAATCTGCAGGAATTTAAGAACTGAACTCTAGATCACTATGGATCTCTGCATTGTGAGTAACTGTCTGCAGAGCTTTGCCAAAAGTGAACAGCAATTGCTAGTAATCTCAGTTGTGAAAAAAGTGACAAGAAGTTAGAGGGATTCAAAATGTTCAGTAGCTTAATTTATGCCTAGAAAAATTGAACTGCCTATATAAAAAACAAAGATGAAGACATGCTTAGACATTTGCCACCTAGGAATAACAATTCATTTATTTTTACCACATGCAATGTGCTTATTAAGTTTGTCAAGCAATATGTATGCTTAAAAATATTTCAGACTTCTGATACATCAAACTTGAACAATTTTGTAAAGGAAAAAGATACAATGACTTAAAAATATAAAAGCAAGATAACAATCTGTATTAATACAAAGCACATGTTTTGTAGCACAAACTTTAGCATAGCTGCCAGCTAAAACAAGTTACACTAATTCAGACTTACAGTCTTGTTTCATCCCAAATGCGATGCATCTCTGCAGCCTACAATACTGACAGCGATTCCGGTGGTGTTTGTTAATGACACAGTCTTTCGTTCCTCGGCACGAATAAACTAAATTCTTCCGTATACTCCTTTTAAAGAATCCTTTGCATCCCTCACAAGTTACTGCTCCATAGTGACGCCCTAGTTACAGAACAACATAAATCATGACATTCAATTTATGCTGTAATAGTATTATTATTTTTATTTATTAGTTTATATTTATTAAAAACAAAGTATTTGCTATTTTACAAAAAAAATTTTTTCCCCATAGGTTGCAGATCTTAACATATATCATGGTTATAAAACAACATAAAAAGGCAAGTGAACCATTTTTGTAGTTCAAAGCACTTAAGCAGGACAAATTTTACAAATAGGCAAGTTGCTTACTAAATTCTTGCTGAATCAGTTGACAGCAGTGTTAAAAAAAGCTAAGAAAACAGGTTAGCAAGAACATACAAACAACACTTTTAATTATACATTCTTTAGCAATTTTTTAAAAATGCCCCTATAGTCAAGCCCTGTTATTGCTCACTGCAATTTCAGCTGTTGAAATTGTATGCATTAAATCTAATGAAACCATGGAAAGCGCAAACATGGTATTTCACAGCAGCAGGTAACCACTTCAAAGCTTTACTTTCACCTTTCATTTTCCTAACAGGGTAACGGTAAGGGTCCTTTCAGTAATACTTCAATGAAAGAATGACCTAAAATAGCTAAATAGTTTTTATAAAAAATCAGTTATTCTCTGGATTTTCTAGTATATAATACTAACATATAAAACTTTCTAGACAGAAAAAGTCAAGTTAAAATATTTTTCCAAAGCAAATTGTTTTGATTCTGCAATAGCACAAAATACAAATATTACTAAAAAGTACTGGTTTTGATTAAAGCATGCTTGACAATTCCAGCAACTTTAAATTTATGATCCTAAAAAAAAAATAATTCTAAACCTGAAGATCACTGACAAACACTCAAAGTACATATTGTGGAGGCACTAAGGCTGCTCTTTGAACTAAGTAGGGCACATTACAGAAATAAATCCCAAATGTGAACTAATTTAAGGGAAAATATATTTTTAGATTCTTTTCTCACTCCTCACAAACTTCCTTTTAGATACATCAATCTTGTCTGCCTGAAGTTTCTAGTAGGTTTTCTAGATTCCTTTATCACAACTGTATCACCACACTATTAAAATGTGAAATTTATAAAGCATCATGTACATTAAAAGAATATTACTAAGTGAAACATTTTAACAGCAGCTGGATGGTGAATACTTAATATACATCCTTCAAGGTACTGGGGCTGCTTCTTCATCTGCTCTTTGATGTAGCTTCTTGGACTCACTTCACTTCTTGGTGATGGGTGGCAGCCAACGTGGCTTCACTAAGGGCAAATCATGCCTGACAAATTTGCTGGCCTCCTATGACCGCATTACGGAGTTCGTGGACAAGGGGACAGCAACAGACAGCATCTACGTGGACTGGTGCAAAGCATTTCACACTGTCCCGCACGACATCCTGGTCTCTAAATTAAGAGACATGGATTTCCCAGCAAGCAGGTGGAGGGAGGTCATCCTTCCCCTTTACTCTGCCCTGGTGAGGCCACATCTGGAGTACTGTGTCTAGTTCTGGGCTCCCTGGTTCAAGGAGGACAGCAGAGGGCTACAAAGGTGATTAGGGGGCTGGAACATCCTTTTGATGAGGAAAGGCTGAGGGAGTTGGGTCTTTTTAGTCTGGAGAAGGCTATGGGGGGATCTCATAAATGCTTATAAGTACTTAAAGGGAGGGTGCCAGGAGGAGGGGACCAGTCTTTTTTCAGCGGTGCCCAGTGATGGGACAAGAGGTAAAGGGCACAAACTTGACTATAGGAAGTTCCATCTGAACATGAGGAGGAACTTCTTTCCTTTGAGGGTGGCAGAGCACTGGAACAGGCTGCCCAGAGAGGTGTTGGGGTCACTGACTTTGGAGACATTCCAAACCCGCCTGGATGCCATCCTGTGCAACCTGCTGTAGGTGGACCTGCTCTAGCTGCGGGGTTGGACTAGATGATCTCCAGAGGACCCTTCCAACCCCAGTGATTCTGTGATCTGACCTGTGGACCACTTGATGTATAAGGAACTGGCTGGGCAGTTGCACTCAAAGAGTTGCAGTCAATGGCTCGACATCCAAATGGCAAGCAGTGACTGGTGGTGTTCCTCAGGGGTTGGTACTGGGACTGGTACTATTTAACATCTTTGTTGGCGATATGGATGTTAGGATTGAGTGCAGCCTCAGCAACTCTGCTGATGGTACCAAGCTCTCTGGAGCAGTCGACACACTGGAGGGAAGGGATGACATCCAGAGGGACTTGGGCCCGTGAGAACCAACAAGGCCAAGTGCAAGGTCCTGCATGTGGGTCTGGGCAAGCCCATGCACAAATACAGGCTGGGTAGAGAATGGATCGAGAGCAGCCCTGAGCAGAGGGACCTGGGCGTGTTGCTTGACGAGAAGCAAAACATGAGCTGGCGATGTGCACTCACAGCCCAGAAAGCCAACCGTACCCTGGGCTGCATCAAAATGAGCGTGGCCAGCAGTTCGCGGGAGGCGACTCTGCCCCTCTACTCCGCTCTGGTGAGACCCCACCTGGAGTACTACATCCGGCTCTGGAGCCCTCAGCACAGGGAAGATATGGACCTGTTGGAGTGAGTCCAGAAGAGGGCCATGAAGATGACCAGAGGGTTAGAGCACCTCTGCTATGAGGACACGCTGAGAGAGTTGGGGTTGTTCAGCCTGGAGAAGAGAAGGCTCCGGGGAGACCTTATAGCAGCCTGCCAGTATCTGAAAGGGGCCTACAAGAAAGCTGGAGAGGCACTTTTTACAAGGGCATGTAGTGATAGGACGAGGGGTAACGGCTTCAAACTGGAAAAGGGTAGATTTAAAATAGATGTTAGGAAGAAATTTATCTCTATGAGGATGGTGAGGCACTGGAACAGGTTGCCCAGGAAACCTGAGGAGGACCCATCCCTGGAAGTGATCAAGGCCAGGCAGGATGGGGCTTCGAACAACCTGGTCTAGTGGGAGGTGTCCCTGCCCATGGCAGGGGGGTTGGAACTAGATGATCTTTAAGGTCCCTTCCAACCTAAACCATTCTATGATTCTACGACTCCACCTTGGAGGTGTCTGCAAAGCAGTTTGCACAAGACACTTTGTCACACAGAAGGCTCCCCAGTACCTGCAGGTGCTCAGGGAAACATGGCACTCTCCCCAAACTCACTACCACTGCTCGATATCCCTGGGCTAGGACAGGAGGAATAGCTCCTGGGATCTCCGGTCTCTCAATGAATAGGGCAGCCCTCCACTGGGGAGCCAGAGGAGTCTTGCCCGTTGGAGCAGACCAACTAGACCTTTGATTTATGTTTGGCAGATACTTCCTTTGAGATGGGTGACGCCTGATGTGTATTTAGAGCTGTACGAACCATATTTTTAATGCTAAACTGTAGCGCAGTAAAGAAATTTTAATAGGTTTTGTTTTCCAGGAAGTTTGCTTCCCATCCTACTACTTCTTGTGGCTATATCCTAACACTAACTACTTCTTTCCCCTGGTCTCCATTTTTATACACTTTATTCCCGTTGCTTCCCAAAAGGAGCACTTAACTGCAGCTGTCATATTTTGATATTACTGGAGGTCCATCATACAGACTTCACTGACAAACCATAAGAATATTCTAATGGAGCAACCAATTTCCTACTTAGACTAATTTTAGCCAAGTAAGTAAAGAGCAAAGTTAAATGTCTCATCTCTTTTAGACCCCATTATCTTCTGTAATAAAGAAAGTGCAAAGAAAAAAGAACTTTCAGCTAGACTATGCTGAGGAACCACCCTTGTCATTCTCTTTGTCTCTCTCTTTTTCTTCATTTTTTTAAATAAAAAAGAAAAGAGATCCTCTCAGTAGTTCCAACTCTGACAAATCTTGAACATGTGATGGCAGGCACACATGCAAAGGGAATGTGGGGGACAAAGATCTCCAAGTGCACTGCTCCCACTACATTTCTTCCCAGTCTTTTAATAACATTACACAAAATTTAGCGCATGAAGCATTTTTCTTTTCTTACCCTAGCACTCTACTTTGGCAATATACAAATATACTGTTCTTAAGCTTACTTATAACTGGAATTACAATGCATTTTTACAATTTTAATAATGGTTCTTTGAATAACCAATTGTTCTGCATAGATCTCATATCAGCAATTTTTTCATACAGTTGCAAAGTCTTCCTTGCCTACAGGTTTCACATTTAACATAACGAACTGGTTTCTCACATATTTTAAGAGAACCTGTCAACAATAAAAAAGTTCACCACATGACCTTATTTTCAGGAAAAAAATGCATCCCAACATTGTTGCTTAAGTAATTTTATCAGCCAAATTTTTATAATTTAAAAAAACAAACCCATCAGTCTAAGAAAAAAAGGCAAAAATTATCAGGTAGAAAACATTAAATTTATGACATAATACAACAGCAAATCCCACCCATGGACACCACAGTACCATTTAGTGTAATTCTCCACTGAAAGAGTAGTGTATCCTTCCTGTTTGTGCATGTATCGATATATATATGTATATGCATGCAAACTGTTATATAGCTTCAGAATAATTTTAAACTGCTTTTATAAAATTACACCACCTTAAAAAAAAAAGAAAAAGTAAATACCTGATGCCTTGTCTCCACATACAACGCAGAGATCAAACACTTTATTTAGGCCCTGTTCATTGGGGGAGTTCTCTGTTAAAATCTGGAAAAAAGCGTGAAAGAATCTAATTTTTCTTTTTCTTACCATCAAGAAAGATTAAAATGTATCTCATGCTCGTGGGTTTTCTCTAAGATAGGGAACCAAATCTACAAAGTATAAGGTTTTCTTGACTACATTTTGCAGTCTTCATAGACACAAAGGAGCTACCTGCCATGCCACTGTGCTCCTTTTCAGGATGGAACAAAAGTTTTCCTTGTAATATTTCTGAAAAGAATTCCAGATTTCATTTATCTAAATACTACTTTTGCAAAATGGACTGATATTTTGAAAAACGTTTAGCATCTACATACTCTTACCTTTTGTTCAATTTTGTATTTATATCCTAATGTTCATAGTACAAGAGACTGAAGCATCAAACAGATGGAAAGAAAAAATCCCTTGTAAAAGCTACTACATCTATATTCAGGTTTATTAACTCCTTTTTTTATATTACACATAAATGGACCAACAGAAAATGTACTCTGGATACTACCATTAACTATCAAGTGGTACATAGTTTGGCTTTCAGTTAACAGTTTCACATTATTACAGTATTCTTCTCTTGTCTCATTCATTTATCTCTGGCACCTGTAAAGCTTCATTAAGCACATAATATTAGAACCCCAGCGCTACAGGGTAGGTGCTATAGCCTTCCATTTGATCTTTGAAAACTCTATCCCACTGTGACATAAATAAAGCACAGCAAAAAATCAATTTAAAAAAGGAACACACATATCATGAGTAACAACCAAACATCTTGACAATTCTGTAAAGCAGAAAAGAAAAAATTATTCTTCCCATTAAAAAGAGATTATAGTTTAGAAGTTTTAAGAGTTTCTAACTTCTGCTGTGTCTTAATGGGAAACCAGACTCTCTCATTCTTACTTTGCACATTCAAAACAGGCCTTTGACAAAAAGAAAGATAATTTACCAAAATAGAAAGCACCCTATCTTCTATAGAGAAAATGAAGAAATCACTTTTTAAGAAAGTCTGGAAGATAGTACAGGTGATATATATGGGAACATTGAACACGCATTCTTCTTTCTAGCTAGCCTTTGTTAACAATACTGTCTCAGAGATTAATCTATTAAGTTTTATTTTAATATATCATCTTTTAAAGAAAAATAATATTGATGAGTTAAAATAATATCAACCTTTTGTTTCTTCCTAATTTCCATTATTAAAATTGTGTATTTTCATCATATTGTATAAAATATATATAAGCAAATTCTAAGTCCTTCCCTAAATGAAGCCTGCACTGAAATGGGAAGTTCCATATAAGGAAGGACTACAGTTGGGCCCATGCGGAGATAAAAATCGCAGACTCTGAGAACTCATTAACTGACCTTTAACATGAAGAATAAAAATTGATTATTAAGATGAAGAAGAGCCACTGAGGGTAAAACAGATGATGGGAGAAAGGGCCTTGCAAATGAGTCAATGTAAAGATAGGATGCAATGAAGGAGAGGTTTTTTTTGCAGAGCCAATGAAATGGGCATTTCAAGTGAAGGCTACGGAAGAACAACAAAAGAGGTGAAATTGCAGATGAAAAGATGATTTAGGGGAGAAAATATGAAAGATCCCAAAGAGGGTGCAGTTGAACAAACAACAAATGGTACTCTGTATTTCATGAACTTTAAGTGGAAGAAAGAAATCTCTACCCATATATATTAGCTGACCATAGAACGATCTAACTAAAGTGACAAGAGTACTCTGTTGCCTCTCAAACTAACCTATTTTGCCTGAACTGTACAATCAGAACTAGAGCTTTCATTTTTTTGTCCAGACTTCCTCTATTCCTGGATTTTGCTTTTTAAACCAGCGTGGCACACTTCTCATCTCTTAAGCTGTCTTTGAAAAGAATTTTTTGTATGGATTACTTCAAATCATATCCCACCAGTTTATACCTTTGCTGAGGTCTACCTAAAATACAAAGTGTATAATAATACCACTAAACATGCTTAAATGCCTCTCAACGGGACTGGCTTTCACTACTACTCCGCTATTCATAGTGATCAAATTCTTTGGAGCAAGGACCTTGGATGTCCATTTACAAAGATTTGTGAGTTTCAAAAAAAAAAAAAATCTGTAATGTGTAATACAGAGATATGTTTTGAGCTTACACAACATGTGGGTAGCGAATCAGAGTAGTGGACTGGCTCTCCACTAAACTAAACTAAACCACAAACTAAAAAGATCATGGGTCCTCTCTTGGGAAGAGATTACTTGAAAGAGGATATAATAGTGATTTATAAAAACAACAGGATCCTTTATAGTTGTTTCTTATACCGCAAGAGACACCTAATTAAATATCCTCTCAGAAGATCAAATCAACTAAAGTATTCTTTGCACAACATACAATTACACTATAGGGTATTAAGCAGACCAAAGCATATATGCTCCATATAAATAACCAAAAAGGTTGTTAAACTTTACTGGCAGCTATCAAATATGATGGTGTCAGTCTCCAAATCAGGAGGTTGCTCTGAATCATCAGGTGGCACTTACAATGTGCATGGGAGTAAGGTGCACTGAGGAGCAGTTTAGGGAGTTACAACCCTGACTAGGTACAATCTCACATCGATAAACACAAAATAGTTAGTATGATTTTCCCACCCCCACTGAGTAATGTACTTCCCTACTAAATAGTCTTTCTGCCAAACTACCTTGGAGTACAGCTCACACAGCTGAACACTAGTTACAAGAGCGTAAGAAAAGGAAAACAAGCAGAAGGAAATGTTAAGTGATAAAGACAATGGAGAAAAGGGTATGTTTTTCAACAATACATGTAAACAGATGGGGAGGCAATGAAGCAGAAATAAAGAAGGACTGCTGGTATGGCAGGATCTGGAAATGACAATAAAAATAAGAGTATTCTTTCTGATGTCATGAGCCAGGGTATAAATTTTAAAAGCAATAAATAAAAATAAAAAAGTCTTTATAATTTCTAAATATCCGTGATTGAGTCCTAGTGCAAAGAAAAGTATACCATTAAAAAAAAAATCAAAAAAGGAGAACCCAGACAGACATATTTGGAAATAAAACATCTCTTCTTATCCCATTTGAATCAAAATGATGAAATAAAGTGGATTATCTACCTGGATGTGTTGTGCTGATATATCAGGGGATGCAAAAAACAGTTGGTTGACACCTGCAGCATCTGGAGTTGCTAGGATAACTTTTCCTGGAGTGGAATCTTGTCTGGCAAGGATCACCTTGCTTGGGGTAGAGCCATCATGATTTGTTAAGATGAACTGCTTGCCTGCTGAGCTCTGATCAAGTGCTGTAACAATCTGAATCTTCTGGCCCGTCTGCTGATCTGTGACAATCTAACAATACATTTATCTCAAATTGTTATGGTAATTTAAGTTCACCTTTGGGGCCCAATCTGGGCACTTGAAGAAAACGGGAATTTTGCCTTTGACATTTGTGAAGCAGGATCATCTTCCCCTCTGTCACACAAGACTGAAGTAAACGCAGGGAAAACCTTGGATTTTCACTGTTTTTGAATCACACTTCAATCAAGGGTGTTTAAAGTCAAAACCTGAATTTATACTCAAGTTTTACAACTGGCCTGTGCTTTTACACTACTGAAACGCTTGACAATTCCAGCACCCAGAATTCAGTATGTCTGTAGCTCAGGTCTAGGACCCGTCACGTTACAAGAAATCTTAACTCTTGAACTCACTGCATACCATGTGAAGCGCTTAGCACCTCCCAGATTTGGCTACTTAACAAGAAGCCTACTAAAACCACAAATGTAGACTTCCAAATGAAAAAAGTAAGCATCAAAGAGCTCAGAAAAAAGAAAAGCAATAATCTTGTTGCACATGTATATATATATATTTTAGGCTTCATTTTTTGGGGGGGGGGGGGGGGTTTAACATACATATTCCTAAATAAAGTAAGTAAACCAGAATCTCTCTCCCTGTCATTTTTCCTTTTTTCAAAAGGAAAACCTTATTTTCATGTTTCATTTCATAATAAAGAACAGACCTATGGACCTACTGTTTTTTCCATTTTATCCCTATTTTCAAGCACAAATACAACAGAACTTTATGAAATAATCCTTTACTAAACTCCCATTTTTTGCCAACTTTGTCAGGAGATTATAATCTTCAGAGAAAATAATCAAGATTCCATATATCTTCCATTATAAATCTCACTTTCACTCACTTCCTGCCTTTCTCCATCAAAATGCCTATATAGAAAACTGCCTGTTTTCTTCTGGAGACTAAGGAGAATCATCCTACAAAGACTGCTTCCTGTAAACTATTTTTGAATTACCGATCAATAAAATAGCTCCAATGAAATTCTTTTTTACCAGTAACCAAACATTTATATCCATCTATCCATCCCTAACATTTATATGGTCCTTATTACTGATTAAATTATTTATTTCATGATCTAATACTTATTATAACTAGTTTCATGTAATTGGGGCAGCATATTAATTATGTTTTCTAGGTGAAGAATGGGCACAAAGAAACTGAACGAGGCCTAATTTCACATAAGTCTTTGTGAACTTTGCTATTGCACCTTCATAACTAGCTTATTACTTCCTCTAAATTTTCAATATACTTAAATTTGTTTCAAAAACCTGTGTATAGCTTATGTTTTAAAAAGATAAGCAGCAAGAGACAGAAATATTGAGTATCTAATTTCAGCAGTTATAAATCAATATTGCCACTTTCAAATATTCAGAAATTATGAGTTTCAAAATATATAAAAGGAATGTGCTTCTTTCTGGTAGCCTTCTGCTATTAACATTTTTGCGGATCAAATTTAAATTTTTCTCTGCAAAATCCAATTAAAAGCTTATTTAAGAGAGAAATCCAGGCAAGATAATAAAATTCCAGATGCTAAAGATACAAGAAAAGAACGTAAATTATTGTGAGATTTGTGCTGTAGGGTGGGAAGACAATGCAAAAAACCCACAATAGTTACCAGCATGATTAATACAGGGATTTCCATTCAGTTTTCTCAGATATCGATCTGTCCAGGGCCACAAATGACTGTAGCAGTCCCTTATTTCTCCTTTCAATTTCTTTATGCTAAATTATCTGCTTTCATATTATAGTCCAGCTTTGCCTTTTTAAAAGGTATATACTTGTAGAAAAATATGGTAGGACAGTAGGCAGAAGAACCATTGCTACTTCACACAATTCACTTCACCTCCTGTTTAACAAATAGTATCCCAATTCTTCAAATGGCTTCCTGCAATTTTAGGGAGATGCCCGTGCAGTTTTCACTATGTGATATAGTAGGTAGAATGCTAGGTTAAAATCCATACAAAGCTATTCAATCTGCCCAAATGATTTTTGCAGCTGTCAAGCATTTGACAGAGGCATACGAGAAAGCAGTTTAAACAATTAAGCACAGTCTGTCTGCAGCTGACCTCTTATCACCATATACCTGCAAAAACTTCACCTAAATTGCAATGGGACTGTGAAAGTGGAGCAGTCCACCAAAGTATAACAACTTGCAGTACCTAAATGTTGAGATAAGAGAAAAAAATAATCAGAAGGGAAAAAAACCCCCTCTTAACTTCGCAAGGGAATCCATTAGGGCTCAGTGACAACATGTTCTGTTTCTTAATAATCTGAAACTCAATGCTGCTAAAGGGATCACGTTATAAAACAGGAATATATTAATTCAGGATTGTCTGTTTAAAAAATACACTTCTCCCATGTATTTCACTGAAGCACCTTGTTGATAATGGAGGATAGTATCTTCCTTTAGTGCTTTTAAGCCTTGTCCACTAACAAGTTTTGACTTCCATTTGAACATCATTTCAATAAATTAAATACTTCAATAATTCTGTGTTTCTATTTAGAAAAAAAAAGTGTCTAAACATAGAGGACTAATCCATCTGTTTACAACAGATCTGGTTTTGAACCAAAGCGTCTGTTTAACGACAAATGTGACATTCAACTTTTGTCCTAGAGAAACAAAATGTTAGCATCCCCTAAAAAGCGTGACTAATGAAGCATGTTTTAAAGAACGTTTTACTGAGCATTTTGTATTTCAAGATTTCAAATAATTATTTATGTGCATTTAACAATAATAACAAAAGGAAAAAATACTGACTGAAAATACAAACTCAAAATGAATCCATTTAACACTTATTTTGAACATTTCACTGAGATGCATTTGTCCCTACAAACTACTTGACTCTTCACATAAATTCTGTTTCGAGGAAAGTTTTCATTACTAAGTTCTATCTCATATCTAATTTATTAATATTTACATGGTGATATGTTTGTAGATGCCTGTGGTAGGCAGGATGTCATTTGACTGAGTGCTGTTCGACACGTATCAAGAGCCAACCACTGTCCCAAAGCGCTTACCATCAATTTTGAACCAAGAATCAATGAGTGTGGTGAAAAAAGACAAAGGGCAAAGTAGCTGGGTTACAAACAAGTGATCTTCCAGCTACAAGAGACAATGAAAAACTATATAAAGGTCCCTATCTGTAGAATTCTCCTATGTTCATCGCATCTTCAGTAATTACAATGCCTAACCAAAAGTAGTTCTCCCCCCACAAACAAGGTGACACACGGGGGTTAGAAGTCTGCCACTGGCTTTGAATGAAGAAAACTGTCCTGCTCTTCAACAATAAAGGCTCATGGGTTTATGTGTCGTCATCCCACAGTCAGACCTTGATGCTGAAATTACATTCAATGGCTTCACACTACGGGGACATTTTAGCATACAGGTATCGACAAGGAAAACAGAGGATAAAGAGACAGTGGTTAATTGATTAACATAAGTTAATAAAAGGTACAGCTGTAGACGAAGTGTAGAAAAGGAGTGGAGGTGGCTGAAAGAATAAAGATCTGCTGGATAGGTAAGACCGGTACCATGACTAGAGCACAGGTAGGGGGTGATAAAACAAAAAAAAAGATCATGTATGCAGGGTGGTTGTGAAGAGTCTTGGAAAGCTGAAAGCTTGGATGCAGTGGAAACCGGAAACAGGAAAAAACAGGGGAAAATATCTGAAGAGTGAAGCCAGCAAAAGAAAAAGCAGCCAAGATTATACTAGCAGCTGGCTTGCTTAAATATGAGTGGTTTTGTATGCAACAACGTGTATCTAAGAATATTTTTAAAATTTATTCTGCAGTTGATATTTTTCTCTTGGATGTAATTTAAAAAGAAAACATTTGCAAGGACTTCCTTGCATTGATTTTTAAGGGATAAAATATAAAATTCCAGTCCCCAAATCCTCCTAATCTACACATATCTATGTTGATACAACTACCCACATTGCCAAAAGCTTCCTACCCTCACCTGAATCGGGGATCATTACCTGGCCAGACTACAAATTAGCATACTGGGAAATATAACATTGGCTGGGACAAACAAAAACCATTATCTTTCTTGGACATTAGGATGCATTGTACTTTTTCACGACTTGTATCAGTGATACAATGCAGTATTTATTTCCCTCCCTCTGTCCCCACTCTAAAATGTAGAAATGTTCCAGCAACTCAGTTGAATTACCAGATCTAAAAATTATTCAGCTTTTGAAGAGTAGTATCATTACAACATAGGGAAAAGGCTTTTTCTGTTCAGCGATTATGATTTTTTGTAAATGTTAAAATTCTCAGGGGAAAAAAGGGGGGGGGGCCGCATTGTAATAGTGGTTTATTCCTGTTTATATATAAATGGTCTCTGCCATCCAGGGCTGAATATTTACCTTCAAGCAAATAATATGATACAAATAAAAAAGAACAATGTGTGAAAACTGGCAGAATTAATAGTTCATCTCTGCTTTTAAAATATATCAGATGAAGCATACCTGTATACGTTGTGGTAAAGAGAGGCCTGAATCTGCAGGGACAATCTGTATTCGTTGTGCTGTCCCATCCATTAGTGTTTGTGTAACAGCTCCCTGGGAATGCGTAATCTAGAGAAAAACAAAGAAGCAAATGTAACGGATTGACGATACTTAAGGATGGATATGCTACTTTAATGGACAAAACCTTAAGATTTCAGCAACCTCTGATTTCTTTGCACAAAGCAATGTAAAGTCGGACACTCTAAGTACAAGGAATGCAGATGCTTGTAATCTAATTTAATAGCTTGATTTTGCTAGTTAGAAAATTGTTTGTTTCGCTGTTTTAAACCCATTTTGAAATACCTTCCAAGTTGAAATTTAGAAACACGTCAAGTAAAACAATCCATTGTTGCCAAGTCCATGTAAGTCAATCAGACAAAATATTTATTACTGTTGATGCTTATGAGACACATACTAAACACCTTTCATCATAGCTGTGCTACATTTACACTAAAATATTTTCACCTTAATGGCTTACTTAAAGTGACAAGAGAATTTTTAGTGTAGAAACACAGCAATCGGCCTTTTCTGTCCTGTTTTTGTTCTTCTGTTAAAGCAGCAAAAACAGAACAGAATTCTATATTGGGGAACTATCAAGAAAGTTAGAGAAAATTAATGAAATGCATAAAGGTGGCAAGAAGTATATCTTAAAACAAATATAAATCTCTGTGTGAATGCTCTTGGACACAATTTGTGGAAGTGCTTTAACAATTATCAGTATTTTAAAAATTCTTCACATGCTACAGCCAAAGGTATATGGGAGAGGGTACTCTTCATTAAATTATTTGTCAATAAAAATTCAGAAATGCAGTTGCTACTTACACAGTCTTGATCAAAACAAAGGCTGGACTTACTTTAGTACAAAGGAAGTTTGTCTTTACAAAGTTTATAGGTACCTTCACATTGAAATTTTTGATTTTTGTCTTAAATTCCTGAGTAACTCCCTGAACTTTCTGCAGTTCAAACACAGGGACATCCTGCAAGTCTGTATCAATAATTCTCAGTATTTACAGCATCATCATAAAAACACTTCTCTTCAACCACCACCCCCTCCCCTCAAAGAATTAATATAGAGAATATATATCTATATCTGCAGTTAAAGTACTGTTTCATAAGAGGTTGAGAGCTTTTTTGTCCCTCCTGGATCAGCATCCTGATTTTGCAATCACACCACCATGTAAACACTAGTACCAGCAGAAGAAGGGAGGCAAGAACACACAGCTGGAAGTGAGCATGAGAAGGGGAAGGAGCGGTGGGTAATACCTTCCCTTACAGCAGAAGTACCAGCTCTCATCAGCCTAAAAGCTGATTTTGAAATTTTACCTGAAAATGCCTTACTTTTGGTACCAGCCTCAGCTCTTATAACCTACTTGCTCCTATCCCTTCAGCTTGGTAGGTAAAACCGGTTGGTTAGTCATTCGGTGATCTGGAATCGGACACTGATGCAGGTTAAAAAGCAGCCCAGCAAACAGACAGACAAATAAAGGCTATTCTTAGCACAGATCAAATCTTCAATCCAGATCTCCACAATGCTCAGAAGCAGACACATCAGAGCAAATGAGAGCGTCGGATTAAGCTGCTGGGGGAATCGCTTAAGCTGCCAGCAGCATCAAAAGAAATGCTTGTCAAATTACTGCCCAAACCATTTTTGAACACTGCTTTCTAAAAATACATGATTTTTCATGAGTATGAATATTTTCCATATTCAAACAATTCATCAACTTCTTTGCTTAAGTAAAGGACAGAGAAGAGTTTGTTATACAGCAACATTTAGATTCTGGAAGAAATACTTCCAAGCACTAATATTCTGCATCAGCTTTTCAAACCACACATACACGTGGTGATTTACAGGCAACTGGAGTTTAATGTGAATTTATCTTTGCTTTACAAAATAAGCTACGTATTCCAGGACTTAAAATTTCATGATCTACATGTTGTGTAAGGTAAAACTGCTCTTCAACCCCACAAAATGTCCGCTTGACAGTTCTACATCTATACAGAATACATTTTTTTTAACTGCAGTTCAAAAATACTGATAAGAATAACTGCAGTACTTGTTAAAAATTGTATTTTGTAGGTGTATGATAGACTCTGTTTTGACAAATAGGTAGCTTTCCTCTGTTACTGTTACCTGGCAGGACTGTGGAAATAAATCACCATATACTTTGTGTACCCAACCACAGATTAAAGAAAATTGCTGCAGGCTCCTGGCAGACAACTTCCCTACATGAATCAAGGAATGCGATCTTGATGTAGAAATATGAATTACCTCGTACTCAGCAAAAGACGACTAGCAGTTGGCAGAATTTTAGAAAAGATAAACATTGTGCAATGCTCCATATAAGCAAAGCTATAAATTTTTTTTGGTAAGTTTTGCTTTTATGCAAAAAACCCCTAAATTAACAAAAACATGTTTGTAAACATCATCACATCATCACAAAATCTTTGTGATAATTTTGTGTTTTAAAATGATACATGAACAAGAATTAATATTATAAAGAAATCAAAACCTACGTTACAGAACACTTCTGACCATTATTTCAATGAGACACACCTGCTTTTCCTTTCATGTTCTATTTGTCTAAATTTTTCTTGTAAATTCAATTAAAACTGTTTCAACATTCAAGAGAATTACAAATGCTAGCAAAAATCCTGCTGAAGTTCCATAGACCTTAAACTATGGTTTTCAATGCTTACATTGAATAGGAACACCACATGCAATTACAGCCAGTACGTAGGAATGTATGATATTACATGAAGGCCCCTGTAAGACCATTTTCCTTGCTGACTCCACCTTTCAGGCAGTGCACTCATGCACCTTTGACAGTAAATTTGGCTCATGGAGTCCCACCTTGCACTGCTCTGGGTGATGCTTTTCAGTCCTTTTGAAATGTGCCAGGTTGGCCTGCACCCTGTACCAGATAAGGGAACTGACACAGCTGGGAAGGAGAAGACCTTCCTCCACTATCCTGTAATTATTTTTTTCCAGTTTTGTCCACCACACAATGATACACAGAGCTTATGTGAACAAGACTAGCACAGTGTAAGTGGCTAAGTGAGAACAGGGGAATGCACTGGTGCCAAATAAGATGTGATGGTCTCAGGCTCAGTAAAACTTTGCCAAAGGACAAATCCGGATCTACACTGCTGACAGAATGATATCCATGAAAACTGTAAGGCTGCAGTTTCACCACGAACAGAAACAGCTAGCGGCTTTCTGCAGGTGTTGCAGCTCCACTCCCTCCATCGTGTCCCCTGCTTTCCTTGGGCTACCAGCCACCTCCTTTACGCCAGCTCTGGTGCTCATTAGAGCCTTCTGCCACCCAACTCAACGCACTAACCCAGCAGAAAACCCTCCACTTGTTTTGGCTGGGTTAGCTTGCTGCTACTGTGGAAATTAAATAAGGTAAGAAACAGAAAAAGGACCTTCCCTCTCCCAGGGCACTGAAGTCAGCTCAGTGTCTCATGGAATCACATTATGAAATTGAGAAACAACCCTCACAGAGGTTAAACGCCATCATCACACACCGTCCTCTTTTCCGAGTGGAAGGTACACCTCAGCTAGCTTTGACTAGCCTGTACTTTCAAAAAAAACCACCCCAAACCCAGGAAATACAGCCTTATTTAGTCCTCCACAAGGAATTATATCACCAAAACAAAACTACCTTAGGCACGTCATTCTCACCTATAAATAGGACAAGTGACAGAAAGAAAACACCGTACATCACATAAATCATTTATGTCCTTTGAGACAGCCTTCGCAACACTCAGATGCCACAACAATAAAAGCTGTAAGAATTTATACAGAAGAGAATTAACCATCCCACCCCCATCTCCCACCTTTCTACTTGAAAACAAGACTGAGAGGAACTAAAATTACCTGAAATAATTCCATGTCTAGACAAGAAACAAAGAGTGGATATTTCAAGCTAAAGATACCATTTATTTAAGATAAATAAGATACTGCTTGTATCTGATTTAGAGTGGTGCTAATTTTAAATAGACTGCTATGATTAAACTGCGCTCCTCCGGAAGTTCTCTGGCTGCAGTACACAGATTCTGCACACGGGTTACAGAGAATGAAAACCAGAAGTTAGCAGAAACAAGAGTTCAATCTTCCTTTTGACTTACACCAAACACCAACAAACAGTTCACAGTAAAGAGCATGGCAAACCTTTACTCTTGAAAGCAAAAACGGTAACTGAAGCAATTGCTTAATTGGAAGCTATGTACTGACAACTCTCGATTGTAAATTTCCTAACTGAAAGTGAGCAAAGCAATTCTACAACCAGAGGGCTCCCTGAAGACCACTAGAGGCCCAAAAAGCAGAGCTGAACAACTAGTCACTCACTGGAAACACTGATAAGATTTTCCTCAGCTTCATTTCTGTGGGGCAAACTTTGGCAAGACAGACTTTGCAGCCTAACTTTAAAATAGACCTAATAAATTCTTCTAGTCTTTCATGGGAGAGTCTCCAGAAGCTTTGGGCGTACTAAAAATTATTTTCTCTTGTGAATTTGGTTTTTACATATCTGTCTGTACATTTTATTATTCAATGTCTCTTAAATAGGACTCAAAATTTATGTACCTCTCCCATTTGCTGTTCAATAATTTGATGGGCCAGTTCCTCTATGGTTGCCATGATCTTTAATCACCAGAATTTCCTGTCAAAGAAAGGAAAGAAAATGCTTAACATCTACAGCCTCAGAAGTATAAATATCCTGGGGAAAATATAGTTCAAATAAGTAAAGTATGTTTGTAATTGTCTGAAGGTGACATCCATGAACAATTTAAAGTTTTTTTATACCATGACAGCAACAATTTATTTTCTATATATAAACTTCTATATCTTTTTACTCAAATAACTCACACAGAGACTTCCTATTTTTCCTCCTCTGCTTGCCCAAAAAAGCAACAATATAATAAACTCCCTGTGAGAAGTGTATTAGTGACCATGACATCATCAGGGACAAAATCAACAGCTTAAAAACTGGAACCGAGACAGTTTAGTTAATGCAAATCAAGGGGGGGGATCTAACTTCTTCTGAACTCATACTGAATTTTTAGTATTAACAGGAATGCCTGAAGGTTAATTTTGTTATTAATAGGAGGCACTACGTGGGAGGCAGAAAATATTTATGTCTAAAATAGATGCTGTTTTGCCACCAATACTGTAGCTACAGTGTAAGAAGTCCAAATCGTCATAAGAAGAATTTTGTAGGATTTAACAGACACTACTACATTAATGCTGTATAAGGTATTGAGATGTATGCCTTGTTTGTTTGGATATCGATTTACAAATATTCACGAGGCAGTACTTAAAGGGAACATATACAAATTATAAAGCATCATAAATATTTAACTGTCTTGACACAGGCTGTATTATACCTACTTCTTATATGAACAAAGACAGTACTCTTACACAAAAGGATTTGTCTATGTGCTAAATTTGCTTTGTTTCAAATATACAATGTACTCAGGTTATACAGCCTCCTCATTGCAGGCAAAATTATAAAGAAGTTTAATACCAACATAAGTATTCCTGTATTAACATGAAAATAAATGGTGTTGGTATAAAAAAAAATTACAAGGTATAAAAGATTTATTTATTTACTTATTTATTTGATAAGCAGGAATGGTGCTGTGTGACCATACAAAAAGTGAGAATGCTAATGAAAGTAGTTACTTATGTAGAAAAGGTATATATATATATAGAGAGTTGGTTTTCACACTAACTTTGCTAGAACTCCTAGGAACTAACTCCTACCCCAGTGATCTCTGAACTTGCCCAATCAACTATGCAAATAAAAGTGTTAACTTATCTTGAAGCTCATTGTGCTCTTATAATTGGAAAGAGATATCTCTTCTGACTAGGGCAAGAACCGCAGGTCTTGGAAGCGTGCATAGCAGTATACTAAATCCTGATGGAAGTGTGGTAGGGAAGACTACAGAAACATTTGGGCACTGTAGATTATTCCTAATTACCCACTATCATGCTGCACTGTTAGTTAAATTAAGACAAAAGACGAAAGACATGTGCATAAAACATAGGAGACTGAAGCTTATGTTGAAAAGCATTATCTCCTGAGAAGACCTAATAATGTCAGCACCGTTGCAGGAGCATTCCATTAACCCACTTCTGCAGGCAGTGAGCTGCAGCACAATCACTGTTCACAGAGCATTTTCAAGTCAGCCAATGTATTCTATCAGATGTTTTCTTCTTTTAAATAAAGTACTTACTAGCAACAAAATATTGCATTGTTTACACACACATTGCCAGAAATTAGTACTACCTCATAAAAAAAAGAAAATCTAAAAAGAAAAGTTTAACATCTTAAAAAGCAAATCAGAGCACTATTTAGTAAGACAGACACACTTCTGGGTAAGAGAGATGTGCTTTTTGCAGAGTGAAGACCTTACTGTTTCATGACAATTTGACATACTTGAAATACTGTGTATATAATGATATTTTGCAAAAAATTAAGAGTAAAATAAGCTAAATGCTGAAACTCTAGTCTGATCTCAGAGATGATCCCACTTTAAGTGGGGTTTTGGACTAGAGACTTCCTGATGTCCCCTCCCACCTGGAATATTCTACAACTCAAAAATGCACTATTTTCTTAGCTACTGAAACAACAGTTGCTTGCAATTACAAAAAAAATCCCCAATATTTTGACTGCCTCCATTTAGGTCTGCTGTGCAGATATTTTCAAGGAAACAATAAACGACTATCTTAATTTTAAAGTTTTACTTCACTCACTGTCTAGTTTAAAGAGCTATGCACAAGCTTATTTTGAGCAGTTTAAACCAATTTTATGGAGAATACATGTTACCCTATGTTGGCCTTTTGAGACAGCAGTAACATCTTCCATTCTGTAATCACTGTCTCTAGCATTGCCTACATTATTTTGCCGAAAGAAAGTAGACTACATCGATATCATTTTTCCATCAGAAAAGACAGGTCTATAATCTTTGCCATAACAAAGTATGATTATGACCTTCTCAATTTTAGTCATATTTACCAACAGAGCCTATGGCTACTTTATTTTATGCTTTTCTAAAACTCATGGTGTTCTGGCCTGCAGAATTAGCATGTTCCAACAAGAATACTGAATACTAATTATTACTGCTATAGCTGTGTTGCACCAACTCAGCAGCACATGGAAATGAACAATACAGCACAGTGAAAAGAAAAGCTTAATTTATTGTTCATCTCATAAAAGCCTGCAGTCAAACACTGAACTTGCACAGAAGGCAAAATCTGAAAAATAACTTTTACAGACATTGACTCAGGCATGAAGAATAAAAAAGTTTCTTACCTATAATATCTGTGGCATTGTAAAATTATTATTAAAGCTTCTCTTTAATGTTCTCTGTCATATAATTTCTTTAAATAAACATATCAACACGCTAATTTTTTTTGCCTCAAACTCAGTAAATGAAAAATGGAGAGATCTGATTTTTCCAAGCCTCCACAAGTATTTTGTCCACAGTTGTAACAATGAAGAAAGGTCTTTTCTTTTTAATGTTGCAGACTCAATACTACCCTATTCAAACCAATTCTGTCACCAAATCTAGCCCCAACCTATCTCTTGACCTGAGTTTCCAGCCTCTCTCCCCAGTGCCAGGACTGGAACATTTCTGACTTCACAGTCAGCAGCAAAGTTTTATTTCTGTCTGTGTTAGTTCTCAGTTCAAGAAATGACTTGCACTTGCTATATTACCATGCAAACGCTACCGCTGTAGCAGTGGTGGAGGGGAACTGTAGATCACACTTTCACACAGCAGCAGCAATTTACATCATCTTAAGCCGTCTGAAGTCTCCCATACTTTCCCACAGCTCTAGAAATTGTTGCAAGATGAGCCTTGGAGATTAGACACACTTATTTTTGGATTTTACAGATGAACCTAGTGAAGAAACAAGAAACAGAGGATGAAAAAAAGCAACATACAGCCACACGTCAAAACAGGCAACACTTATGATGCTGAAGGGGCCTAGCAGAGACTTCTGGTCCATAAGCTGAAGTACTGTACAATTAGAAGACTGACAGGGATCAATCTTCTTGCCTCACCCCCGGTTTCTAGGAAGGGTATTATTTTCCCAGAACCTTAATAGTCAAACCTCCTTTTAAAAGCAATGTGAGGAAAACAGTGCCGTTATAAAAGTTATAAAAGTTTCACACACATGAGCTTATTTATAGCTAACCCTTGTATTCCCTAGTAGAAATACTCTTCAGCACAGACTTTTCACCCTCTTAGTAGTTAGCCTTCCAGCTGACAGATACTGGCCTTTTCAAGTCCCAAAACAGAACTAAATGGTGTCTATCTTTGTGACGTTGGACTCTGTGTTCTTTCAGCTTGGACTTTGTGTTCTTTGCCACACTGCCAAATCCTCGCCAATAGCATGGGGAGAATTTGTACTGGTTATGGCAGAATTCTGTACTGGTGCTAATAACTGTCTGCAACAAGATCCCTCTCTTGTGAACAAGATGAATAGCTATGAGAGAGCAGGTATTTTTACAGTATTAACTCAGTGTTATCAAGCAGCGCTAATAAAATACTGAAAATACTCAGTTCTCTCAAATCCAGTATTGGCCATAGGCATCCTTTATTTTTGGTGTCAGAAGCAATGTAAGTATACTCTGTTTTAAGAGCAGCGGAAGAGATTCTCAAGAGACTTGCTGTCTTGATGATGTTATTATTTTTGCAGGAATTCTAAATGAGAGATGAGAAAAAGGTAGGAAGGAATTTAGAACAGAATAGAGTGTTACTCTATCCCAACTTCCAAGATGTACTCAGTTGTAGCAATACAGTCTAAATGCCCCTAAATAAACAAAATTAAAGACGACTCAAAGGACAAATCTTTTGACACACTGCTTAGAATCAAACTGCTTTAAAAGTGGTGACTGTTAAATAAAAGCCTAATGAAATGACAATGGACTTTGAAAGCCTGACTAGATTAATATTCCCTAAACAAGTGATGTTCCTATCCTTCCCCAGGCAGAAGAATTTTACTGGTCAAAAAGATTTTTTTGAAATGTGATTCTCAGAATCAAGAAAGAGAAATCTGTGTTCAGAAGAGTTTACAAAACCAGTTGTTTCTGGACTTGAAGAATGTCACCTCTCCATTCAAAGTACCTTCACAGAGGTTTCTCTCAACAATTATAATCTTTAGAGAATGACTTGTAAATGACACAGCTCTCAGAAAAAAACATCCCCCAAAAAAGTGTAACAAACACTTCAGTGTCACACCACATAAGGACAGCTTTAAGAATGCTGGTTTTAACATTAATGTCTCACTGTACACCTGACAATGCACCTTAGAAAAAAAAAAATCCTCTTCTACCTAAAAGTAGTAAACAAGAAAAACTGAAAAAATAAGAGGGAAACTCATCTTGAAACTGCATAAATTCTTGATCATAGTAATGAAATCACCAGCTATTAACTTGAAGTATGAACCCCATATATCCCACTCCTGTTGGGACACAGAAACCTCAAACCAAAAGCTTTTCAATTGCTTATCCAGTCATTCTGCGCTGCTAGTTACATCATCCTGCAGCTCAGCCGGCTTCTGCAGTGCCGGCTTGGTAGGAAACAAAAAGACCGACCTTCAGAATCAAGACACGTGCTTTAGGGAATCACTTTGCACCGGCTAGTTAGTTCTCCTAAACCAGATATGACTGCCCTCACAGCTAAGATGTAAAACAAGTTAGGGTAAAAACTGAAAGTGATTTAAACTGACACGTTTTACCTTGCAGTAAAGCAGTGATGCAATACACATGCATTCAACTATGATGCTCCAGCCATTTTCAGAGGCATAAACCATTAGAAGTGAATTTTTGAAACTTTACCTAAAATAGGCATCTGCTTCTTATTTGAACTAGACTTGCACGAACAGAGTATTTCAAGCATACAAACCAGATTGAACTCTTATGATGAAAAGGAATCTGGAGAATAGGTTGAGGCTGTCCTACCTCTTCATGCATGTTAGCATACCTTTACAATTATAAAAAAAAATCTCTAAAACAATAACTAGGATCTTTCCTAGATATGATTCGTATTGGTACCAACTGACAACTGCTACACTATGAAAGAGCTATGAAAGCAGGTTTTTTTAATTAGTGTTTACTAATTAGATGCACTGAAAGAGTATACTCAGTTTTTCTGCATTTTCATGCATGCATTAGAACCTGGCAATTTGAGGCTTCTTGATGTGACATTAATTATCACTTGAACAAAAGGAAGAGGGTGGGTATTAGCTGTTTGTATTGTTGTGTTAAGTTTTGTCATTCAAAGCCATCACTAAATAATAAATATATATAGAGAGATGAAGCTTTTGGCATGAAGAACCATCCTTCTGGTAAAGTCTTATTTATTTATGTCATCACAAATTCAGTTTTTCAGGGTAATGAGCTTGTGATTCTGTGTTTTTGAGGATATGCTACAGAGGTGTAAAGTTCTTGAGTTATAAATGCTAGTAAACCCATTTATGGACGAGCTGTGAAACTACTTGCTTCGACTCACAAACTATAAAGTTTAAAAGCTCTGAGTTAAGTTAGAAACAGTCCTATTATAGGCATAAAATGTACTGGCACATTTATACTGCTGCAACATTGCATTTTTAAACTTCTGTAGTGATACAAGCTTGTAAACAAAACTAAGAGTGTTTAAAATTGATAAATGCCAGTATGTCTCTTTGGGCATTTTTTTTTTTAACACAGTGACTGCCCAAGACTGATGTACATCAGGCCTGATCTATGAAGTTACACTGATTATGAGGATGTGATCTTATGTTGGCTTCACTTCAGCGGGTGAAATTCCTTTGTGTACACAAAAACAACTGGCAAATTAACACTCCTTAGCAGTCAGTCCCACTACAGCTCTTGCTAGCGAGTAAAGCACTGGCTCAAATTCTCAGAAGCAGGCCACCGGTCTGAAACACTGGTCCAACTTTTTAGTGCTTATAATCGGAGGCAACACAGCATGGAACACCCTTCTGAACTAATCCTCCATCTCATCTTCTCACTCAAAGTGTACACATGGATGAGCTACTTCTGAACTGGTTGCTGAACCACCAGAGAGCAGCGCATTATTCTTGAGTTTGTCTTTACCATTTGTGTTGAAGTGCCATGCAGTAAACAGCAATGCACAGCAACTCACTCAACGGCACCTGGGCCACCTGTACATCATAGGTGGGATGACAAGTAGGACCGCTAACTGTGAAGGGTTACTCTGCTGTCCTTGATTACCTATCACAGTTCTTAAGAGTGTAATCTTAATTTTGGCCTGAGGAGATGGAATTTCCATGGACTTGAAGAAAAAAATTGTGATTAGGGTCTCTGACACTTGCAAATATCATGCTCAACTACATCCTAAAATAAAGGCCAATAAAGATCAAGTTCCTCCCTCATTTACCTGACATGGCATAACTGAGGCTACGGCTCATGTTGGTGCACAACTTCATGCATTGCAAATACATCTTTTGTAACCAGTGTGACTTGTAATTACATACAATGAAAAAGTGATACGTTTTACAGGATTATTCCCTTTCGTCATCTATTTTTTTTAATAATATGAAATTCAACAGTATTATTGACAAGAATTTACAGATCAATTACATGTTGTTTTATATTTTGACACTTGCAATTTCAAATCACATAAACATTCAGTAGTAGGTTCTTTCCCATGTTGTTGCTTTATTTAACTTAGTGATCCCTAAACACAAGGGCCCTATCCGACAAATCCAGTACTTTGCTCTGTACTGAAATGCCTTAACTTAAATCACCTCCAATAAACCACATGATTTGCTCTGAAGAGCATTTATACTGGTGAAAAAACTCACCAACTTCAATGTTTAAATTAAAAGCTTTCAGGCAGCATTTCATGCCCAGCTTAACTGCTGAAATGGCTAGCTGAAACAGGCATTCCTATCCCATTTCCCATTTTATCTTTATTACTTCATCTCTTCTTGTGCTGGTATCGGTATACACATAATTCCCCGAGGAGTCAGTTCAAGGAACTCAACTGGCAGAAACCTCTTTCTTATTTGTAGAGTCAGGGCATAGTTTCAAAGGCGGTTTGAACAGAATTACCGCTCACCCCTGTGGAGGAGGTCCTGCTGACCAAGCTGTGGTGGTGTTGACCACACTCTAGGACAATTCAACTCCCTAAAGAGACAGAAAACTAACACCTGCTAGGTAAGCGCACTGAATTTACTTTGCAGATAGATTCATTCCACCACAGACAGAAGGGAGAACATGTTACAAGTCAAGGGAGGGAGGGAAAAAAGGAAGATTGAAGGAGGAGGCAAATTTCCCGTTCCATCGGTGGTGGTGTGGAATTGACAATTCAGTTCA
The DNA here is from genome assembly GCA_013398295.1 of Chionis minor. Classification (NCBI taxonomy): domain Eukaryota; kingdom Metazoa; phylum Chordata; class Aves; order Charadriiformes; family Chionidae; genus Chionis; species Chionis minor. Next base: position 1,285,546 of record VZSF01008264.1, read on the forward strand.
ACGGCAGCCTGAAGCTGTACCCTCTTTTTGGCCTGTCCAGCTGCCTGACATAGGTCCCTGTGGAGACAGACAAGCACCACTGCCGGCTGTGCGAAGCTGCAAGGCTGCCTCTCTGGGCAGTAAGTCTGTGCCCAGCCTGTCAGGCTGTGCATCCTGACACCAGTCGGGGTAGGACAGGTCAAGGACAACTGGCTATCAACAAATTCTAAGCTAACTGTGGGACAGACATAAAAAGTTTCATAGTTCACCTTTCGCTTACCGAAGGTATCTATGTTAGACTTCACATCAGGTACACTTCATCACTCTTTAGAGATCCCTATAAAGAATTCAGTGGAAAAAGTTCTCCTATTTTGTAAACTTAACAAGTTTAGCACATTTTCCATGTTTTTAAAAGCTTCTTTTCCTGAGTTATTCCAGCCAACATTCCCAGAAGCTGAATTGTTCCACGTAAAATGATGAATACATTCTAAACTCGGAGCTATCTGAAATTGGGAAACATTCCTTAAACACTTTAGGAAAAAAAAACATTTCCCAGTAAAGAAAAAGATTTAAATAACTGTCTGTCGCCACAGTCTGAGTTTTGATCTTCAATAACTGGAAGTAATCTTCAAGGTGTTCTCATTTAATGTGAATCTTCCTGATTTCAGAAATGCTTCTTTTTTTCCACCCTTGTCCAAACCATGCCACACACCTTCAAGTCACACATCAGGCAATACAGGAGGAATGTCTTTTATTGCAAGTAAAGGAAAGAAGTAGATTGAGTCAAATATGGGTTTGATGGGTTCCTCCTTGAGAATTCTTTGTTCTCCTCTCAAAGGGAATGAGACAAATCAAGATAAACCAAACTTTATGAAAATGCTAATTAAAGACTGCTACTCACATTAATATTTCCTTTCTAAAGTTATCTAAAACAATGAAAGGATAAAAGCCAGAATTCTACAAGAGACCAGAGAACATAACATGAAAAAAACTGCACATAATTTAGGATCTTCTTTATAATGTCCCACAATTAAAAGAACTGTAATAATATTACAGTTGTATCATTACTCCAAGACAGGGAAGGAGGACAGTCAAGGCTTCTGCCATATATCAAGCACAAAGATGTTTGCAAACAGTGGTACCCAATTAAATTTCACCTAATTCCTATCTCACTTTGAATACTCTTGCAAAAATTATTTTCTTCATGCACTGTTTCAGTAAGTGAGTCTATAGTTACTTACAGCAATTACTGCTTAATTGCATTACTGGTTTCCCATTTTCACACCAGATTTAAGATCATTGCCTTTACTTTTGTCATGAAGGTTCTGAAAAATGAAATGATAAGAAACAGTTTGTCCCATGACCATTTAGCTAATGATGCTGTTCACTGCCTAAGCTCTTCCTTCTACAGCTTCCTGCAGGTCTGCCACTAAGACTGGAAAGTCTTTCTAAAACTCTACAAAACAAATACATAACATTCCTTCAATTTGTATTAAAGGAGATGTGTTGCTGACAACATCATCAAAATTGACATTTAGACTGTCAACATGATTAGATCACTGCCTCTCCAACTGTCCAATATATTCTACTTTTGTACCCTTGTATTCCCCTACTCTCTGATGATTTCTGTACTTTTTCGTTAGTGGTACATTTCTGGGGCCAGGGAAAAAAAACCCACTTTCTTAGAAGATACCCAACACGCTAAGGCTCCTCTTCTGTTACTCTACGTACAGAGTAACACAAATATTAACAACTATATTTACACTGATTAGACTGCTTTACAGGTGTAATCACTGCATTTATTTTTAAAGTTATTTCTTGAGTGCTTGACAGTATTACTTCCTACATAATTAAATAAAAAATTAAGCTCTTTCAAAAACCTTTCAAAAAGAAACTAACTCACGTAGAGAGAGAATTATATACCCATCTCTTCTTTTCAAAACCTCAATCCCCCAGCCCAATTTATTAGAAGAAGCATCTAAAAGCAGGCATTTTGACAGGAGACAGGTGTTGGACTTCCTCTGTATTACTTACAATGCATTTATTGCATCTGTCTTCAGTCTTTTGACTCAAATGAAATACACCCAGAATCTCTTTCTGTAAGTAAATCCTATGTAGATATTGTTTGTTTATGTCCCTAGTAAATGCGCTAATGAGCCTTCTTGGCAGGAAGAGACAGGTATTTTTAAATACATCACTGTCATCAGTGTTAGCCCAAACTTGTTGCTGTTGAACGTGGCATCACTGCCAATGGTTTTCCATCACTACTTTAGATGAGCACTCCACAAGCCCCTGCGTCAGTGGAAAATTTTCATTAGCTTGCACTAATTCAATCACTCTTCTTTACTTCTTCCTCAGTTTTTATGTGTCTGAGTTTTCCTAATGTTTTAGTCAAAGTAACTTAGGAAAGACTTACTTTTTTAATTGCTTTTGGCTTACTTCAACTGAAATGGGTTAGGAAACATTCCCACGAGAACAGCCAGCGGATTTGAGGGTTGGTCATCAGAAGCACTAACCACTCCACTAGTACAGTTATACCCAGAAGACATCAATGTTTGACTCACACCCTTCTCCAGGGACAAAAGTTATACAACTTTATTATCCCAGTAGGCAGTTCCTACTAACAGTATTTCAAAATATTATACCAATGTAGACTAAGGACTTCAAAAGCAGTAGCAGGAAGAATATTTCCTTGTTCAGACTCTCCATTTGATATAAATGGTAACATCTCTTAATTCTATTACACTGCACTGCTGGTATGACTGTTCCACTACCACGTACCTTGATTTTGATTTAACACCCTTTAAAATCACAGAATCACAGAATATTAGGGGTTGGAAGGGACCTCTGGAAATCATCTGGTCCAACCCCCCTGCCAGAGCAGGTCCACCTACAGCAGGTTGCACAGGGTGGCATCCAGGAGGGTTTGGAATGTCTCCAGAGTCGGAGACTCCACCACCTCTCTGGGCAGCCTGTTCCAGTGCTCTGCCACCCTCAAAGGAAAGAAGTTCCTCCTCATGTTCAGATGGAACTTCCTATAGTCAAGTTTGTGACCGTAACCTCTTGTCCTATCACTGGGCACCAATGAAAAAAGACTGGCCCCAGAGAACTGCTGGAGAGGGTACTGCAAAGGGCTACGAAGATGATCAGGGGACCGGAACATTTTTCTTATGAGGAAAGGCTGAGGGAGTTGGGTCTCTTTAGTCTGGAGAAGAGAAGACTGAGGGCGGAACTCATCAATGCTTACAGATACTTAAATGGAAGACTAAGAAGAAACCGCATCAGTATGAAGATACAACACAAGAAAATTCTGTCCACCTCAGAGATCTTCAGCTTACTTTTAAAAAAAAAAGTCATAACCCTGGCCATTGGTGAAAAACCAATGCTTGTAAAATCTGTGTCATTGAACTTACCCTGCTGGCAGTGTCACACCAGTTTGACTCTGTGCATGTATGGAATGCATAACGATTCTGGTAATGACTATGCATACGTACAGAATGTATGTTAATACAGGGGTCTTTCCTAGATTAAATCCACCTGTAAAAGATCAGATGCATATTTAAACTAATAAAGTAACATAAGAACTTTCTAGATACTTCTGAGATACAAGCACATTAACTAGTTATGACTGCCAAAGTTACTGTGAATTTTACTTTCTGTTCTGATATCACAGTAAAGAGAAATACAGAAGATCAACATGAGTTTTTAGGAAAGTTCAAAAGGTTAATATAATGGAAAGCTAACTAGAAAAGTATTTCCTCTTGGAAGAAACTGTCTTAAGCTCTCTTTATAGTCATACCACTTCAGTAATAAATTATTTCAACAGATCGCAGAAAATTAACTAAGGATATGGTATTTTAGCTCAGGTCATTGCACTGGGCTTACAGCTGCTCTGTATCTTAAAATGGAAACTAGTCCTCATTTCCATTCTCAAACTCATCATGTACTAATTAAGAATTCAGCATAACCTGTGCCAAACCTGTTTAATAAATACCTACACACAAACTAGAAAGCACTTAATCCCTCTGTGATTAAAAGTGCCAGAGCTAGGGTGTTCTGTTACTTGTTTTAAGCACTAAGATTTCTTTATACTTCAGAACAGTATTCAGCAAAGCTTTATAGACAATAAATTAAGCCAAGGGATCCAAACACATTTGTGAAACAAATTACACTGCTCAATGCTTCATACAAGAAAAGCTCGATGAACACGGGAAGCTAAATGAGCTATTCCTGGATTATCATTCTATAAGCCACATTGCTCAAGATGGTAGAACAGCTGGCAGGCTTAGAGGAGCAATATTCTCTTTATCAATGAACTAAGGAGTATTTATGTGACTCTTGACACCCAGTTAGATACTGTTTATTAAACTTGCATGACATCAAGATTTAGAGAGTACACATGTAAGAGACAGATAACCACATGAAACTGAAGCAGCTGAAGCTGCAGGCAAGCAAGAGAAAATGAGATGCTTGTAAAAGCATAAGGGAATAATTAAAAGGCACAGAGCAATAGTGAAAGATGCACTTGCAGGCATGCCTGTACAATTAATTTAGAATCATTATTCTCACTGCTTTTTCACGTGAATAAGTGCTACAGCAGGAGGAGAGGCGAGAAAGGATTGCTAGGATAAAATTTCAGGAGACTGCAGAGTCATTCTTAAGAGTTTGGGCCACCAAAGGGATAGTCTCACTTTTAGCCCTGGGCTCCTGTTGCTGTTATCACATCATCTCTAGGACATGCCTGAACAGCTACAGAGCCGATTTCAGCTTACTAGCCCCACAAATAACACGGGAAAGGAAGGAGGAGGAAAGGCAAAGGGACTGTCTGCAAGCCGAGTCCACTCACGTGAGTCTGGCTACATGCCAGAGCTAGGTCAGGAAAGAGCCATTTAATCAGGTCAAGCTGCCCTGTGTAACGTCAGCCATAGCCTGCATCTCCACCTGAAGCTTGTAAAATCTTGCACTGGTACAGGAAGAAAAAAAACCCAAACTGGTTCCAGAGCTGAAGCTGCACAATGAAGCAGACCAGGAAGTTCATCTGACTGAATACTTCCCCCTTTGCTGGATTAGGTTCAGCCAGGTCGGTACCTGGCACATAAAGATTGCACTAACACAGCACAGCAAGTGCAAACCCTCCTTTCTGAGCACAGAGAGGCATTACATCCACTATGGTGTAATTACAGCATTTCACAAAGAGGGGTAGCCCCACTCCTGGCTGACAGCTTTGCCGCCCTCTGCATTTGATCTCATGGTTGTACAGCTGTAAAGTAAGTTCATCTTCTGAATTTATTCACCCTGCAGCTAACAATTGCTATAAATAACAAGAAAAGCAGGTAGAAGCAGAAATAAGACCATTTCTTTTGGAAAAAGCCCGTATTGTTATACCAGCTTATGTGTAACACCAAATCTGTGTAATCTGGGAGTCCTGGTGGACTGCTGGCTGAACATGAGCCAGCAGTGTCCCCAGGTAGCCAAGAAGGCCAATGGCATCTTGGCCTGTATCAGGAATAGTGTGGCCAGCAGGAGCAGGGAAGTGATTGTGCCCCTGTACTCAGCACTGGTGGGGCCGCAGCTTGAGTACTGTGCTCAGTTTTGGGCGCCGCAGTACCGGAGGGACATTGAGGTGCTGGAGCGTGTGCAGAGAAGGGCAACGAAGCTGGTGAGGGGTCTGGAGCACAAGTCTTGTGAGGAGCAGCTGAGGGAACTGGGGTTGTTTAGCCTGGAGAAGAGGAGCCTGAGGGGAGACCTTATCACACTCTACAGCTACCTGAAAGGAGGTTGTAGCGAGGTGGGGGTCAGTCTCTTCTCCCAAGTAACCAGCCATAGGGACAAGAGGAAACAGCCTCAAGTTACACCAGGGGAGGTTTAGATTGGATGTTAGGAAAAATTCCTTCACTGAAAGGGTTGTCAAGCATTGGAACAGGCTATTTAAAAGGCAGGCAGACATGGTGCTGAGGGACTGGGTTAGTGGTGGTTTTGGCAGTGTTAGCTTGATGGTTGGACTTGGTCTTAAAGGTCTCTTTCAACCTAGGTGATTCTGTGAAATTGCCCATATAGATGTGGTGTGATGCGACTGCTCAGAGCATTCATGAAACTACAGCCACAGGCAAGGTAGCTGATACATGAAGGTATGCTACGGAAAAGACTTTCAAACCTATTCAACACTACTACTATTAACCCTCCCCTTACAACTTGCACATGTCTGTATCCAGAGAAACTTCCTTCAGGAAAAAAACCCCTTGAGTTTCACACACATTATTCCCGTAAATCAGCGCTGACCCTGTTTCAGATAAAAATATCCCTTTATAAATATCGTCACCTGCCTCTTCCCTGTTGGTGGTGTTTGGGTGTTTGGGTTTTTTTTGCTTTAACAACTCCACAGGATGAGATTTTGTTAGAGGGCATGTGTGTGTTCTTTAATTCCTTTAGACGTGTATGCAAAGCACTCTGGAAAAAATATCCAGATTAAATCAGTCAAGAGTGAAAGCATTAGTCACGTTGACATTTACGCTGTCCTGCTAATGGTTCAAAGGAAACATATTACCAAAACAAACAGGGCAGTTTTCACACCACAAAGTTACTGCTAAGCTATAAACAGCAACCTCAACTTACTTGGAATGAAATAACCATTAATTACAGCTAATATGACAATAGCAGAGGGTTTGGCTTTAGTTTTTTGGTGGTTTATGTTTTTCAAGTTTCTGGTTTAACTTCCTACAAAGGCAGTCAAATACTTAGCTTAGTCCAGCCTCTCTTACTGTCAAGTTGAACAAAAGTATTTTAAGTTAAATTTGAACAGCCTTTCAGAGAAAGCCTGGCCAAACCAACAAAATTAATCTAGGTATTGATACAGAAAGGCAGTTCTTACATCATGATTTTCAGGAAGGAACATCCTTACAAAATCTGCAGCACTGCATTGTAAGATACATGGGATTCACTCAGAAAGCATAAGCAACCTTCCAATCTGAGAGTTTGGTTCTTCAGGAGATAAATCCTTTGTTGCTTTAAGAGTTTGGGGAGTACTAACACAGTAATCTCTGGAATTGAAAGCTGCTGACCGAAGGGTAAGAATATGGAGAGGCCTGCATACACCAGAGTAAGAATATGATTAACTGCACCTTTGCAGTTTTATCCATCATTCTCACACTGATGAAATTCTGCTTTGCAGCAGCTTACCTTATGCCAGTAACGTACAGGCACAAGTTTAAAGTGCTAAAAGCAGCCTGAAACAGCCCTGGGGGAAAAACATAAAAAGTTAACCAGAAAGCAGGTTAGGTATTGTTTAGTTTCCCCTGACAGTCACTGTTGGGTTGCACACTGCAGCTTGTGTGTGACAAAAAAGCATACGCAGACAGCTGTGCCAGCCAGAGCCTGCAGCCCTCGCGCCCACCCCGGCTGCTTCCCGCTTCCTCACAGCGGCCGTTAATACCCCCCCCAGGTCTGGCAAAGCGGATACTCACATGAGAGCTCCTTGACCTGTACCAACCAAAATAACTCAGGTTAGCAAAGCTTACTATTAAAACTGCTTAAACCAGAATGGCTGTTGAAGCAGGAAAGGCACACGTCCCCTCTGACAGCTACAGCAGTGCCAGCCGAGATCCACGCTTTGTCCACCAGCCAAACAAACATATACAAGTTAAAGATTTGACACTGCTTGTCTTTACATACAGTTAAGCTCCGTACTTTAAGCGAGGCGTGCTGGGTTTTTTCAGGGTTTTTTTCACCCAGGCACTGGGCACAGGTTACTGTCTGTAGGGAAACTGCTTTCCTTCACAAGCTTCAAGTAAACTCCAGAAAATTCACTGGCTACACAAATTTTAATTGCATAATACAATGAGCACACAATAAATCAAAATGAAAATTGAGTATCACCACAAGGAACAAACAAACTAATCTTACTAGTGTAAATATTTAGATTTCACATTATAGATGAAAGCTAGTTTTCACTGGACTAGCACATTAGCTTTAAGCATTCTGTAATTGTATTTTGCATGTGAACTATTTAACTGCATGCTACAGTACCACTGGGGTTTTGTTTGGTTTTGTGTGTCATGTGTCCCTCCCTACACCAAATACACCTGTAATAATACAATAATGAAATAATTCAAGTTGAAAGGTACTTCTGAGGTCATCTGGCCCAACCCCCTTCCACTCAAAGCAAAGTCGGCTTCAGATTTACACATGCTGCTCAGTGCTTTGTCTTCAGACACTAAGGAACTTGACAAGAAAATCACGGTGGGCAAAAAACAATGCTCCCTCCTCTCCCACAATCTAGCCTGAGCTATGCCTAATCTTAAAGATATCAGAACTCCCACCAAACTTCTGCCCTTCATGACATTTCACATGAAAATACAAGAAGCAAGAAAACCAGAAATGTTAGTAAGTGCCCTGAGAATTAACGGCAAAAGTCAAAGCTAGTTAATTTATCTACTGTGCGCTCTTTTCTGTAATAAGCATCTTGATCTGATGTTCTAAAATGCAACAGACTTAATAAGTGGTGTCCAGTCATCCAGATAGAGCAGTTTGCACAAACTGCCGAAGTATTTGAAGACTCTACACTCCACTGGGTGATGTCAGTTACGTTCCTTCCTTTACCATGCACATGCACAGCTGACCACCATCACATGAAAATACTTAGTTCTGTGACAAGAGAGGGTCTACAACGTCTCCGGTGAAAGAGCTACAGAGAGAAGGAATAGAACATTTCACAGGCCTTAAGACTTCCCTCAAACAAGTATCCCTGAGGAAAGCTGTACAGCAAAGAGCAAGCTGTGGGCTAAATGCTCTGTTGGACTAGGACACCTCATGTCACAACAGGCTACCGGACTATCAGGGAGAAAAAATATTTAGAGTTATTTTCAGGTAGAAACGCTGCTACAGAAAAAGGAATCCAGAATTACAAAGTATAGAACAAAGAGTCACCAGGCACACACTACCTTGTCCAGTACAGTAATGTGATGCTTTGACTCTCTGACACCTTTACTGCTACTTATACAGTGCAAAAAAAAAAGCAGGAAGTTGTCCTGCAGAAAACTATTTTAATATTTTGGCATGTTATTTTTCTATGATAGGTGTGGATGCAGCTCTTCCTACTATACCACCTTTGCCAAGTGCACTTTGGTGATGCTGGTATCCGCAGCTTCATATCAGAGATTTCATGTAGGAAGAATGCTCAGCTCAGTTTTTCCAAGAATCACGTCCACACTCTCACCTGCAGTAAAGTCAGTATCAAAAGCCTTTTTTTTTCCCCCCATTGCATAAATTTATTTGCACAACACATGCCATCTCCTCTCTTCCCTCCACAACGTGCAAACGTAAGTTTACTCTAAAGTAGAGGGCTGTGATTTTTACAGTTAAAGGCAATATACTGCAGCACCGAGTAAAGAAATAACCCGCAAACCCCGCAGCTCAAAAGCAAAAACCCCACCCAACAAGACAAAGTAACTAACAGCGACAGGGTCACCTACCCCAATAAAAATAATACCGAGTACGACGCAGGACACATACTGCCTTAACCCAAATAAACACCGACAGCCGCCAGAGCTAGCCGGGAAGAGGGTGATGGAAGTCAGGAGGCACAAAGCAGCCGGGGAGGGAGGGGGGAGGCCCGGCACCCACCCCGCGGGAGGGCCGAGGCCGCACACGGCCGGGAAGGAAGAACGGCGGTGGCCAAACCCCAAACCCAGCGCCCGGGCCCGCTCTTCATCCCCTCTCCGCCCCCCAGGCCCACCCCACCGTCAGGCTGCCCTCGCCTCTCCCCTCCCTCCCTCCCCCTGCCCGGGGGGCTTCGCGGGGCTGCGGCGAGTGGGAAGGGGCGACGAGCCACCGCCCGGGCCGGCGGAGCCGCAGAGCGGCGCCCCGCACAAAATGGCTGCGCGGGGCCGCAGCGAGGGGAGGCCGGGGCGCAGCACGAGGGTGGCATCGCCCGCCGCCGCNAACGAGACGGCGGGGTAGACAAGCCCGCGACACCATAGAGACTACGGGGGCGCCGCGCCCTCTGCCGCCGCCTCCCCCCGCGGCTCCCTCTCCCCAGCAGGAGGGGCCGGAGCCTGCCGGGGAGCGGCAGCCGGCGCCGCCCGGATGCGGGGAGGCGCAAGCGGTTCCTGTAGGTGAAAGGTCGGGGGGCGCGGGGCCGCCCGCGGGGCGCGCCGAGGCCTGAGGNGGCGCGGGGCGGGGCCGCTTCCCCTTCCCCACCCTTCCGGCAGCCGGTAACGGCGCCCGGGGGCGGGGCGGCGGCGGGAGCACTGTGGGGCGCTTTGTCCGCGCTGGCGAGCGGTGAGGCGCCGCGCCGCGGGCAGGCGGCGGCGGGCCGGTGCCTGAGGCCAAGCTCCCTCGCGGGCGGGGAAAGGCGGCTCAGCCCCGCGCGGTTCCAGCAGCCCCGCGGGGGGAGGACTCGAGTGGCCGCGTCACCGCTGCGGGATTCTCTGCGGGGAAACTGGGAACCTGTCGGCTTCCAGCATGGCGGGCGCACAGCCTTGGCCCTGGGCGGCTTGGTGGGGCCTTGCCTACCGAGGAGGGCGCACCAGTGAGACTCGCCGGTGGGGCCCGAAACGTGCGACGTGATGAAGACAGGAAGTGCATCGTCCCCCTGCGAGTTACCAGGGCAGGTCAACCAGCGGCGTTCCACAGAGCCCTCTTCTCTCCGCCAGTATGGCGGCACCGGGTTACCCCGTTAAATGTCAGCACCGCACTCAACAGGGTTTGGAAAGGCAACGGGGAGCCCAGCTGCTAAGGAGCGCACTCCCGGCTGCAGTAGGACTTTCAAAAAAGCACCGAAAGAACAACTTAGGGCTTTTCTGGCTATGTCTTAGCATCTGTTTGAACCAAAGTTGTGTTAGCCAATTACTTAACTTATGGTGATTATTTTAGTGACCTGGATTTTAAGTGGGAGTTTTATACTTTAAATAAGTCCCCTTTTCCCCTCCTCTTCCATCTGTTCGACGAAGATTGTGTAGCTGTGGTTGGAGGTCATCAGGAACTCAAGATCATTTAGGCCACCGGGGCTGCATGTACAATTTCATTAACTGAAATTCATTTAGACCTTTTTACGCAGTTTCTACCGATTCAGATGACATAAGCATCAACCTCTGAGCAGCAGAGATAGGAGAAAACCCCAAGGAATACAAGCAATTTATGCATTAACATTAATAAAATCATCCATGCTGTTATCTTGCCAATGCCTTTATTGCTCCCCACCCGCAGTCCCACAGCTGCCCTTGTATCTGGCTACCCCAGCTCAGGATCGCTAGTTCGGTCAGTTCTTGCAAGCATTGTATTTTGCTTTTTGATCAAACGCATTCCCAAAAGCCGAATGCAAACTTGTTAAGCACTTAGTGAAAGCGTCAAATGTTGCAGCACTCTCAAGTTACGGTATTTGTCGCTTCCCAAACTAGCCTGAGCTGCACATCCACTTTCTAAATGAAGGAGCTTATTGCGGTTTAATTTACCCAATACCAAGGAATTTGCACCAAAGCTTATTTCAGACAAGTATTCTGATATCCTCAATAGAGCAAAGATGTCACTGTAACCAATAAAACACGTTTTGAGGGTTTTTTTTCTTAGCAAGTGACCCAATTCATATTTGATCTGTATTACAAAGGCACGTCTGTGTTGCTGTGTCAGCCAGGATTACAAGAGACACATCCCTTTCAAAAACATGCAGAGAAGCAAAAGCCGTTCTGCTGTTACTGCAAGTTATCAAAAAACTGCTTTGGAACATCTGTCAGAGAAGTACAAGGAGGCAGCATAACTAACCTGACAGGAAAATCTCTCCCTTACAGGCCCCGCTAAAATACTTATGCCAACAGAAACTGTGATTCGGGCATACTTTAATAGATACAGCAGAACTGGATTTTGCAAAAGGATTTATTAATGTAACACCCTTCAGTTGACCTTCACGTAGATGTAACTTGCTTAATTCCTTAGTACGCTGGTTTCTTAGGACGTTTTCTTCGCCATGGGAATGTCTGTTCACCAGCGGACTGAGAGAATAGCCCTCTCATCCTGTATCCCATGTTCCAGAACTGTCTTATCTCCACTGATAAACGTCCAAGAATATTGCATTAATGACTTGCTCATTAACCCATTAACTTGGGTTAATGTATCCTAGTGGGGTGTTGCTGCAGCTACAGTTTCTGCTCACAGACCTGTAAATCACACTGCATTTTTTAGCACATCAAGTGTAGGGAGCCTACTTCATTCCTGGTCTGATGAAGCTTGGAAGAGCCGCCATGCCCCACGGCTGGGAGGTGGCTTCAGGAGATAAAACCCCGCTGCTTGGTGTCCTACAGATGGGACTGCTCAGGCACAATTTCTTGGATCAAAAATCATGAACTCATGAAGGCTTTTAGTTTGGGGGGCTGGGGAAAAAGGAACAGAGAGCGAAGAACGAGGCAGCTAAGGAAAGACAGGAGGGCAGGATGACAGAAATAATTCTTGTAGCAAAGGCACCAGTTTTGGTAGCGAGAGTGCGTAGTGTCTTGGCTGACATGAGCAAGATAATTCACTTAAAACTAATGTTCCAGGTGGTCAGATCCAGCAGCAGCGTCGGTCTGTGCACACAGCCTACCTCTTCAGGCCATTTCCTGTTCATAAGGGCAAAACATAGGAGGAATTTTAAAGCAAGACTGACATGCAGAATAATGGCAGCAAATTCAGCCGTTTGAAAATCAATGAATACACAAATTACATAATACACAAATCCTGAAAATATAAAAAAAAAACCCCAGACTCAACTAATGTGAATTTATTTATACAAAAATGATACATATCCACAGGAATATTTACAACAACTTTAAACTGTTTTCATTTACAAAATAAAGATTCTATTTTTTAATTTAGACAGTACAATATAGGACTGCTCCAAATAAAAGCCTATTTGGATGGTAAATCCAGGGGACAGCAGTTACGGCAAACAAATGCATCGAATTTGTCTTTCCAAACATCTCTTTACGTTATGATGTAATAACACATAATTGAGTAATCAAGTTTTCACACACACAAATAAAGTGTGTTCCATAGCTGCTCAGCTATCCATTTGTTTTAAGTCCTTTGGGCACAAAAAATAGTTTTAAGTTAAAAAGAATTCAGAATCCTAGAACGTTTTATTTCTCCAAGATTAAAGATGCTAGAACTAATATTCAATGCTAGTGTTTGTCTTATGCTCTCCTAACCAATCTTAAATTAATTATTAACTATAGTTTCTTATAAGAAGAGGTAGCCAGGTGTTTAAAAAATGTCTGGTCTTGTTTTAGTATTTAGTCAAATCGAGAAGTGAATACTTTACTTTTCATAGGAACGAATCAAAAGGGGAGCTGAGCTGGAGAAATAGGTTAAGTTTAAAAAGCAACCATCTGAAAATGTTACAAAAATGCTTACATTGTGGGTTCTTCATATGACACAAAGCACTAATGCTGGAGAAAGAGGAAAAGAAATACTCAAACATGTTTACAAAGACAATTTATTTCACACAGAATTAGACTGCAATACCTGTACTATTGTTTTTAAGGCTCTGTTCCAATCTATTTCTGTCACAGAAAGATTTTTTTAATTGATCAACTGCTTCTGGAAGAAGTCCTCTGAATTTTACGGGACACTTTAAACTACTTTGTCACTCTGCACCAAATCCTTGAGAGGTAGTTAGATGCCAAAACTTGGGCACCTTATTCAGTACGTATTTGACTTTATTGCTCTGTTTTGCAGCAGGGAGATAAATACGAAACCACAAACTGAAATTAAATTAGCTTGCTCCTAGCCAAATTTCTGATTCTTTTGCTGGTCCGTGGCTTTCCACCTCAGTTGGTGTGCAGTCCCTATAAAAATACTAAGAAGCTTTTCCCTTTGATAATATCAACTGGAAGAGCCACATGGCATCTATGTTACGTTGGTGTCAGTTTTGTTTTGGATATAGTAAAAAACATGTCAGAAATCACCCTGAAGAGATGTGCTAATAGCTTACATGGCTTCAGTCAGCAGCTGGTTTTGAGAATTAAGTAAAAGCCCTTTATATATAACAAGAGAAAAATCTTAAATTTATCCCATTTGTATTAAAATAGAAGAGAATAAAGGCTTTAATAAGGCTCCCACTGATTTTCAAACACGATCTGGTCAAATATCTAGTGTTCATGAGGGAAGTCAGACCTACTGCCTTAAGTCCCTGATTCAGAAAGGTACTCTACTGAAATCTCGAAGTCAATGAAATTACTCGTATACTTAATATTAAGCATTAGGCTTCCAAGCCCGCTACTAACTTAACAGAAGCTTTGGAAAATCAAGCTTTTTCAGAGCTATGTTAGTATCTTAGACCCGATCTTGAGATATTTAAGGGAATAAGAGAATTTTGGGTTGCATTTTCATTCTTGGCCTTTCTGTGATGACAATCAACAATTCTACCACCTATTCTCTTTCCTTTGTGAGGCCATAGGATAATGGCTATTAACATGGATTTAAAGTATTAATTAAAAGTTAATTGCTCTTAATTCTGTTACCACAACTAGCTTGATTCAGAGGACTACTAAGAAGTGTTTCATGCAGTAATATTAACTGGCTACATATGCATGGCATTTCACATAAAAATGGCTTCCTTTCATGTGTTTTTCATAGTTCTAGTTCCATTTATACTATTACAGTGTTAAAACATTTTCAAAAGTTAAATAGAATAAATGCACCAGAAGTATCAGTAAGTGTTGCCTAATGAGGTATACTGACAATTTTCTTAAAGAAAAAAAACCCTTTAAACACCTAAAACTGAATTGTGTTTTAAAGTGTCGAACAGAACAAATCACAGTGTAAACAAAAGGTATTTCAAAGAATGGTATACATTTCCATGCCATCTGCACTAAAAAAGCTGGGTTTTCTTGGTATGGCAATTCCAGTTTAAACATAACATTTAAATACACAATATTTTAAAATTTTGGGAGAGGGGGTGCATATAGTTGTTTAATGTTCTTTGAACAATAGTTTATACAGTGTTTTTAATACTGAGTACGGAACTCATTTGACACAATTTTGAAACAACTAAGATATTTTGTCTTTTCCCTTGATATCAAAAATGTAATTTTTGCTCTGCTTTAAGTTACTACTGGAAACATAAAAGAAAATATATCCCGCAATTGTTTGAAGATAACTTATTTAGTCTCTTTGGCATTTGTAGTACTGTAAAAGCTCTAGTGCCTTATCTCTGTAAATCTCTGTTTTAAAATATTTTTCCCTTTTCTCTTTTTTAATAATTGAACTGTACTTTGCAATAGCTTCAGTGATACCTAATTTTTTGTACGGTTTTGATGTACTAGTATGCAAGATTTCAACTGCCATTCAAGGAAAGGAGCAGCAATATTATACAACTTCTCATAAAGGAGTTTACATAGCCAACGAAGATTCGAAATCTTTGAAATTCCTATTCTGCTAAATTGCAAAGTGAGCATCAGCAACTCAAGACCTATACACAAATCATGAGGAACTGTACAATTGCAACAATTTGGTTTGGTTTGTTTTTTTTTAAAAAAGCATAAACTTCAGGAATATGTTGACCAACCACCTGCCATTCTGAAGACAATGGACCTCATTGCAGACCTCACAAATAATTCTGACCGTTAAAGTAAACATTGGAATTTAATAAATAACACATTTTGTATCAACACAGAAATACACACAATTCTTTAAAAAAATATTACCTTACACTAAAAATGCACCAACTCCTAACCCTGACAAATATACAATTTTGTGTAGGTTGAGACGGCAGGATTCTGTTTCTCTGAACAGCTGCTGTGCTCTGTTTTACCACCATCCTTGGACATTTTCCTTGAAACTTGCAGACACGATGCTGACACTGCTACAATATGGTGCCTTCTTGAAAAGCTTCTATCCACCTATTAGAAAATGAAACGCTGTTAGGAAGTTGCTGGTCAAAGTATAAATCCCACTGCTGTGACTAGCCACAGACTCACACAAGAAGTGACATCGTACTGCCATTACCAGTTGGTCTGTTAGTCCAAATGCCAGAAATTTATCCATAATGAGTCCAAATACACAAAACTTGCTAGAGATGCACTAGGTACCAGCACAAGGCCAGATGATAGGAACTTCTCCCCCTGCCCCCGTACCTTTTCCATACTGAAATTATGTGCATAAAGAACACGTGAAGCTGGGGAATCAAACGCTCAAAAAAAGTAGGATATGCCGAAGTTCCGCCAACTTTAATAACATGATTGCATACCTTTTTTAAAAAAAACAACCCAAACAACCCAATACTTTCTTCTCTTATTTCACTGCAAACAGTGTCTGGGATGAATCGGGACAGGACAATAACCTAGGCCCTCTCTGCTTTTGCAGCTGGCACACGGGTATTGGTGAAGGACAAGTGGGGCTGGGATGGAGGAATGGTGCCTTTGCGTGATGTCAGAACTTCCCTGCATTCACATACACGACACTTGCTACTACTGAATCACATATTAACAGATACCTTGCACGTTACAGCTGTGAAAATACAAGCGTATGTAAACGGGTGGTTGGTGGTGGTGGTGTGAGTCCTAAACAGCTGATCCAAGGTGTCTCAAACTGGAAATTCCAAGTTAATAGATAATTTTACCCCCTATAGCTGTGGTTTCTGTTTCTACTTGATTAGACGGTTGACAAACATCCTCGCCTTCTGCTGCAAGAATTAATGTTTCTGAAGCACTCGGGTGCTACCCTGACCAATACAGAAATACAGTAAAAAAAAAAAAAAAAAAAGGCATAATTCTCTCTTCCAAGTTAGGGCTGAACTGTGTGCATTTAAAGTTAAGAGGCCCACATACTGATGATTTTTTTTTCCCAAGTGAAAATCTTGCAAGAAAAAGAAAGACAATCTTGTCTCTTGTATGAGACAAAGACTGTAAAATTGCCTTTATCATGGAAATTCAAACCTGTCTCAGTATTTAAAAGGTATCTAAATGTCAGTCACAGGCGTTGGCTCTTCGTTGCCCTGAGCGTTTAATTTGGTAACTGTGTGCATGTTCTTTGAATTCCAGCTTTTGGTATAAACATATTCAGTATATGTGTTTGTGCCTGTCTGTGCACACAACTCAAACTTCTATTCCTTACTTTTGAGGTCTCATTGTATTTTCTACTGCCTTTCATTAAAAAATAACTAAAATGTACTATAAATACAACAAATTCATACACACCTTAAGCACTGAGCATAGTACTGGACTGACAATTTCAAAGCTCATCGAAGAAGTAAACATCTGTTAAAATTTACTACTGTACTTACACAAATACATCAGTTATTTCTTTGGCCCTAACGGGGAAAAAAGAGTCCACTGGTGAAAACAGGCCAACAACATGTTCTTTGTTTTTTCTTTTAATGCTATCAAAGCAGCATTTATTCTGGACGTTCAGCATAAATCTCCTAAGGATATTAAATACTTTGAGAAAGTTTGTGATTTAAGGTACTTAATGTTATTCCTAACCTCAGTGAAATAGAGTATGTCCAATTTCAAGTTTTCCTACTGATGACAAAAACCACTGTCTGAATAGGAAAACAAAGCTATTGAATGCCTTGGATTTTTTTTTAGTTTTGTTTTAGATAGTACAAAATGAGGACACAGTGGAAACAAGAGAACACTATCTTAACAAGGAAACATTTGTGTGCATCTGCAAGAGAAAACATCCCCAAAAATCAAATAAAGACTTCCAGATGTTGCGTGTAGAGAAATGTCATTAAGCATATTCTCAGCTGATCAAAATCTTCAGTAGCTCTGGGTACTCTGTATTTCACAATAACCCTATTTGCACAAAATTATACCTGCATCCATTTGATTGCTTAATTATTAATAACAGACTAGTTAGCGCATGAAATCTATTTTATTAATGTAAAAGTCACTTGGGAAAACTGCAGTGAAACCAGTCAGATAAGCTGGGCATATGGGCAAGATAACTTAAATGTATTGCTCCCATGCTTATTTTTAGTTTACTCCATCATTCACACAGCAGATGTTTTCTACTGATTAATGACCAAGCTTTCTAAACTATTTTATATAAAATGCACACAATACATAAATTGATAAATATGACTTCCAACTCAAGCACATCAGCAGGACTTGAAATGAAACAGCTTGTGTGTGTATCCTTCGAATTCAAGTTTTTGGTCTGGACATACTAAGCGTACCTATGTGCTAAGGCACATCTGCCCCTACTTTTTAGGTTTCACTTTATTTTCACTGCCATACAGCCATTAAAAATAACTAAAATTTACATCTGGAAATTAAAAAAAGGGATATAACTATCAGTAGTTAACTCTAAAACACATTTTCTGCATTTCTTCAAAGGTAACTTTTCTAACATTTCGATTTTCACTTGAGGAGAACAGGGATAGAAGAATGGGCTAGGAAAAAGAATGATTTCTTATTTTATCTTGGACTTTTCCATTCTCCTACATTCATTCTTTTGCAGAGGGCAGTCTGCTGCTTCATTTAAAGCACTTCAGAAGTCCTAATGAAACTTGAACCTTGTGTGTAAGTAATTTAGAAGTTTTATTTACACATTATATAATACGCATCTTTTGTACATATGCTTAATCTCTGAATATTAACATTCATGACTTCTGAAACATTTTCTAGAAAAAAGTAACAATGAATTCAAATAGTTTCTTACTTTTGCGCTGAATGGGGATCATCTGCTTTGAATATGTAAAATAAAGTGTTTTTGTGCAGTAAATGGAACACTCTAGACTCTGAGTTTTCATCTTTTACTTCACTGACTGTGAATCCAAGTAAAGGTTGGCTCTCCAATGCTGCCACATCCTATTTTATGGGGAAAAAACAACCCAAACAAGACAAAATTAGAGATTTTAAAACATATTAAGGAATGCATTTAGACTTTACTCATGCACCACACCATTGCAACAGATTCTACAACAAACAAGTTGCAAACAGGCATGCACAAAATGCTGCTTTTTATAGTCTCCATGCATGAATCGTGGGACAGGAAATAACAAAACCTCGTAGACTTCAACATTGCTGTTCCTCTTTTTATTTCCCCAGTAACATCTACCTTGTCTTTTACCGTACGGTCTCATCATTCTGCCTGGTAAGGACTTCTTCTATCAAAGGACCAACTACCACCTGACTAGAAGTCCCTCTAGCCCGGCGCTCTCTCCAGCAACCTCAGTAGTGAGTTTTCACGTCTTAAAATCGATACGGGCTGCTATTAGCCGCACTCAATATGCTAAAAGGAGGAGCTATGGATGTAACCTGTGTTCTCAAGCACTGGAGTCCCAACTCTGCATGCTTTTTTTGATGGCTAAACTTATTTTGCTTTCTGTTGCTGAAAATTAACAGGATAGGTGGGGGAAAAGGTTGCAGAGTGCTCACAAGTGGTCAGTTAGGAAAGAGCAGCAAAAGAAGCTATACCTTTTTACATTCTCTTAATTTAATTTCAAAACCTGGCTAAAAAGACAACCTTTTCCCTTCCTCATTCATCTCAATTACTTCATTTTTTTTTAATACTCTCGTCTTTTAATTAATAAATACAATGCACGGCATTTTTGGAAGCGGGGGGAAGTATTTTCATCCTGTACAAATTCCAAAACAGTGTTTTGTAACTAGGCAGGGTCCTGCAATGCTTCTGAATAGGAAAAAAAAAAAAATAAAGAATGTACATAACACTGACACATCAAGTGAAGACTGGTAATTGCCTCTACATTGAAACAAGAGGATCCTGTGAAAGCAGCATTTCTTCATGTTGGAAGACAGCCAAGTAAGGCTTAGCAATCTGGTTTACTATCTTAGATCTTCATACCACTAATAAGTAGTCTTTTTACCACTAATCTTTATATCAGTTGGAACTAATATAAGTAGCTTAAGCGGGGTTTCCTGGCTAAGGCCACACTGGACCTTCCCTTCAGACTCTACACAAAGTCTCCTGCAATGGCTCATCGAGATGAAAAATAAGGACAGATATTCCTTAATTTAAAGGAAATAGGAAAGAGTTAATTTGTGATTGTGAGCTGCAAACTGAAGCTACTCTGGTAGGCTACTATCTCAGAGGATGCCAAGCAAAAGAAAATTTAAGGTGACTGTTGCAGACTAATATGCCTTTCTTTACAGCTGACAAAGTCTCCTTTGCAACTGCCAAAAATGACACAATGCTCTAAAATATTTCACAAACCTTTGCAAAAGCAATTGTTTTGTACATAATTATTTAAGATATTTGTAGAACTAATGGGTTTTCTTACTGTTGCCAATGCTGTAGTGGAAATAACACCACAGGTTCTGGACATAACTCAGAAGTGCTAAAATAAAGGTTGGCACTACAGCAGGAACAACCCGGGAACAAATCTGAGCACAAACTAGGAAATAACTAGAGTGAGGGTGGCATGGGTGTGAAGAAGGGTAATTCTTCACACAGTCAGGTTTAGTTGGGCCTTACATTTTGAAAGAAAGTGAGGGATAGCAATACCGTTAAACAGATGCTTTGGATATTTTGATCTTGAAAGCTATTAGCAAACTATAACATATAATACAAAGAAGTGAAAACCAAGATCTTCCCAATGCTAGAATACACCCATATATGCTGCAAAATATTGTAAGATGCAATAAAACTACATCCTCAGCACACACTGGGATGTGGAGAGCTTGTATGTATATTGGTTAGAGATTATTCCACACTGCAATGGGACTACACATTCTAAATAAAAAAGCAAATGTCATTAGACAAGATGCATTGCTTATTTTCTACTGCAGCACTGTATATTAAATAACAACTCCAGGCTGAAGAAGACAGTTTGAGGAGAAGTCAAGAGATTTAGTTTGCTCATTTTCCAAGCATTCAAAATACCCTATGGAACTGCAGAACAAAGCACTTAAAGATGCTTTTATAATGTTGGCTTTGCCACTAGTCCAGTGCAACACATCTACAGAGACCCCCATGTATTCAACTGACTCGGAACATACCTACAAGTGTGCAATGGTGTGCAGTGCAGAGATACTCAAAGCTAGGTCTGGAATCAGAAACAGCATAGCTGTATCAGCGTATTATGGTACCAAGCTCACTGGGCCTTTTCAAAATACTACATCGCAATCAGATCCATTACTGTAAGGTGATCTAATTTTATAGCTTGTTTCTAGATCATAAAAATAAACAATTTCATTACAGATACAGTATTATCATTGGATATTTGATTTCTAATATGTAGGCTCTTACCTCACTAGCAGCATATGTGTATAGCACCTTATTTTTTATAACAAACCATAGGTGTTTCCATGGTTTCTTACTGCCCTTAGATCTGTGTAGGTAGCCACTCATTGTAGAGTCTTCTGTATTTGCGGAAACCTGAAGTGAAAAAAAACCCCAAAACCCAAGAGTTACGCATCTGTCCAGGTTTTTGCAGTACAGCTTTTTTTAAAACAGATGTCCAGAGCCCTGTCGTATCAAAGACTCAAATTCTTCCCTGATCTCAATTTAATGTTGCTAATTAACTCGGCTGAAAAAACCCCAATTTTGTCTGCCACCATCTGTCTAGTCTGGAAGAGAGGTTTCTGCAGACACTAAGGGTTGGAACTTAAATTGGATGCAACAAGACAAGGGAGGGCTGAAACACTGAGGACCACCTACCGCTGGAGAACACGCATTCCTATATGAGAAGAAAAATTACCCCCTCCCATTCCCAAGACCTCCAGCGTAGGTAGGCAGAGTTTAGCTCTACCTTTCCAAGTCAAAAGCCACGAGCTGAGTTGGCATCTTCTCACTGACTGTTAATGCAGAGGTAAATTACAATTCCTTGAAACACAGGGAAGCTAGAAAGAAATTACAATTACGACTATCTCTCTGAACCACAGTCTCACAGGGGGTTATGGAGTTTATACACTGCTTCATCGTTCAGGTCTCTGGCTATATAAAACTAAGGCCCACATCACTGTTACAGGTGACTTTTGATTCTGGAGAAGATGGCTAAAATATGGAATTATTTTTTTCATTTTTAATGTTGATGATATAATACCAACAAGGCACTAATTTTGACCCAATAAAGTACGTACTTCTTTGAGGGCTGCAGGAATTTTTTTCTGCTTTCTTCCAGAGGGAATACTATGTAATACTGTAGACAAGGCACTTGATGGAGATTTATGGTTGACTGGGGATCCGGTCTTAGGAGTGCACTGGTTATCTAAAATGCACAAGATGAACATATTGCATTCATGTCACAGAGACAAAGGCAAAGATTCTTGGACTGTTTTTTCTTAAGAACAGCTGCCATTTTTATTCTGAATACAGTGTTTCAGTAGTTACACCTAATCACATTAAATTCAGTGTTGAATTAACTTCTCAGTATTATCATCAACACTATGAGTTAGAATCCTCCAAATCACCATCAGACTAAAACCCCACAAATTTAAAACTAAACAGATTGGTTTTGTCTGTTTTCAAAGCCTGCATTCTTGATGTTGAACTACCTTTGCCCACAGGCAGAGTGAAAATGAAGTCTTAAAAAATCACACCAAATTTTTAGACCTGTCCTCTCCAGTTCAGTCTGTGCTTTACCTCTGTTCCCCAACTCCCAGTCCTTCAGTTCTCTACATTGGTTACCTCCTCAGCCTTTTTTCAGTGTGGATGCTGTAGAGCTCCCTCTTCAGCCTCAGTGCCATCCCACGCACACACTTCTGGAGATTCCCATCTCCAGAAAACGTGCTGTCTTTCTCCACTGCCATAGGCAGTTCCTTCATCTCTCTTGGAAGACTTCTGCAACACTTCGCTCCTTTAAACCCCCCTTTTCTAGCAACACCCACCACTATTTTACAGCCCGGCCTGCAATGAGCAGCTTCATTAAGTCTACTTCTAGAGTTGTCCTTGAACATAGGGAGGCTCTGAAATAATAATCAGAGGAGGAGAGTAACTGGGTTGCCAGCTGTACTGTACCTGCTCTGCAGCTCTTTTCCCAGCAGCGCAGCAGCCTCTAGCGCCCGACAGACAGACCTGCAGTGGGGCCAGACAATCCGCCCTCCCCATCCACTGCAGGCTCCCACCACCACTTCCAGGGCTGCCGATGCTCCTTTCCACTTCCCCGTGACAAATGTCACCCCCAGCATGCTGGGAGCCATAGTTTGGTTATTTCACTGAGCCATCACACATTTCCTGATATCCTTGAGAGCTTGTATCCAACTGGAGCCACTGCCAGCAGGAAGGGCAGCAGACTGATTCAGTCCCTGCTTAGGGCTCTTTTGTGTATTTTATACTAGAGTCTTTGGACTCCAGTCCAAATTCAGAACAATTCTTGCAAGATGGGACTGAATTCCGACCTCACTGGGAGGTGCCTCCATTGATCTGACATTTGTTTCTGCGTAATGATGTGAAGCTCCTTCAAAGAGATGGATTTGAGTTCTCTCAGGATGAGAAGGAAACCAACCCTGGACCTCCCCTCTAAGCAAACGTGATTACCACCAGGCTATAACCCTTGCTTGCCAGCAGGCATCAGTGATACCATATCCTCTGGAAGTGCTTCAATGAAAATCGTTCTAAGCTGTAGTGTTTTACTTTGAAATCAACGTTGCCAGTGTGCAGTAGGCAACAGTTAGGAGTTTGCCCTCAGAAATGAGGTGCAGCCAACTTCTTGAATCCCAGATGAGCTGAAGCGTTGAGGCTGAAGAGACTCAGCTTCAGTAAGAGGAGGGCCTATGTATTTATAGAGCCCCAGAACTTCAGCTGTCTCAGCAGTTTGGCTGGCAAAAATGAAGTTTAAAGGCATACAAGTTACAGAGAGTAAAAGTATATGTGAAGCCACTGGTAAGCTGCAAGGACTTTAATGTACACTTGTACGCCATGATTACTGAAAAGCAATGTAACACTAGTTATCTCAAAAAGAAAGCAGTATAAGCTACATGTCATTATCACAGGGCAGACACATGTATGTCTCTGGAAGGAAGAGGCAAGTATTGCAAATTCACTTCCTAGCTCACTCCACAGAAACTTGTCTGGGCTCCTGTAACCTCTATAACCTCTTATAACCTAGTGCTGTTCAGGCACTAGCAGAATTAGGCAGCTGAACCCAGCAGCAGAGATGAGGCACAGACATACCATGCTAATAAGGGCCACAAAAATAAGACAGTGTGTGCAGATTTTCTTTACCTTGTTTTTGTAGCTCCCTGAAGCAATGATCACATACTCTTGCTGGCTGGTTTTTCATATAGTCTAAACCATGTTTATTTGATGAACAAGCTTGACAGACAATCTGGAAACAGATAAAAGCATTACTATATGTGATGGGCACCTGTAAATCACCAAATGCTCAAAGGCGGTCACTTCAGTACTGTTAAGCCCATATCAGAACCTGAAACAGGCACTATTTTACATTGAAAACAGTTTAAGGTCTTGGCGTTTCCTTATGTTCAACATGCTGCTCTTTCCTCCTCTAAATGGTAAAAATTTAAATAGAAAAAAAAAATCAGTGAATTAGACAAGTCAATAAACCTACATTAACAATCCATGAAAAGCAGAATAAGCTTACTGTGTTACTGAACTGTTTAAATCATAAGCTTTTAAAGAAATAACTAAAAATAGTCATTGTTCTCTTGACAATTTCTCCACAACACAGATGTATCAATTGCGTTGAATTCTGTATTCTCACTTGATTAAAACAATAAAAATAAAGGTTTATTAGATATACCTTTCTTAGGTGTTAAATATAACTATGTTTGGTACTAACTTAAAAACAAAATCGTTATTTATCTTACGAAAATTACTGAAGATATTTTTCTTATTTCAGCTAACATTCTTCTTTTGTAGTATGTAACTGCAGAAGCAGACGACAACCATACTCCAAAGTAAAAATAAGAAACGCGTAACAGATTAAAAGGTTGAGCACCAGTCTATCATCACACCTTAGTCTAAAAAAAAACCTACACAAACAAAAAAAACCCAACCCAACCGAAAAATAACCCAACATGTTGGTTTTAGTTCACACTGAGTGTTCCCTTAGAACAGTTGTTGTGGTGCAATCAGGCTCCATCTGTGTTTGTCACACAAGGAACCTGAATGACTAACAGAAAAAGGTAATCACAAAATTGCCCAACCTTTCCGCATGCCCTGCAGTGATGCCTTCTCCACGTCAACGTGAATTCACTCGTACAGATCATACACATAGTGGCTCTAGTATCAGGGATCCAGATTGGAGCCTTTGATCCCAGTGGACTATTTTCTTCCTGTTTCTCTGGATCTGCCTGAGAGAACACAGGCACAATACCATTACATTCAGTGGTGAGAAATAAGATTAATACTTATCAGTAATTATAGGTTAACTCTAATTATGTTGGAAAGCCTTCTCTGATAAATTGTCATGGTCTTAAATGTCATCTACTGTTTCATCAGTGACCATTGTAATGCAAGCCTGAAGACAAAGCTGCATTTAATTAGTTCAAAAAGGCTGCATGACTACCAAGCTTTATCAGCCTATTTATATCAATAGCTGCTATATTTTAAAATCTTTTCATTTCATCTTTCTGTTTGCAAGATTTCCAAGAGAACTGAGAAAGCTAGTTTGGGTTTTTTGGAAGAAAATAATTTTAAATTTATGAAGTAGATAACATTATGAAATATCATTCTGTTCTATCATCTGTTCATTTATTGTTTACCATCCCGTTTTATTATTCATCATGGAATGCCTCTTTTTTCTCTAAACACCTGCAAAGAAACTTTATCTTCAAAAAGGGAGCAAGCCAACAATAACGGTGTGCTATACCTCTTCAA
Source organism: Chionis minor (assembly GCA_013398295.1). Taxonomy (NCBI): domain Eukaryota; kingdom Metazoa; phylum Chordata; class Aves; order Charadriiformes; family Chionidae; genus Chionis; species Chionis minor. The sequence continues at coordinate 1,311,238 of VZSF01008264.1, forward strand.
GACTTTTGCTGGGATTAAATGTGATTCTCTTTTTTGTATATTCTTCAATTGACTTGGAGATAGCTTCTAACCACTCATCTCTTTCTGTAGCAGAACTGTTGGAGTAAAAAAACAAAAACAATTTACTATCTTTAACATTTAAAACTAAGAAGCAAGCGTTCAATAGAATTCCATTAACTTTATTACACATTGACTCAAGTCTATTGCAATTTCAGTTTTATAGACCGTCTCCAGTTCCTACTGAAAGCAGCACTATTTTTTTAACTGCCTGCACGGTGTCAGTTATTTGTGTTGATTAATACTAAAAAAGATTTGTGTCTGTTGTTATAATGTGGATTCCCTTCCACGCTTTCCTCCTTCCAGAATACCCTGTGACTGTTTCAAGGCTTGCATGTCAGTCTTCCCCCTTCTCCACGGACTTGAATAGCTTGAGTAACACTGGTGTAAATGGTGCTCCCAGAACAAAGGCACGGGTCCTCCCTCTTGAGAGGGACTCTGAAGGTTCAGCAAGCCTTTTTTACCTGCTTCCTTCTGTCTCAGGGTGCAGTTTGTTATACCCAACCCTGGGAAACCCCGAGCTTATGTCAGAAAAAACACACTGAGTCTTGCCCAGCCCTGCGCTCCTGACTGTTGGCTGCTGCCAGGTCACGCTGCTTTGAAATAGTCTTTTCTTCCAAATTTTCCCATTGGATCAGCTAACCCAAAGAGATAAACAGATGAGCTTACTGTATCTCTTTATCCCGCAGCTGGTGGATCACTAATCAAGTGCAAGGAAAGCGTTAGGCTGAGATGGCACGGCACGGGGAGCAGGGAGAACAAGGAGTGCCTGGCACAGCAGGAGCCTGCACCTATACTGGATTACGTGCAGTGCCAAAGCACTTCCTCAGGCCGTGGGCCCACCACTAATTTAATCTAATATAAATCCAGGCTGCTGCCACAAGGGGCAAATCCACACTGCTCCCTCTCAGCTGCTAGAGTCTTGTTTTCTCCCTTATGCCAGAACACACAGGGCTATGCAGTGGGCTGTAAGTGCAGTGAGCTGGACTGGGAAAACAAATCCGTATTAAAGCAAGCCACCAACCTGCCCTGCCTCTGGATCAATTTACGGACCAGGTCCACCACACAGCTCAGCAACTACCTGTGCAGCACCATGGAGGTGAGGAAGGAAGAAGCAGTTTTGCGGCAGAGGAAGAGCTGGACCACTTAAGGTGCCATGACAGCTTAAAAAAGGCTTCTGAAATTTAAACCAGTATCTACTAACAACATTCTTTTTGTTCCCCGCTTCTTAAACGCTATCAAATAAATTAATTTTTTTTTTTAAAACCAAGGAATTGAAGGTGATGAATAGACAAGAGGGAAAGTTAGGTAAGAGGAAGGCAATGATTTACACAAATTAGGTGTGTAACACCAATTACTGTTTAATGGCTTTTGCAGGTGAATTTGGAAGCTTTGATCATCTTTGAACCTTTAAGGAAAATACTTTGAGACAGGGTTTTGAACTGGATAAAACTGAGTACTATACAGAATCAGAGAGGATAATTCTGGTAAGGTAAACATGGGAGAAGCCTGTGAGGCACGAGGGAAAAAAAAGATTTTGTTGCACACAGTAACAAAATCAGAACAAAAGGAGAAGAAATAAGATACAAGCAAGGGCAAAGCAATGTATTATTGTCTGTCCCAATATCTCACCCTCTGAGTGGAATATTGTGTTCAGTTTCTTTACCTTCGCTTCCTCATCTATTAAGAACGACTGTTCTGCATTAGCTGTGTAACATTCATAACTAATCAACTCCTTTGGCTTTTTCAAAATCTGGTCGCATTTAATTAGGTTCCTAAAACTATATTAAATAATTAAAGTTGGCACAGGTTTTGGAGATTAAGCATCCACCTATCATGTGGGGATTGCTACCTACAGGGCTGCTTGCACAATGAGCTACATGGCTTATGCCCTAATGTTTCACGAGGGAGCCTGCACTTGGTAGGTTTGTTCGTGCTAGCCTTTAGGGTTGTTTACAATCCTTCAGCCTTCGGCAACTGAATTGATGTAATGGTTTCCTGCAGCAAAATAGGCAGTGTTTCTTCTGCTGTCACTGCCAGTCCTCCCCCACAGCTGCACAGCTCTTCCACTTCCCTCGCTGCAGGTCCAGGATTTGTTGCATCCTGCTCAAAAGTCAGTTTGTTTACTAAAATTGCAGGGGTTTCTTAGTTGTGGGGTTTTTTTTTGGGGGTTGTTTGTTTTTGTTTGTTTTGCTTTGCAGTTGTTTTTGTTTGGTTGGTTTGTTTTATTTATTTACGATTTAACAAAAGAGTAAAAAACTTTAAATGGACTACAGAGAGCCCCAGCAACTGTTATTACTGGCAAATGCATGTGCTAGGGGCACACATCACAGCTGTCCCAATGGAGTAAGCATCTCGGTGGTCCCAGGAGGGCTCACAGAAGTATATCCCTGTGGTTTCCAGGATCAGAGCCTTAGGGCACCTCTCCCAGCTGAGCCAGTCTGGCATGAGCTATGCTCATGGCAGGGGAGGGATGCAGCTATGTCTGCCTGGGGTAGCTCTTCATTAGCCTTATTGAGGGGGACGGGGCCAGCTGGCCTCCAACCACGTCAGGCTGGCACAACTATTGTTTTCAGGGCCAAAGCTTTATTTCTGCACAGTGCCTTATCGTGCAGATGCGCTAACTTGGTCTCCGATTAAGAGATTTCTAGTACAATGCTGCATTGTACCACGTAAAACAATACACATTCCTACAGATATCCCAGGGAAACTGAAACCTCAACACAGACTAGATAACGCAGAAAACTAATGCAGTCCATAAAACTAAACCTGAAGTGACAAAGACCCTTGTCTAGGCGTTAATCTATACTTCTGTTATTAACTGGCTTACTTTTTAATACCAGCAATTTTTCACCAGTTTAATTGCTCCCCTCCTCAGCTCTGCCCCCAGGATCATTTCAGGATCTCGTCTTCAGTGTGCATTCCACATAACGCTTATGATTTGAAAAAGCACAGAGGTTAAATTTGTCTCCAAACATCTGTAAGATTAATTCGTACAGTTTTGTAATAGAGTTTTTTACCACATAGGAGCCAGTAAGCTCTTAGAATGAGGTATCATCAAAAGGAAGATACAGTCTGTATCGACAAGATACTGATTCTCTTCACATCCAGGACATTTATCAATAGGAAGAGTATAATTAATTGGAAAAAATATACGCAAGCACCTATTGCTGGTAGTTTTTCACTTGTTTCCCTCCTACACCACAACAGACCCAAGCCTCGCTTACAGACAGATGACAATCTGAAAATCCTCATTCACACCTGGGACCCCCAGCACCTCCTTCCTCCCAGGCACATGCAACCTCTCTCTGTCACTGTGACTTAGGGCTCTTGCACACACATAGCTTCCAGCAAGTATAAAAATAAGAGACAAATGCTCTCCAAAGATGCAAGATCAACAACACTAAAAAAGAAAGAGCAAATCAGAGCACCTCTAGTTGGTAATGTGAGGGCAATTCCAGTAATTTCAAGGTCAAGACAAAAGCATGTCACAAACTCTGCCCAATTTGATGAGAATGTTATATACAGCAGTTTTCCCCTATGGACCAGCACGTATTTCACAGGAATTGCTTTTAATCTACCACTTAATCAGTTTCTCAAAAAGACCAGTCTGTCCTGTTTTGTGGAAAATATATTATATTTAAAGATTATAGCCTTTTCACAAGTTCCAATGATTTTTCACAATTTTTTACAATAACTGAAAAGTCAAATGCTGTTTCAAGTCAGGCAGAGATAAATCCACATTGCCTACTGCAGTCCCATAAATGTCTTCGTGTATCTGTGTAACACCCAGTCACCAAGGCACGCCAGCAGCACAGACCTGCTTATATTCTACTGGAGCAGAATTGTACCCTGACGTGTGAAATGCATCTTTTTTTCCCCCAGTGTGCAAAAGAACCATAAGAAACATTTAAATTTGTTAAAAAAAAATACAAAAATACTCCTTTCAAGTCCGTTGTTATAAATAAATATTGCTCAGACAATTGAGCTACTTCCTTTGGTTACTTTGACAAGGTTAACCTTGGTTTACCCCTCAGCTAGAGATACTGCTATCTTTGCGCAGACATCCTCATGTTGGTATTTACAAGGTCACATAAAAAGAAGCAGTCTGCCCTTGCTCAGCTTTGCTAAACAAAAGAGAAAATGTGTCTATTTTCATTGGTATCAGCGCTGTCACAAATGTCAGAACACGTAAAACTCCAACTCAAACACAGTAAAAACAACAATCCACAAAATCATGTTTTCACTAAAGGCATCTCAGTGAAGGCAGACCAGAGCTGCTCTGGTTTAGTGGCCACATATCCATTTGCTGCTGCATGGAGAATTTAGTTTTCTGGTAAAGACAAGCACCATTCCAGTAATTGCTGACATTTCCATAATTTCAAGTTGACTGAGACCCATTTTCTCATTTCAGTTACACTGTCATTTTAGCAAGAAGATCAGGGTGACTTCTTCCATTTTATATCAGTTACCAATAGTAATGGCAAAATTTATTGTCATGCTTCATATCCTGTCCTGTTAATGCACTGACAGAGCATACAACTAACTTTGGAAGAATGAAAAAACCCCTAAAAAGCAAAACCTAAAATTAACTGACATGAAACAATTTTAGTTCTCATTCCTCTCTAGGAAAGGCAACAAGAAGATATTAGTTCAATTTACTTAAAGTTTTTGAAGGTGTAGCTAAACTGAAAAGGAGGAAACAAAGCAAGAGTTTTATTCACTCTGATTTACAGTTAACTGCATTGAGGACAGCAGAATCCCTACCAAATGCAGCCTTAAGCCCAAATTGCTCAAATACCAGCCACGTTTACTATAGCCTTTGTGCCTTCTGTCCATCACTTCACAATGGGCAGCCTTGCTTACATGTCAAGGTGAACTGTATGAGACTAGAAATTCATACAGTATCTGTGAAACTTATTACATGTGACCAGGCTTCCTTTCTGCTGGCCCATTTAAAAATAAACTTAAACTTTCAAAATCAGATTTTGAGCACGAACAAAAGCAAATTAGAACAAAGCCTACCTTATTTCCAGACACCCATCTGTCATTCCCTCTATTTTGTGATTACTCTAGCTAAGGGTAATTTTCATTACATCAGTGTGAAATAAGGTATAAAAAGCTTAAGTGGCCTGTTTGAAATCACATGGTTTTTAAATCATTATTCAATAGTATGACTTACCTTGCTGAAAGAATGAAAGACCTCTCTACACTTTCAATGTTCAGCTCATTCTGATACGCTTCCTGGGTTGGCTTTTTAACCTTCAGTCAAGAGAGAAAATTTTACATTGAAACCGAAATAGTACTTTTATAGTTGCTTTAGTTTTACTCACTGTAAAATCTTGTATTTTTATTGCAGAAGGGGTACACCAAAAATAAAGAAAAAAATCTCAAAAGCAGAAGATCATACACCAGTCCAGAGGGCCCAGCTACACCAAGATGACATGCAGACACCATTTTTATTTCACAAACACTGGAGCAGTAGGGGGGAATGAAGCTGAAGAGCTGTCAGACACCTCCTGCTGCGCTTCAACACGCACAGGCCCACTGACCTCCAAGAACCTCTTCCAACTGGGCAAAAACCAGGCACTGCTGTTGCTGCAGGACAAGATGTAGCCCACCGGTGTACCCCAGAGTGGGCATCTGCCCCGTACCCCGGAGGGCTGGATCACCTTGCTGATCATTCTGAGCTACCATGTTTCAAACACAAGGAGGTTTAAAAGGTAGGAGTGGTTTTTAGCCACCAGGAGACATCTGCTAGCAGAAGAGATTTAGCAGCTCTGCCTGTGAAAGCTTGGAGCTGGGCGCCAGATCTGCACTGCAGCTGGACTTGGTGCTTTTCTCTGACAGGACCAGAGACGAGTGACCTGATTCCCGAGGCAACAGTTTGTTGTTCCCACTGTCATGTCAGAGACCGCATCAATATATGGTGTACATGTCCCTTATCACTATCCAGAGGGGCTCAGGGCTTAACTTTAATGCTTGTCACAAAGGCTCAGAAACAAGAGCCGTATCTTCCCTTGCAGTTAGCAATCTCTATAAACCATGGAGATTTAATGAAGCAGAAGTTTATCAGGCAGAGATGCCTAATCTCTGGGTATGGGCAATAAAAAGCAGCTACAAGGCAAAAGTGAGGCAGTCTGAACAAAATACAATACAAAAAATAAGTAGGCGGGCTATTTCACAGTAGGCTACTACTGAGTGAAATGCAGGTGAGATGATCCTGTGGCCACAGAGTCTTTTAGAGAAACCTAGGGAGCGATCCAACAGATGATATGCAAGAAATGTTAAGCCTGTAGGATACCTCTGTAACATAAGTATCTTTAATATTTATTTCCAATGATAAACACAGTTGCGCTTGAAAATTTGACAGCCCGAGTTTCAATAGATTTGGAGAGAGACTCAGTTTAAGAAGTGACTCACCTTCATTCCAGCCAACGACAGCATGTTGTTGAGTTTATACATCCCTGACTGAACTGGAGTAGTATACAACAAGGCATCATTGAACTGTAATATAGAAGCAATGCTTTTCAATGACTAATGACGGTTTAGAGACAGATAATTTCAGATACATCTTAGTGGAAGTACAGAACTCATACAGCACTGAGATAAACTGTCCAGAAAGGCATCTTCTACTTCCTATTATTCCACTAAGGACCCAAGAAACATTTTCATGTATGAATTTAGATAACAATAGGTGTCTATTTATATCCTCCTTGTGTAAATATACATTTGGCACATGAGTAAACAGTGCACGGATGTCAAAGAACAGGCTGTCAAAAAGGACAAAAACATTTCTCATGTACACAGCTATATTGTGTAACAAACTACTTTAAAAGGATATTATAATTAACCATTCCAACAAAGCAAAATATTCCAGAACCTTGGAGACAGAAGAATCAAGATTAGCAATCTATGATTATAAGGACAAACTTAGCCATGTGTACCACGTGAATTTTACCAGTTTACATGTGCATTTATTGTTTATTTCCTGTTCTACCAGACTTGGCTTCATTCAGTGCACTTACTAAACAGCTATTAAGATTTTTTGTTTGTTTGTTTTCTCTGTTGTTCAACACATGGATCCAAACTTCATTTACTGCACATAAACACAGACCAGAAAAGTGAACTGTGAGTTTTTGCTATGAGGTTCTTTGCAAAATAACCAAATGGTTCACGAGCCTTACTAAATCTTCACGACATGATCAATGGAAAAATCACTGCTTAAGCGTCTAAAGGTATAAACCCTGACCCACACCTTTTATATCTAGAAAAATAAAACAAACAACAAACCACCACCCCAAAAACCAAAACAATGAAAATCTGAACTAGAGACACTAAAATCACTATCTGATTTGGGAAGTCCAGCTTGGGATAGCACTGTTTTTTTCAGATTATTACCTTAACTGATGTAATTTGCAGTTATCTCAGTGCTTTATGTACTACAAAGTCATCTCCAGAGCATAAGACAAGCACTTGCAAGCTTAGAATACAGAGGGAAGTATTTATTTGTACTACAATAACTAAAAGACAGATTTCAGCCAGGACTGTGGACCAATAATGCCACAAATTACACAGGGCAACAGTTGCTTTAGTGTCTAAATAGAAGAGATAAACAAAAGGTTCAAGTGGAAACAGAAACTTCAGAGATGCACATAAGTTTCAAAACAGAACAGTAGCAGAGACAGGAAGAGAATCCAGCACTCAACTTCCAGCCCAGTGCTCTGCTCAGGATGCAGGAGGGCTCCTGCAGGGGAAGGAGAGGAGGAGGGAGAGGGAGGGAAAGGAGGGAGGGAAGGGTGCAGTAGCAGCAGCGGGGTTCCAGGTTTTAAGATGTTGTACAGCTAAGTGGGATGAAGTAACTCTTTTAGTTTTTGCACTACCACAAGATAACGTCTTCTCATAAAAGTACTCAAATTTTAAATGCACATTGTTCAAAACAGTACATTGTAGTGCAAAATGTTTTTCTATTAAAATTAGTTCATATGCAACAGACGGTCTCTCTAAATTAGAACTGAGCAAGCAGAACAGCAACAACTGGTCAGTTTTTCCACTACCTGAAGTTATTAGTTACTTATGGTTGCGGTGTAATGTTTCAACCACTTAAAATTACACTAGTGTTAGGCACACAGCAAGATACATAGCATCTTACCAGAAAAAACATCCGTGGCTGCATGACCTTCCGGGACAGCTTCATCAGTGTTCCCTCTTTCAGAAAGACCTAGCAAATTAAAACAAGCAATTCAAAACCTAGCTTTTCAGGGCACAAGCCACACATATGAGATGAATTTGTCATCATCATCACCATCAGTAGTATTGTTACTACTATACTTCAAGTGCTGCAAAAGTTTAGGGATTCAAGATTCCCTTTCTGAGAAAGGCTGTTCATCCTTAGTTTTCTCTAAAAGTGAGTGCGAATGGCTACATTACAGTTTTCCACACTGCACTTGAAACCATGACAAATACAAGGTTAAGCTTGAGGGGAAAAGAAAAAAAAATCTGCAAGATCTGGCAAGGAATCACATTATAAAAATCATAAGTTTTCATCAGATAAATGTCTAAAAAACCCCCACACATATGGAGAGGCAGTATTCATTTGACTGTTAGAACCAAATAATTTAATTAAGCAATGGACCATTTTTCTTCTCAGTATATGCCAGCTTCAGTCGCTTGCATATCATCTGTGCTGCACTTTTACTGCAATCCGCTGAATGCTATCTGGAGGACATACCCTTCCTGGCTGCACAATCTCATGGTGTCCATTTAAACTGTACTGAATCTGCATGAGTTTCTGAAAGTTATCCTACAGGGAGAAAAAGAAAAAAAGGTAAGGAATTGCCCTTGCATCCATAACTCCTTAAAAAAAAAAAGAAAGAGAAAAGAGAAAAGATAAAAAGCTTTAATCAACCAACTTTGTAAATCAAAATACTTACTCCCTGCTTCATAATGTCATTGGCATGGTTTGCAACTTCTATGACAACAGCTAGAGCATCTGAAGGATGAAGAAATGATGTTTTGGTTATACAGACTAGTTAGCATCGGTATTATGTAAAGCGCAGGTACAATATTGCCCTTCCACATCATGCCAAGATTCAAGGACCTGCTTGTACAGTCACTGGATTCAGGACCACTTCCCATAGCTCCCAGAGTCTTTGAGTCACGGCTTAATAAGTGCGCCCTAGCAAGTCATTGCTTCAACCAATGGTGCCAATCATTTCTTACAGCTAATCAAAACAGTCCACAAGCAAAATTAACTTGTAGTTTCTCACACAAAGAATTACTTTTAACTTCAATGTCTATCTTACGCTGGAAAAGTTAACATTTTGACTGAAACAATGTAGAGATTAAGTTTTTTTCCATTTTACACAACTGCCTCCAGTGCCAGTCAAGGAAGACTACCTAGAAAAATTATCTAACTCTTTGGAATTTCTTTCTTCTGCCTTAAGTTTTGCTGCACCTCAATATAAAGTTTGAATTTCTAAATTTCAAGCTTTTAACACCAGAAGAAGAAAAAAAAAAAAGAGTCTCCAAAAGAGAAAAGTTACTAAAGACGAGGGATTTTTATTAAGTACTGATATTCAATGACTAACAACTCAACTGTTATACTAAGATGCAACTGCAAAAAGGGGTTACATAAAAGAATTATGTAAATTACTAAACAGTGAATGTGTATGAGACAGAACCCTTCCAAGGATCTTATCCAAACCCCTGTAATTTACTTAAGTAGAAGGAAAAAAAAATCAAACATCCCTCCCAAAAAGACTCATTTAAGTAGTCAGTAAATGAATTTAGCACCTTCTGAGCAACTGAAGTGCAGTCAGGCACTTCAAATAAGGGAACTACATTTGCTTAAAAGTCTACAGAGAACCCTACCAAACCAGGTAAAACCAAAGCCTTGGGGTTTTTTTACTAGACAATCGCTAAGAGTATTCGTACTGTAGCATGTGTATACTTCCCTTATAGTTGAGTTCATATTCAGAAAGAAAGCATGTTAAAAGACACAGCTTTCTGAACTGAGAGGTTCAGAAGGTCATGAAGCCATATAAGAAACTAAACTGATGTGTAAACAAAAAGCTCCTCCTAAGTCAATCTAAGGAAAATTTTTGCTCAAGATTTTCATGAACCAGGGCAATGCAAGCACGAGAGTCAAACAGTTAAAAGGCATAGTACATATCAAGCATTTGATCAAAATGTAAGTTTAGATAAAGATGTCATGATGTCAACGGAGCCTGCTGAAAAATAACTGGTGGTCTCCTACTAAGAAATGTTGGAGCTGCTCCAGCCAAAATACTCCCCAGCTCCCATCTGCTTGAAAGAAAACGAAGGGATATTTAGCTCAGTTCACAGAGACAGGAATGAGTACCTGAATTTTTTGTTACACTTTCCTTCATCTATCAGCTATTATATCTATCAAAACCTAAAAGTTTTACTCCTATTCTTCAATCTTTCTTGAAGTCAACTAGAGTAATGCATTCAAATGAAGGTAATCGGCAAGAATTGTGTTGTTCGGGGGTTTTTTTTGCAAGAATACTAACCATAACCAAACCTAGTCTTCCTCCCCTGCCACCCCAGCAATGAAATTAAACGACTAAGCAAAGTCAGAACTAAGTGAAGCTTAATTATCAGAAGAAAGATTGTGGCTAGTAAAGATTAGATTTTCTTTTCTTACCCAGTTTCAAAGATAGACTATCAAACATGTCAAATGCATAAAATTAATGCTGTTACTGTTACAACTAAGCTTCTGGTTTTATCTTTGATGTTGAAGGGGAAAAATACTGTGAAAGGTACAACTACAAAAACCACAGAAGCTGGAGAAATCACAATAAAATGCTAAAGTAAAATATATATCCAAGTTTCTCACTTTTCAAGTGGTCAATTATTTAATGTGCACTGCAAGCATTAGTTTCTTCACAGCCATAAGAAGTGCAAGACAAACTTTTCTATCTCTAAAGAGTCAGCACTCTTGTTGGCTTATATTTTCAATATAGTCAAATAAATATGTCTAAATGTCCTAAGAAAGACTCATGAATTTTAGGGTACCGTATCAGCAGACAAAGCTATAAGAAAGCAAACTTGGGTCAGTGCATTGAAGGCACTCATTTACTGGAGACCAATCAACTAGAACTGCACAATCGTCCTAAAGATACCGGGCTTGCACAGACATCACTAGACTGAAGTGACAGGGGCTCATGCAAATGAGATGGAAACATGAACTGTGAGCATTTTTAGTACTGCTCAGGCCCACGCATGGAAGAAGGAAACAGTCTGAACATGCATTGCATAGCTGCATTGGAGGTAAACCAGCTTAATCCCAAACTACCATGAAACACGTAGTCCTCTCCTCTTCCACCAGCACCACCCATTCCTTCTCCTCTTATCTCCCTTCCCCCCCCATGCAGGCAAAGTTGTGGAAGTGACTTGTGTTTGTGCAACATGTGACAAGTCAAACTGGAGAACTCCTCAGGTTAAATATAACCCAGAGCAGCTCCTTGATCTTGTTGACTCCCACCACACGACCACTTGTCCTGCTACAAAGAGAGAGAAGGGTAGAAAGGCTCGTAGCTGGCAGAGAGCAGCTGATAGACCAGACTGCCTATCATGAAAGGTTTACAGATGCGAGGACTGTCTCTTTCAACAGCAGTGCCCAAAATATCTGCTTAAGCTGCCTGTGGAACTTCACTCTTGTCCCTTGGTTTCAACTCACGTGTGAGCCAACACCACTGTAACCTCCAAACATTTTTGAAATACAAGTTTGCAGTCTTTCAGTGTCTCTGCTGAGAAACTTAGAACTAAATAGAAAAGATTTCTGACCTAGCATTTTGCATGCATTTAACATTTAGAAACATTATCATATGCACATAACATGTTTACTTCTTTAACCTAAAGAGACATTTACCTTGAGTATCCCTATAGTCTGCAGATTCTTCTAAAAGATTCTTTAAATAATCTGTATAAAGAAAAAAACAACACAGAGATACCTTTGTTAAAGAAATAAACAGCACCAGAAAGTACTAAAAACCATGTTTTCCACGAAATCTGCTTTTCAGTCAGATCTGTGCCACGAAGGTCTACTATTTAATCTTTTAAATCTGTGAAAGTAATAACATACAGAAAACTAGCATTTCCATTATGAAAGTATATAATGATACCTTGCTTAGAGAAGAGCAGGTTATTCAAGCAGTGGTATTCTTCAAAGACAAAAGGTATGTTGCATGTGTTATTCGAGAACAAAACAAGCAAGGGAAAAATAACGACATACTTGAAAACATTTACATTTAATCTGATGGAAAAAAAAAATTGAAGATTATAGACATTTGCCTGAACACCTAACTTGTATATAGCAGCTAAGAAAAAAAAGTGGTCCACTATAAAAGATCTGATTATGATTAATATTTTTCAATAGTAAAAGTATTATACGCCCTCCCTCAATATTTAAATAGGCACTTTTGGTTTTCAGTTATAAATTTAGTTCCTCAACCACAAGATGGCACCCTCAATCCATTACAGTCCTAGTAGTTTTAAAATCTATTTTACTTAGCTAAAATTAACTCCAAATGTATGACTATACAATAAAAACATCCCCCTCGAATTTCCATTCCCTGATCTAGTGTCTAGTTCACCAAAAAGTACAATATCCTGTCAAAGATTAATATATATCCTCAGTAAAACAGTCAACCATCTATTCTCCACAATCCACAGTTTTGACCTGCTTAAAATGGAAATAAACGAAATCAGAAACTTTCAAAGAAATATGGACTTGAAATATAGATTGATAATATCAACAAATACTTATCTACAATTACCTTTTAGATGATGTATTAGGATTCTGGCAGATCTACTGAAAAGTAATCATACGTGATCTAGCAAGCATTCAATTTTAGCTTTGGAGTTGTACAAGTTTCATGTAGGAGTGAAATAATTCAACTCCCATATGCTTGCCCTACCCAAATTCATCCTTTTATTCAATAAGAATCAGGAGCCAATTGTTCCTGCCTTCATAAGATGTCTTGCTTCATACATGCCCCTCAGAGACCGCTCAGTGTATTGTAATCTTTTCCTTATGCAAAAATAAAAAGGAATTATGAAACATGTTTCTGCAGTAGAAATGCTACAACGAGTGAGAAATCTTGTCACAGAAATCTTGTAATGAAAGCTTTGGGAAAAACAGAACTACAGGAAGAGAAGTATTTGGCACCGTAATTTTATTTTTTGGCAAAGGCCTATGGGACGGTCCAAGAGAGAAGCATGAAGAGCAGGTTGGGGTGAAGGGAAGAGGAACTGGCTGGGGTCTTGTGAAGGGAAGTGGGGAGGGAGCACTGGGAGGTCTGGCTGGGCCACGGGAACACCCACAGCTTTCTGCTCTCCTCGAAGTTTTGCTTGATTATTGTCAGGCACCGGTTGACGTGTGATCTTTTGCGACAAGTCTGACATGGCACCAAAACCTCTCCAGCTACACTCGATAAATATTGCATCCTTCACATCCCTCAAGATCTTGTGCTGTAGTAGCTACCAGACATTCCAGTGTAATATTTAGGTGGACACATATTCCATTAAAAACAAAGTTCATCATGTTTCACCTCAGGTTAGGCTGGTAAGAAGCTGGTGTGAAACAAAAAAAATCCAAAAAAATAACTAACAGGGGGTATTTTGAAAGGAACTGAGGAGACTTCACGTTGTTTTTAACTTGCTTTAACGTGGAGGAACCTGTCACACACTTGATAGCAGCTGCCCTCTCCTGCCCTGCCCGCTGACAGGCACTCTCTCAAGTAAGAGCTGTGCCATACTGCCCAGGCAGAGCACGCTTAGGACCCCACCAGAAAGCAAATGAGGTAAAAGCTACACAACTGCAACCTGATCTTCATCAGCACCAGCACAAAGGACTCCAGTGAGAACCTCCCAGTACAAAGAATGAGTCCTTACAGCTTGTACAGAAATACCAGCTTCTTCAAGCTGCCAACTACACACTCTTCTCTATGGGCAGGGAGCAAGGGGTGAGGCGGGTATAATTTACTCATCTGCAAATGTACTGCTGGCATTCTAAGAAACTGTGCCTAGGACAAGGAGACTTCCAATTTAATAGCCAAAGTAACTGAACTGGAAGCTTGAATCCAGAGACCCAACATGGGGAAAAAAATTGTTTCGCGTTATATTCATGCTTTATGACGTGTTCCCCAAAACAACTACACTTTGCATCACTCAAAAACATTGTTTGCTGGGTATATTCTAGTATTTTAATCATATCATCAGTGACTAGAAGAAAGAAAATCAGAGATTTTAAACACAGCTGCATTCAATGAAAATTCTGTAATTAAAAAGGAAGGCAGCTTTTGCACTTCAAGACTGAAGCAGCCAATAAAACTTGCAACTGTAAAATCCTGAAAGGGATAAATACTTACATAATTTTCATCTTAATATTCTCTACGTAGATCTGGTAAGTCGACCTCAGTTCATAGCTAAAACTCAGCTTCAGAGAAGCATCAGGACAGATATTTTTAGTCCCTTCTGTGAATACACACTGGAAATTCTGTGCTTGCATCAACTTTCTGAAGGTACTGGTTTAAACTATGCAGACAAGAGGATTTCAGAAGCATGAATAACCTTACAGTAAAAATTTAGCAAAAACATTCCTAGATAAAATAAATACAGAAGTCAAATATTAAGGTGGAATGGTATCTGCTGTCTTTGCCAAAAATTTTCCCCTTTGAAACGTGCATAAGTTGTTCAGACTAGGAAGACTTTGAGCATACCTTCAGAAAGGCAGACTGAAATTCGTAACTCTGCTGGATACCCAAAAAAGCCAACAGAAATCAACACAAAAGCACGCAAGTACTGTTCCTGTGACAACCAACATTTCCTTATGCCCTGCTTCTACCTGACAGCAGTCAGCAATTCTCTCTTCATTCTTGCTGGGGGGCAGTGACTATCGCTTCTTCCCCTGCTAAAAATTTTCTTCTGCTTCATTAACTACTTTTTGTCTCAGGTTGTCTAATTTAATTAAGTTAAACTCAAAGCAATTGTTCCCCAATAGGTAATTGGCCTCAACCCTGACAACTCTATTTCCAACCTGCAAAGGAGCAGCCTGCTCAAAGGCTTATTTTTCACCCCCCTCACTATACCCCAGTTTCAGATAATAAAAGATTAATTCTCTGCAAACCTTATGTTGAGAAAAAGAGGAGAGGGGCTTATCCTATGACAATGAAGAGCCTGTTCGTATTTTACAGTCTCAAGTCATCTACTTGAGTCAGAGGTTTTCAGGAGGAATCACCTCTCCTTTGTTTCTTTCTATTGGAAATCAGAGGCCTCTAATTAACCTCCCCCCAAAGCCACACCTAATATTTGCCATATAGAGCTTGAGGCCAGTATGCGGAGAAGTGGAAGTTCGCTTGCCGGACTGGAGAAACAGTATAATTACACAGAAACACAGCTGAGCTGCGCCTGTCCTTGGCTGATTTACGAGTCCACCTGCTCCTGCTTTTGTTAGCAGAAAAGTAACTCCACTTCAAAGCACAGCAACCATCTTGTGATGTGACCGTGGAGCAGCAGGTTACCAGTACAAAGCTGTCCCACTGACACACAACATCTAAATAGGAAGAAATCCCTGCTGACTCAGGCCTAGCAGCTTCGTTTCCTGCATTATTTTCGCTCCCTTGCTCCCACCGGTGGCCCCCTCCTCCGTCAACCACAGATCTCCCCTGTCCCTGGCCAGGGCTGGTGCCGGACGGCAACATCTCACCCACCATAACCACGGATCTGGATATTCTGCATGTCCCCTCCAAGGTTTTGCAGCACAAGTTTCTATAGTAATTGCTCGATATTACATAGAGCTGCTGGAAGGTAACAGAGCGGATGGGTGATCCACAGAGATATGGAAGAGTGAGAATCTCAAGGAAAACAGAAATGCATGATGGATCAAACAGACTGAAAATAAAACAGATGCAAAATAACACCCACCCCCCACCCACCCCCCGCATAATAAAATTCTCAGTCTGACCTCTTTTATTGCTCCCATAGAGCAACAGAAAATTACTTTTCTAAATCAGCAGCCAGCATTGCAAACTCGTCCCTGTAACAGTACTTCACATTTGCAGGTGTATTTAAAGCTGGGCAGCCGCAGTAAGGTCTGCAGACTAGGGACACCCACAGCAACCCCCATCACCACAGACTGAGTTTTTTTCAGGTCTAAAATGAGGGTTTTTTCAGGTTTTTTTCAGCCTGCCCCAGCCACAAAGACAGTCAATGGTCATGAGGAATTCCCCTTCGACATCTGAGTTTTGTTTCACCCCTGACATCTCTCGCTTTGCTATGCATATTGACAAAGGCTTTTACTCCATCCTGATCCTCTGTTCAACATTTTTAATGACAACCTTTGAACTTATCCAAAGCTCTGCTGATTTTGGAGCGTATAACAAGCCTACACCATGCCTTAAATCAGTATCCTTTTAAAAAAAAGCAACTCCCCAAATGTCGTTTTATGGTTTGATTTCATCAATTAAGAGTCACTAAGATTCTCCCCTACAAAGTAGCCCATTTAATAAGGGCTTTTCACTCTATTTTCAATACCTGTAACTTTAATGAGATGATTAAAGTGAAAACAGTCAACTTTAATAACTTGGTAACTGCTGTATAACGCTGAAGTCTGTATCTCCCACAGCATCACCAGTCTAAGCACTTGCTGGGGAAATGCCAACAAGCTGTTACAGAGCCAAAAGAAAATGTCACAGAGCATTTTATTTTGCAGTTACTACATAAACAGAAGCTATTTTTAAATTGCTCATCAAGAAGCAACGGCTTTCAAAAACAATGCCTTAAGTATTTCCAAATCCTTACAGGAGCCATCCCCCTCTTACAACAAACACATCTCAAAATAATTCACAAAGGCGGCCTCTATCATTGCTCTCCTTTTTCAGAAAAGAAAGCACAGCATCACGGAGATGACTTGCTTAAAGTCACTCAAACATACCAGTGCCAGAGTAGGGTATAGAGCCCCGATCTCCTAGTCCCAAGCCAGCTCTTCAGCCCACAGCACCCCTGTAACAAAGTCTTAATCACTTGCTGGTAATGTACACTAAAAACATGTGTTTTGCCTTTAAAAGAAAATGGATTTTACAGACAAAACACCTGGGGGTGGGGGAGAAACGGAGAAGCTACTTGCAGAAGTTCACAGTTGCGGAGACATCTTTTACTTCCTTCTCCTAGCTCCAATTTTCCACACTACCTTTTTTCCCTTTGTTAAAAAAGCCCTCCAACCAAAAACACCCACCAAAAAAACCCAAACCCCAAAGCAGAACAGGAGCATTCCAATCCTCTAAGGAAATTACGGGTTTCTATTACCACCACAGAAACAAACAAAAGCCACCACAGGTTTCATGTTTTCCAAGTCTTGCTGAATGTACCACCAGAGAACACACCACAGCGTTCGGAACAATAGTACCTTGCTTGTGTATCTTATTGTAATCAAGAAAGCCTCTAAACCCACACCATGTTTTTAAAAAAAGCTTCACGTATCTGAAGTTGGATAAATATGCTTTACAGATGGATACAATCGCTTGAAAACAAGTTTCCTGGGACATGCGAAGACTGGCTTCTTAAGCCAGCAGAAGAGCTTGACTGTACCTGTCAACAGGAGCCGGTACTGGGGAATCCTCTGAACTGGCTTGAGCAGATAGTGCTTGAGGGCCAGACTAGCACAGCGGGGGCTCATCTGAAAGAAACACCCAAAATCAGTAACGATTCTGTGGTAGTCAAGGGTTCCAGCAAAAGAAATCAGAGCTACCAACAACTACACATTACAGGGGATAAGCTTTATCTTTAAAAGATGCGACTACCGTAGTGTTAAACACTGCACCATAGAGCAAGTATTTCCCTGCGTGGAAGACTGAATGCAAAATTAATCGTGAGTTAAAAGGCATCGGTAAGCAGTCATACTCTCTGTAGATTCAACGCGGGTGCTTTTGCTTATGAGGAAGAGAGGTGAAACTTCCCAGAAACAAAGGAAACGCCAATGGAAAGGACAACGCGCTCCTTTGTAATCGCTGTCAGCATCCATCAGGCAGAAAGGCAGAGAAGACAGCAGCATTCGCTGAAGTAGTTTTAATTAATCCACACCCCTACAGACAGTGCAGAATTAAAAGACCCATGCTTCAAAAAATGTTAATTTTATTGAGTTTGCGTTCAAAATAACGTGCATCTGAAACACCCCATCCTTCAAAAGAGCTCCTGTCTTCTTCCTGTCTTTGCTGACTACCTCAAGCTCCTCCTTTGCCCACTCTAAGCAGCCTTTCTAACTACTCCTAAGTACACAAAGCAGGGATCACCCAAGGGGAAACCCGTGTAATAGGAGGTAAAGTCACAGTTTGTGTGGATCGTGTGCTGAGGGAGCTTGCACCTCCTCTCTGATTTGTTTTAAGGGAGTTATGTAAAAATCTGGCAATGCTCTTAGAGACATGAATCAGCTTTCATCTGATTGCTGCATGTGCTGGGTTTGAAACTTCTAGAAAAATGCAGATGATAAAATTCACTTTTTTATGTTTCCAACTGAAATGAAACACCCTTCCTATGAGTAAGCTACTGCCCTATGATGTGGTAGAGAAATCAACTTGATCAAAATAGGACAGTTAATCAGTGCATAGTACCATCAGGAGACAAAACTAAAAAAAAGCAGCTAGAGATTTTATTAATACATCTTTAATATAATTTGTAGCAAGTGCTGCATTTTCTGAAAATCAAGGGTCTTTATTACATTTCACAGCGGTAGCCAAAACCCAGGTTACTTCCCAAAATCTGAATTCACTTCTTTCCACCTCCACCCTACTAAGTCTCAAGCCAAGACTGCAGGGAAAACGGAGGAGGAAAAAAGAAAAAAAGAAAAACCAAACAAATTGGAGGGGTCTCTAAAGCCTTATAGAAAATCACAACTTCTGTAAAGCCACAAAAGAGAAGAGTACAGTACCTCGAAGTCCTTGACTACTGAAGCAAAACCTGCATTCTTCTTACACTGTTCATCTAATAGTGCAACATTTTTATCGAACTCTTTGATGTAAGTTGAATACATTTTTAAGTAGGGACCCTTTTTAACAAATATATCAGCAATTCTTTGATGTTCGAGCCTAGAAACAAAAACCAGAGCAATTAGAAAGAGCTAAAAAGAGTGTACATCCTAAATCTACAGCAAAATATGGATCTTTTTCACAGTAAGATGTGCTAGTTTATGTTCTGAATAAGAAGCTTACAGGTCAGCAGATAGGCATACATCTCATGAGCTACTCTGAAAAACCTTACCAGGCATTTCTTGACACGCTAGTTTAGTGTTAGATGAAAACCACTTAATGCACGGTCTGCTTAAGATGGTCTTGAACAGTTTGAACACTTTAGTACAAGGTGGATTTTCTGAGGAGACAGATCTTCAAACTTCAGGATGCAGTCTCCATCCCTTAACAGCAAGCATGGGATTAGAGTCTTTACCCATCTCACTGCCTTTGTCAGTAGGCTTTGTAAAGCCGATTTAGATCCACCCACCAGTGTAACTGAGAATGGACTTCAACGGGATTATGGCTGTCAATCAGCACCGTGTCTAGCTAGTAGCTCTCAGCTACCTTTAAAATGAAACCAGTTTTCAGCCTCCTTCTCTAATGAAATCAGTCTACTTATCACGCCCATGCAGGGACCAGGACTTTCAATTAAAACTGAGATTTTAAATAAAATTGTGATTGCTAAAACCATGTATTGAAATGCCTTCTGGACTTTCCTGGAGACATCTAAATGGCAAGAAGTACATTTAAATGGAAAATTATCTCCTGTACTTTCAAAGTCAATTCTGTCATTTAAGAAGGCACTTGAAACAAAAACAAGAGTCGAACTGTGGTCACATGGAATCACATAAGTCCCACAGATAAATTTCAACATCAAAGGGAGTGGTATCCCTTTATTGATAGTCACCAGTGAGATAATCGCTCTTCCAGTTCCCTCAGGAGGTCCCGGTTGAGTTCGTACAGCTGAGGTAGGTAGTACAGGATCTGATTCAGGATTCTGTCCTCAATCACTGGCTTTCCAAGCTGCCTAGAGGCATGCGCCACAGCGTCCCGGAAATCCTGCCGGAGTACAAAGAGGACAGAAACCCCCCTTCCCATGAGCGAACAGCCTTCAAAGCACCAACACAAGGGTGTTCTCTCTGCAGACATTCCAGGCGCTGCTCCCCATTACTGAAGGCAAAGGCGGGTACCATCTGGGTTATGTTTCTCTGCAGCTTCAACGTACTCCCCTGGGACCGCCTTAATCCCTTTGGTTTGATGCCAGAGCTTTACTTTCTTGCTCCTGTATGCATACTATAGAAGTTGCTCGCTATTTTCATAACGTGCCCATTAGAAACGTGCTGGTGCTACAAACAAGGAAACTACAAGGGGGAAAAAGCTTCTGACTAAAGGTACCAGTAGCCTTGAGTATCTTCTTGCTAAGATTTGGGTAAAAGAGCAAAATCATCATATTAGCTAATACAATCATAATCTTATTTTAAAATCATACCAGTTTTCATAAGTAATCTAAAAATGCCCTTTTGGAAGACATGCCTCGGATTAAAATGTAGTGTCCCAAGTTACTATATGTAGCAGCTCTTCTATTATACAGGAAAATTAACATCTAACAAAAATATACTGTAACAACACATAAGCACCATGAGATTTCCAATGTTCCTAATGGTCAAAACCAGCATAGGTACCTTCAAAATATTTACAGGGAGGAGGAAAATCCCACCTACACTTGAACGATCTTCTCTTTTGTAGCATTTTTATGCTATAACCAGCTCCCGGTAAGACAGAGATGAGGCTTACTGGTGATTAAACTATTCAGAATTAAAATCTTGGCCCCACACAAGTCAGTATGGCCAAGATTGTATCCCTAGTGAAATTCAGCATCCATTAGGTAAGGTATTTTTCTTAATCACATGCAAACACAATTTGCAGAAAAGGTTAGCAATTTAGCATTTCACTTCAAAAACAACGCTGCCTAAACTGACAAAAAAAGAAAATTCAAATTAGATGGTGTGCTGTATTATCGTCTCTCACTTGAATTTGGGCAACGGTGGAAAAAAGACAATCCATAATAGCTCTTTTTAAGTTTGTGGTCTGCTGAAACCTAGTAATGCGTGCACAATCTGTAGGTGGCTTGAAAAAGGTGACCAAACAATGTGTTTGTAAGTACAACGAGTTATATTTTAAATGTGCATGGGGTACATACCTGCCTTCGAAAATCTGTAGGCCCCTCATGTGGGGATGGGGGGGGGGCCGGGGTGGGGAGAGAAAAAAGATTAAGCCCCCTCTTTCTCCCTCCCCAGGTCTACTACCACCGGTCTTACTAGCTGTCTCATCAGTCCAGCATCTGGCACTATTTCGGTTCTCTCAAACTTAAGTCTCAACTTTCCCCTGCCCTCTCTCCTCATTACATCAGCTCTGGGCAGCGTGAGCTCCAGACACACTTTCTTGCTTGGTGACCCTCTGGGTCACCAAGGCTGTGACTGGGCAGAGTTATGACAAGAAACTGAAAGGAGATACAGGGCGATGGCTGTGATGGGGGAAGGCTGAGAACTAAATGCAAGGGAGTTAAAAAACAGATGGCGTTATTCATATGGAAATGTTCTGTTTTACATCCTCTGTGCAGACTAGTGACACATAGGTTAACTACCAGCTGCATCTTATGGGTTTTCCTGACCCTAGGGCATTGCTTAACACTGAAATGATACATGGAATTACAATGGCAAAAAGCTCAAATGAGGCATTCTGGAGAGCTTCATGCAAAATGCATCATCATATTATGATAATATTCTTCCCCTCGCCAATTACATGCGCACACAATATACTGTATGCACTTTGCTAAGGGATGAAACAAGAATTTTATCCGAATGTTACATCGTGCTACTTGCACAATGAAAAGAAAAGCAGCGTTGTCTGTAGTGTAATCAACGACCCAGGCTTTTCCCTGACCAAACAATAAAAGGAGAGCAGGGAGCCAGGTTTAAGCACCAGCAGATAAGACAGGAATGTCATTTGTAGTTAAGAGCATTTATTTAACTTCTAGATACAGCATTCAAAAAGGCTGCAGGATGTTTTGCAAATACAGATTTAGTTTTTCGACTAGCTTGACCCAAAGTCCATCAGCTTCATCTCAGGCTTTGGATCACACCATGAAAGACTCTATCATTAAAACTGCCAACCAAAACTTTGTTTCATCACCCGCTCCGTCCCCCTCCGCAACTGAGTAAACGGAGGAAGCCCTGCGGAGAGGAAGGGGAGGGAAGAAAGATAACGTGAAGCTTTCAAATGATGCGAACCAGCCTGCTAAACAACAAAAGGGATAAACTTCAACACTCCTTTTTCTTTTTCTTTTTTTTTAAATTATCAAGTCTTCACTACAGAAGCAGTACAATGCATTTGTCACTGTAATCATATTAAGATTTATTTTTAACCTGGCAGTGGGTGTGAAGTAACTGTCATGCCAAGTTCATCTTGAGATAAACTTAAGTTGAAGGCAGAGAGCACATGCCTGAGGAGCAGGGGTTGGAAAAAGTCAAATAAATGTAACAAGGTTGGAGTTAACAGTGTTTACACTTGAAGGTACTGGCCTTCTGAGAAAACCGTTTCTTATCCAAAAGGACAAAACATAGAAAAGGTCTGGTTTAATTACCAAATGTAAAATATGTTAACTTAAAAAGTAAATCCTGAAATTTCACTCCAAAGGGTGGAAGGTATTCAAACAAGGACCACCTTTTATACAAGTAGGTGAATGACTTAGAAATTAGAAATTGCAGTAATAGTCATTTAACCCACCAATTCCTTCTAAAACTAAATCCATTCACTGCTAAATAAAAACAGAATTGCTGTGCAAATAATGCATACATTGCTCTGATATCTATACATGGCTGCAAAAAGTGATTCATATTAGACACATATTTTGCATCTAGTACTATGTAACACTGCCGAGAAGCAGTGCTTTCATCAGTCTGTTCAAAGACAATCACCTGAGTTGTCCTAGAAATTATTCTGTTTGAAGCAATACAGCAATCCATTAGTGAATTTTAGAGAGATTCTCTAATTAAAAATGAGCATTTCAAATATTATAATGTTGCTCATTAAAAAAAACCCAAAAAATAACCGAACTTGCCATGCTTTGGAATTAATGTGCTTATTTCACTGAAAAACACCATTTGCAACTCTAGGCAAAAACTTTATATGCTGCACGACAGAAAACAAAAGGTTACGCTAGTTATATTGAATCATCCCAGCTTCTTACTAGGATATTTCTTCCTTTCAGGATGGGGGAGGCTACTGTACACTTTCTGAAGTGCTGGTTTACAGTTTCTAGTTCTACATTATATTCTGGCCCAATAATAATCTTCTGATACCCTTTTTTAGTGCCTAGGCAAAGACAATTGTCCTCACGCAGCTACTTTAAGAAGATGTCACTCATCATTGTCCCTGGAAAGCACGTTCTTTCCGAACCAGAAACAGTCTTAATTTATTCTAGACTAAGACAGCATCCCACCGGGTGCTTGTCCATATGAAAGTCTAGTTTAGGCAGTTTTAAAGGCTTCTCAGTACATATTGTTGCTGAATTAATGCCTGATAAAACATTCCCAATTTGAAAACATTTAGGGAATTTTATTCTATTGGTATACACTCACTCTAGAGCTGTGCAGCTTTTAAACAGTATTTGAGGAGGATACAACCATCTCTGCTTTTGTTTCCTCCCACCCCTCCTTCAACGTGGCTTCCTTAAATAAGCAAAGGGCCATGGTATCTGAAATAATTCTGGCCCTGTCGTGAATCATCTGCGACCAGCCCACGCACTTCCCCTCTGCAAAGGGCCTGACTCACGATCTCTCTCAGTTCTCTCCGCTGGAGGATTCCCAGCACGCAGCGAAGCGACGTGCCCACGTCAGTCAGAGGAGCAAAGTAACACGGTTTAGCTGTAAACCAGAATAGGTGCGGACCACACCAAACCCTCGCTCAGCTGCGGACGGGGCCAAGTGCACCTTCAGGTGTCTAATAGCTGAAAGAAGATAACTCCAACTGCGCGAACTTAAAGCTTCCTGTAAATTTAACTGGAAGAGAAAGAGCCACATGATCTAAACGCGGTCACATATGCACTCCGAAGGCTTCAACCAATATTCATCTTGGATCTGTTCTCCTAGAACATACCATCAGCAAAGGGAAAATAAGCCATAATCCCTTCCGTTGAGGTACAAATCCCAGCTAAATACACCTGCAGATAGCTCGAATATCAGTTTAATTTAAGGAAAAAAAAAAAATATGTTTGCGCTTGGACGCTTTTCAAGGAACACACAGACACACATCCTGCAGGGGGGAGGAGGGAAGGGGAGGAAGTTTCACGCTCCGGGGAACATCTAGGTGGCTATCCGTGACAAACTGTAAACATGACTGCTAGGAATACAGCTACAGAAGATTTCACAAATATATTATTTAAAATAGAAAAAGGCAGTCTTAACTAGAGTTAGACTATTAGCCATAAACTGTTAAGTTAAACTATAGCAGTGATAGTTAATGAAGACTATGAGTAAGTGTGGACCGTGACATTTTTCAAACATGTAAGATTGCTTCTGGAAAGCTGCCAAGTAGTTCCACACCTTTTTTCTCAAATAGTAAAATCATTTGTAAGTCTTTAACAATATAAGATCGTTAATTTTTTACAAAAACCAATGATCTGACTGTGGCATATTCCTAGAATGTTATTTTAAGGAATAGGCTGGGTAGCAGAACAATGTTTCCTTCCAAACCGAAACTATTTCATTAACTTTCTTAAAACGATGACTACAGCTGCAATTCATTGTCAAATGCCTCAATCAGCAATTCTAAAGCACTTCATAGACTAAAAATTTATCAACATATTCATCTCAGACTGGTCAAATATTGAAATTTTACAGTTGGAGAAAAAGGAGCTGGAGGTTGAGAGAATTTTCCACAGCCAAACAGTAGTCAGTTGTAAACCAGGACCAGAGGTCAGGACTTCCTTTGCTCCAAAACCTATAGCTATTTTATTTCTCCATGTGCACGTTACATCCTTTTTCCAAATCTACTGTGAATTATTTTTCATAATATTTGGCTGCAATATACAAAAAGTCTAAGTTTTTATAGATATATATAAAACTATATATATAGTTTTATGTATATGCATGTGTGTATGTATAGATAATAATTTTGCCATTTTCTTCTGAAAAATGAAAATATATTAAACCAGAATTTCTCACTCTTGTGTCTCTGGAAGGACACAGAATTGAAAAAAGAAAAATGTTTGCCCTTTTATCTGCCTTCTCCAGTAACAGGCTGATCTTGTGGCTGTAGAAGAGTTAGAGGTACCTCCTGACAACCTCCCACTTGGACTCTCAGAGTGCTAATAAAGACGGGACTAAGAACTGGTCTCAGTCAGACGCGCAGATCTAAAGGCTCAGGCAGAAGCCCACAGGCCTAAGCTCTTCTTTGCTGACACAGCAGAAAGTTACAGCCTTGCAGTGGAAGGAGCCATCCCAAAAACCATGTTCCTCTGCCGGACCAGAAGCCTCACTGCCCCTACCATAGCAGCAGGGGGAAAACAAAATCAAAAAGGATGGAAGAATAAAAAAAAAAAAAAAAGTGGTGGGTTTTGGCAAAAGAACAACATTTGGAACAAAAATAGACAAAAGGAATGACAGCAAATAAGCCAAGCAGACTTAGCCTTACAGACCAGGGTGTTGCTGAGGAGGTCCTCTCACTTGTGCAAAGCAAACTATTTCCAAAGAATCCCACAACAAAGAAGTACAAATGACACCAATCCTGCCTTACTCCTTTACCAGGAACACCAGGTGTTTTTTTGGCACAGAGCATCTCAGACAGAGGTGACAAAGCTTGTTTTTCCCACCTACTGTTTTATAACAGTTCACCGTTCCTTTATTTTCCTTCAAGTGCCCTTAGGGAAGAAACAGCAGATCTTAAATCTTCTCAGCCCTTGTTTACCCTCTGGAGGCTATGCATTGACCATCTCACAAAGATGCATACAGATGAGCTGGTTTGATTTAAGCCTCTTTGTTTTCAGGAGTTTCTAACAGCATTTTACCCAATTTGTGTCCTCTAAAGGAGCATTATGATAGTTACAGAAATAAAGAGAATTCAAGATTACATCTAATGTTTGATTCCTCGCTCAAGCAAATCCGTGTTTGACAGAGCATCAGTGTGCAATGCCAGATAAGTCCCTCATGTCTGTTATGACCGGCTTATTTCGTATTACAGGAGTGTCACCCAGCGTTTGTCATTTTCTAGAATAGTTCTGCAGTCTGTCTTCAACAGAAGCAGTCAGGTGTACCTACAAAGTGCGACAGCGTCCAAACAGGCCAGGATCCTGGTATCTTGGAAGAGATGGTCCACCTAACTTGACTTGGTCGATATAAATAAAATAACACTTAAAAAAAATTTCAGTGGTACTTGTAACCAGTCTGCAATCACATTCCGACCTTCTCAAATGCTTTAGACTCCACTTCAAATGCTCTAAGCAGTAGCAACTTAAAAAAATTTTTCTTACATCAACAGTCCAGTTCCCTGGCTGTACTAAGCCATGAGCCGCATTAACTGGCATTGGTAAAACAGACTAAGGAGACTACTATTAATTTCAGATTATCACTAATGGAATTAGGCGCTAGCTTTTGAGTATTTACCCTTTGGAAAACCACTAACAGATGATTCAGAAGGTGTAATGGAGCCTCCCCTGCCCAGCCAAATCTTTACTATGAGTAAAACAGCCCAGCCTGGGGAGAACCTAAGTTTTAATTCCAGAAATTTGTCAGAGTTTTCTTGACTGGCAGTTAGTAATCCTGACAATGAAGCTAGTAAGCCAAAGTGGTTTAGTGCACGTGAAATCAAAAGGATATTTTTATCAATGTTTAAATATTATCCCTAAGATGTATAAGATTAACTAAACAGATTTAATAATGCCTGTGATGAACGTACACAAATCCTCAGGCATACCACTCCAGGGAAATAAAAAACAACATGTTTCTGCAACCTTTGTCAGGTATGGCAATTTTATTTCATGAAGAATGCACACACACACAGCCTCAAAACTGGTGCCCGCTCTGACCAGGACACTCACCAAGGTTCACGCTGCAGGCCAACAGACAAGTTGAGGACAAAGTATTTCCTCGACTCCTAGCTGAGCATCCTCTCTGTTAGACCAGGCTGAATACATCTTGATCGTTATTGCTAGCCAACAAAAACATTTCTAATGGTTTTTATTTGGCAGCTAGAAACTAGCACACTTACATGAATAGAGTGGAGAGTTATCCATTAAAACAAAGCCAAACACATCCTGCAGCATGCACATTTACACTGTCTGGACAACCTTAAATTTATCCCAAGAACTTCCTAAACTCCCTACTATTTTCCTTCTCCCCCATCCTTCCTCTGCTTGCCTGCATCCTCCTCACCAACAGCCTTTTCTTCTAGTACTGTGCCTGTTACCGGAAGAACTGGTACACTAAAAAGTGAATACACCTTTAAGATATAAGTTATATGCCTGAAAAATACGATAAATAAAAATCACATAGCTTAAAACTTGTCTGTATTCACTAGGATAGCTCTCTTCCTTTTAATCAGTATTTAAGTTTGAGTTCTGTACGAGAAACCATGTTGAATATAAATTATATATTGGCCACAACTGCTGACCCAGCTTTTAAAAACCAAGCTTGAACAGAATAAGAAAATCAATTACCAAAATGAAAGGCAATAGAGGAATCAGCAAATGGTGTGGTTAAGTGTTTTGTTTCCTGAAAGATCTCGGTATTACAGGACAGTATACATCCATCTATAAGAGCCTTTGTTCCCAGTTTCACAGAACATGCTTCTCAAGAGACCGAGATAGACCAACGCATCTGTTTGCAATACAACCACTTCTATCGCCCAAGGAAAAAAAAAAATTACTATGCTTGCACTTCATAGAGTGACAAAATGGTACACACACACACACCAGTTAAAAGTCGACAGAAAACACATAAAACAGAGCTAGAGAAAGCTAAATTCTTCATTAATTTACTATTATCACCTTCTACACAGCATGTTTAACAGATGACTGGTCTGCATAAGCATGGATTAAATACTTAACCCTTGCTGTGGACAACACATTGCACATACTACAATCACAGCTGTTATCAGAAAGCAAGCATCTGCCAAAGAATTGCAGCCCAAAAAATATGCTGCCATGGTGATGGATGCACCACCAGAGCTAATTAGTTAGACTACCTAAAGAATGTGGATTTTTATGTTTAATTTCTAAAGGTAACTTGTTCCTACCTCCCCACACTATTTTAAAAGTTCTTCTAACCAAAGATTTTATTTTGGTTGCTATGGTACAAGCTGGCTTATAAATATGATGCTGATTAACATAAATGGGTATATATTCCATTTTCAATATTCAAGCAATACCCCCACTCAGATGGAAGAGAGCATGCATTAAAGAGATGCAGAAAGGACAACCAAAATGTTAATCCACTATATAAAATCTGAAACTTTAAACTTCTGCTTAATTAGATTAATTTTTATATTTTGAGTATGTAGACACAGCAGAAAAAAGTCACATTCACTACAATAAAGCCTAAACATAGAACTTTAACAGATTAAACAAATAAACAAATATTAGGGGGAGCTGCTTTTTTTTTTTAATACTTACAATGTGTAAGAGCTTTAGCACATCCACAAACCTATCAGAAAAGCAAGAAAAAGCAAATAGTTACATTTTAATTGCCCAATTAAAATAAACTGAGTAGCTGTTAAGTTTAGCACAGACACTTACACTTTCTCTGAGCTCATGATCTCCTTGGCAATATGGTAAACCTTTGTTTTCTTTCCAGCTGCCTTACTCTGCAAATAAAATTATATGTTACACTATGCACCTACTAAAACTGTCGTAAAAATCATTTCAGGCTAGTAGTTCCTTAAATTCAATGTAATTATTCTACAATTGTTTCTAATTAAAATGTTTTATACTGCTTTGTAATCTCTGGCTTTGAAATCTGGCTTTTCAATCAATTTAACTTGTAGATTGAAATGACACTATTAGCTAAGAATAGTTTTTATAACACTATCAGCATTTCTATTTAACTATTACAGGAAGCACTGCAGCCTATAAAAAAATGAAGCCCTAGCAAGTGACAATTATTGGTTAGTGAAAGTAGTAAAGTACAAATAATATTTATATATTATTCATTTTTTTCTGATTAATGCAGCAACAGTAATATTTGCAGTAAACTCAAACGGGTTTCAGGAACATCTTAGAAGAAATACATGTTTTCTTGACAGAAAAAGAAGATGAAACGAGAAAAAAATCACACTGAAGATAAAAGTCAGCTTCTGACCATCTAGTACAAGAGTTGCTGAAAAACATAGCAATCATACTGCAAAGCGCGAGAAGTGTGAGCCTTGCTGTCTGTGTGAAACACTGGAGATGACAATGTTTTTTTAATGTGCACACATTTGGCTTCCAAAAAAATCAATGCTACTGTTCAACATCAGATATAAGGAACAGGTATAGCAAAGCAAAAGGGGGTAGGTGTCAGGATGCAAACAGGTTTTCTACCCGGCGTAACTCCCATGTATGATTTCTCTCTTCTCCATAACAGCCCTCACGGTTTGCCATATGCTTCTCTGCTCCCAGCTGTCACCACAGCTATTAGATATTCAGGCTTTCATTTCAATGGGCTGCAAAGAAAGAGCCTGGATGGGCAGCACTGAAACATCACCGGATCTACAACACAAGTGCGATGGAAGTCCAGGGTGGGGGGCGCATAATAAAGGCATTGAATAGTTTCTCCAGAAAAGCAAATATTGGTGGCCTTGCATATATGAACCTTTGGTTCATAAGCACTAGTGTTGCAAGATTCATCTGGAGTTTTAGGTCTTCTCTAAACCTATAAGCAAGTCTCAAGTGCTGGAAATCAAACCACAGAACTGATGGCATTCAAAGGTTGGTTTTAATGATACTGCTAAGTTCAAAATAAAAAAGATATCTAACTTATTTTTTTCATTTGAATATACTTGACACGGTGCTGAATTACTAAATTTCTGAATTTAACAATTTGGCGTTGCAGCACATATATGCAAAATACATTATTTATTTATTTCACATACTACATAGACATCTTCACAAAGAGCTGGAATTTTACTTCTAAAATTAAATTTATTTCCAAAAAACCACTTAGATCTACCCAGTGAGGGTCAACTGGATTCAGGCGAGATTGTAACACCCACCCTCAGGCCGCCATGACTTTTTAGCAAGCACAGCTGACACGCTCCCTACAAAACTGAATTCACAAGTAACTCAATTATGCAGAGCAGGGTACCTGCTAGCACTGTAGATGTGACAGTTGCAAATGAGATGAAAATTAGTATTTGGAGAACAAGATGCTAACACTAAACAATGACAAAATGAAATATCACTGTCTGTTTTCAAGCCCATTTGAAAGACTTTTCACATACCAGCTGGCACTGAAAAGGCCACTTGGCACTTCCTCAGCCAAAGACACCCGGGGCCTTGGAGAGTCTCTACTGGGAGAACTGAAAGGATGCAAATTGGGCTTTCAGGCATGGCATTGGGAAGGAACCCTGTAGCTCCTCTAACGGATAAAAAGCACCAAAACAGCCACATGCTGGTGGTAAAGAAAAATAAAAACAAGCCTAGCTTGCAGAGACTGCTTCATTCTCCTCTGCAGCTGCTCTCCCCATTAGGAAGCTGGCTGTTAATCCCCAGCTGCCGGCCGCACGTGCCGCAGGCGGCTGAAGCAAGCCGACGAGCAGGTGCTTCACAGCAAGCGCTGCATCACTCCGTGAAACCTGCCCAAGAAGCCTTGTAATGGGAACGGTTTCCTGTAAAACTCCCTCGGGAAAGGTTGAGGGCATTTCTAGAGGCACGCAAGGTAAGTCAGCTTCTACTCAGGTACTTAGTTTCACAGGAACAAACTTTCCCCTTGACTCTCTTTCCCTCCCCCAATTCGTTCTTCTCAGAAGATTTGGTTAAATGACATTCAGGTCCAATACATCATCATCAAGTCTTCTCTTCCAGCACTAAAACATCTCAGTGATTTTTTTTTTTTTAAATTTTAAATTATTACTCATTTTTAAGGAAAGGAAGCAAATATAACTATTATCAAGGAGACAGAGCTGCCAGGACTGGTACCGAGGATTGGCGTTGGTCTACGGGCAGGCTGGTGTCAGGGCATCCAGGACTGAGAAGAATACAAGTATCCCCAAGGAGAGGACCCCCAGAACTTCATAGAATCATAGAATGGTTAGAGTTGGAAGGGACCTTAAAGATCATCAAGTTCCAACCCCCCTGCCATGGGCAGGGACACCTCTCACTAGAGCAGGTTGCTCAAAGCCCCATCCAGCCTGGCCTTAAACACTTCCAGGGATGGGGCCTCCACAACTTCCCTGGGTAACCTGTTCCAGTGCCTCACCACCCTCACAGTAAAGAACTTCTTCCTAATATCTAATCTAAATCTCCCCTCTTCCAATTTAAAACCATTACCCCTTGTCCTATCACTAGACTTCCTGACAAAAACTTCATTTCATTTTAAGTAATTAGTGCTGTCTTCCTGCTCCTCATTCAAAGATGAAGTAAGGTTAAAATAGTGGAAATCATTCCAAGCTGGCACTTGCAGAAGCTAGCAGAAGGTCAGATCTCAACCACAACAGTCAAGTGTGGCCTACACCCCTCCTAAGGCCATAGAGGTGGCTCTGCAACCCTTCAACGCCAGGTCTCTTGTGCGCACACCGACAGTCTCTCCACAACACCAAAGGAGTGAATTAAGGAACTTAAATGCTGAAAGGCAGGTTGAGCCCTTTGTGTTTCATGCCATTGAAAAGGAAGAACTAAAAACTGGTTCAGCCATCCTGCGCACCAAGCAGTGATTTGGCAGGTTAGTATGCAGAACCTGCAAATGCAAGAAAGCTGTCTGCACAGAAATGGTTACTGGGACAGAGCCTTTGCTGCGTGGCCAAGATCCCCGAAATAGGACCATTCAGGCAAAGCCACAGCTTCTGAGATATTTTTCAGAAGGACCTTCTCAAGCCTTGCAACCTTCACCTGGCACCTTTCCTTGGGCTTCGCCAAGGCTGAAAAGCAAAAGTTTATTTTCAAATGTTCAGTGCACAAGAGACATTGTGCACTCTAGGATCTGTGAGGGGTAGACAGCCTCATTAAAAGGTATTTACCAGTCTCAAAATTGAAGACCTCTAGACATACATATGTGCCCGTAGCTCTATTAGAGGGGCATGGTAGGCAGATCTACAGCTCCACGACTCAATGAAAGATTAACATACATATATTAAATTGAAATTTTAGGGGAAAAAACCACTAAACAATAAGAATGACAAAAAGAAATATATCAAGTTATGTCGACTCAATGCTTTTTATTTGAAAATAATAACCAACAGGTTACAACTTACAAAATAGTGCAAGAGTGAGGAACAGCTTCAGAAGATAAAGATAAAAAGATACCTGTTTATCTTCTTGAGGATCAGGCTCCCCTTTGCTGGAATCAGAATTTGTGTCATCATCTTCATCGGAACTGTTCACGATATCTTCTTCATCTGACTGAAGATCTCCCATCACCACATTAGAATGATTGTGGTGGTCTTCTAAGGGCCTAAAATTAAAATACACACAGTCAATAAACACACCATACTTTATTTATGTAAAGAGCTTTCTGTTTCACACCACAATAAATGGTCTACTTGGTATCAGAAACATTGAAAACAGCAGTGGATAATGTGAAGATGACAACAGGGGTAAGCTTTCTCTATGCTGGTATTGATACACAATGCTCACCGACAGTGAGTAAAAGCCACGGTTTGCAGTATTTATGCTATTCTTGTCCATCAGAGTTTGCCTGACAGCAAAGTTTGATAAACCTATTCCCTTATTGCTATGTACATATATAGTGCAACGTTTGTACTTTGTGCCTGAAGGATAAATAAAGATCATTGCTGTTTTGCTCTCCTCTATCTCATAGCATCAGGACTTGTTCCACACATGGTAGTCAGACTGGAGCTTTCTCTCTGAAATTTTAGATGTGTGTATATATACAGGGGTTTTTTTCCTTGATGCATACACTAAACGACTGCATCAGGGATGGCAATAGTATAACTGTTCTGTCCAATAATTCTTCTTAAAAACAAGAAAGCGGAACCTTTTGCGATTAAAAACTCCCATCCCCCAGAGATAAGACACCTTCCAGGTAGCTGTCAAAGCTGTAAAATACATAACCTTGTTTTGCTGCTGTACAAGGATTATAGAGGTCTCTTTTCATTAGCTTCAGCCGTATTCGCAATACAGAAATTGCATGAGACAGGCACACAACCTTCTTCCTCTAACTAGCCTTGACAATTCAGTAGAGATTTAAGAAATGCAATTCTAGAAGAAAATTTAAAAAGGGAGTATGGAAGGTAAAGAAGAAAACAGAGACTAGAAGAAACTGAGCCTGAAATTCTAGTGACGTTACATTAACAAAAAAGCGAATCCCTGGGCTCCTACTTTTAATCTGTAAAAATACCTGATAATTGCCAATTTAACTAAAGCTGTGTCTAAATTCACATAATCCGTGTTCAAGGCCTGCAAAAAGATGGTGGGATGCCACAGGCTTGTTGTGATATGAGCCAAAAGTGATTAGCTACCCTACAAAACAAAAAGCAAATCCAGAGACCCCGGCCTCCGAGCTGCTGCAGCCAGCAGAGATCTCAACGTGCTGATCAACACCTAATTTTGCGCAGTCGCCATATGTCAGGGCTACACACCTTTCCATATAGCTGCCCTCTGCCTCCCCTACATAAGGGGTGGTTACAACTAATCTTTTCTTTTCCTGACTTTGAATTACAAGAAAGCAGGGAAGGAGGGCAATTCTTCAGGCTCACCACCTCCAAATGTGACAATTACCAAAAAGAGAACCTGTCAGCATGGATCCCATGGGAGGTGGCTGCCAGTAACATGAACAGCAGAAGTAAGGAATACTAGATGCGCGAGGATGCTCTGGCAGCCACAGCAAGTGTTGATTATAGAGTGTTCAAGGCAGAGTTAAAAAAAAATATAAAAAAAAAAATAATGAAACAACACACAAATGCTGATCACAAAACAGAAATTTAGAGATGAAGACAAAATAAGCTGGCATGAAGACAGACTTGGGTCAGTCACAAAGATACAGAAAAGACTAAAATAGCTTGGTTCTATTAAGCCAACACAGAAAGGACTCAGGAAACACCCAAGCAGTTACTGTCTCCCAGAACTGAAAGGGGTGGGGAGAGGAAGGAGGTTGCAAGCTCATCACCGAGTTCAAACAAGGCCCTGAGCCAAGACTGCAGAGAGACACCCAGTTGTTTCAGTTTGGAAATTATCAACTTCATGCGGAAAGTGAGCGGCCACCAGGGAGACGAGCGCTGAGGATGGCAGCGCATGGAGTATGCCAGGGCCGGTTCCCACGGAGCCTCCACGAGCATCAAGAAGGCAAAAAAGTGGCTTTTCAATGGAGTTTCCCCTGGAACCGCACTAACAGGACGCCAAGACTTCTGCAGTTACTTGTTTACTTCAGCAATTCAAAAAACTCCTTGTCTAGTCTATCTAATTCAGTCAAATGACCTGTTGGCCTGAGAATGTTCATTTTAGCAGATGCCACCTTGTATCCTTTTATTTTATAGATGGCAAACATCTTTATTCCATCTGTAGCATTACATGAGGTAGATATATCCCCTGCTTTAGTCAAAACCTGCAACAGAAATAACTACTGCTATTCCTTACTTTACTATATTACCAGTTTTACCATTCACATCTCTCACTGAATCTACATCTGATCTAGGATATTTTTTTCACATTGCAAAATGTATTAAGCACTTTATCCCTAACTACACTGGAATTCACTTTTTAGTCCCTTGTTAATTAAATTTTACTTTTGTTAATGGACATTTTACTGCCCTTTTTCCTATCCTTAATATTTGTTTTAATTGCTGCTTCAATTTCCTTTAACTAAGATTCCTTCCCATCAACAAAACATTATTTTCACACCTGTGAAATCACAGTTCTTTCACCTAAGCATATTCTACAGGATGTCCACTCCCAGATTTTGCTATCATTTTCCATTGAAACTATTCAGGTCAACTGTGCAGACACTTTATAAAGTTTGAGAAAACCTGCGCCTTTTGAAGTCAGAAACAAGCATATTCCTAGGTGAGGCTGTATTCCGCTTGCACAAACATAGCCCTGTTACTGCTCAAGGATGAAGACCAAACTAGCTGGCCTGTGCTGGGTGAAGGATTTTCTAAAGGAAAGATCGGTTTATCCAATAGAAAGTTTCAGTTTAAAAAAAACACAAACAAACTACTAAAATTTTTTAATAATTAAGTACTGATAATTTAGGATGTTTAAGGAAGTGTCCACAAATGACAGCCACTCGCTGTAGACATTTTTCTTTCTTCCTGTGAATCACAACAACTTTTAAGCAGTAGGCTTCTTTTCTTGCGTTTGTGGTACATATGGACCTACTATTCATGTAAAGGAAAATATGACAGCTAGAGAACACTCTATCTACCAAATCTTGCCTACAGTATCTGCCCCACCAGTCAAAGCACCTCAGAGTAATCCCTATATGTCTTTATCCTGTATTTGCTCAGCTCACAGCCTAACACAGCCCTCGGGTTCTTCTACCTGATACATCTTGTTGAGGTTTTTTTGGTGGTTTTCTTTTCTTTCTTCTTCTTCTTTTTTTCTTTTTTTTTAAAAAAGAAACACTACAATGGATAATTAGATGATTAACAATCAAAAGTCATTTCACACTCAGACATTTTCCAGAATCAAACAAGCTGCCAATTCAGGAATAGGATGCGATATTGTAGCCATGGGTAGATGCACTCCTGGTATTATCTGTGGTTTGTGTCCTCTTCTTCAGAGCAGATGGTGACAAAGTCACTGTGTTGATCTGCCTTTATCAGACATGTGCTGGAAAACATGTGACTCTCCTTGTACCTTACGCCTTAACCTCATAAATACTATGGTGTTTCTGTTGAAACAGAAAGCAGTTTTGTATTTACCGACTAGTCTTTCTGTACTTTTACCTCTGAAGTCATCTATAACGTAAGTGTATACACCGTTCTCTTAAAGTTACCTCTGGATGAA
Organism: Chionis minor; assembly: GCA_013398295.1. Lineage (NCBI taxonomy): Eukaryota > Metazoa > Chordata > Aves > Charadriiformes > Chionidae > Chionis > Chionis minor. Next base: position 1,347,475 of record VZSF01008264.1, read on the forward strand.
GTGAAATCCCTTGTAGCCTTTAAATGAGTTTGGAAACAGTAGTAAATATTTAAATAAACAGAATATTTTCTACTACGTATCAATTCCCCTTTTCCAAAATACCACAGCCATGCAGTAGTGGTTATTTTTAAGCAGGTCTTCTGATAGGTATTTTGGGGATACTGTGAACTATCTCTATCTTGTTCCCTCTTCATCACGATTCTTTGTCCTGCCCACAGAACTACTGAGAGAAACTTCTGCATTATCAGTCATGTGAAACACCATCACTGCCAACTCACCGTGCTACCCAGTGAGTAAGAATATCTTGCCGTATCTCGTGAGCAAGTCATCTAAATATAGATGCGGGGCTTTTTTATTTGACACATAAAATGAAGAGATAGTTTGCCTCGAAATGAACAGTTTATGGGTTGAAGCATATACATTGTGCTGTATTCTCCTAATGCAATAGTAAAATATTAATGAAACAAAACATGCCAGTCCTAGTCAGGCATACAGCAAGACAAACTGCCAAAACTTAAGAACTGCCATCAAGCTATGACAGCCAGAAAAAGAAATCCTAATCAGCATAAAACCCTCTTATTGTCTTCAAAAGATGACCAAGACTAGTTCAGACTAGATTATTTGTATTATTATAGAAGCTTCAAATAAGCCTGAGGCTTCACTTTCAGGCACTTTTGATTTAGACACAGCGTAGGTCACTATAGCCTGAAGTCGCAATTAACATTTCAGTCTCAGTTCCCAATTCATTTAGAAGGCAATTAGTATTTTAAGCTTGACTGAGATGATTCAGAGAGATTCTCTGCCATGGAATGCCCCAATGTGGAGTAATTACAATATACTACAAAATACTTAACATGTTAGCATCACCATAATTACTAAAAAGCAAGTTTCCACAGCTCCTAAGTATTTGTTAAAATAGATTCATCCACACTGCTGCTTTACACACATTTCCTTGTGATCTTTATTATTTTTAGATGTTTTCTCTACTTCCAGCAAGTAATTAAAAATATATAGGAACGACAAATGAACAGAACCTTGCATACAGCACTCTGATAAATTCTTTTCTCATCCTTTCACTATTTTAAAAGAAGAATGTCCATTCTACTCTGTTTTGGTCAGAGTGTCTCAGCATCTTTATCGTTCTCCTATCTCTTCCTCCAGTATTTCATTGCATTTTTTGTGGGTGTTTTTGTTTGCTTATTTTTTAAGAAAGACTTCAATACACAGGCAAAGTTACACAAACTGAAGTTCCCACTCAACTAAAAAACACACACCAAAACATTAGAGAGCCAGTGAGCATACCCTACTATAACATTTCATCTCGAATCCTTTTTGTATCATTACAGTGTTTCACAATCCTTTCACAGCTGCTTGCATCTCACATTCCTCCAGAGAGGTAAACAATTACTATTGCTGCTTCATCCATTTTCAGGTTTTAATATCACCAGTCCCTGCAATCCATTTCAATAATTATGGCATGTTTAGCTACCTTTTTTTTTTTTTTTTTAAAGACCTAAAAGCACACTGTCTCTCTGTGGAGGCAATAGCTCATAAGGCTGTTATATTTTTTCATAGCCCCTCATACTCATAATAGCTGTAGGTAGGGCAGCAAGGCTCACTGACTGACTCCCTCAATGCATCCTAGCTGTACGCTTCTGGGAAATCCCAAGGATAAAAGACTTAAAAGACGAAAGGAAAAAAGAAAATAAAAAAAAAAGTTCTATAGTATCTTTTCTGTTAGGTCCTATCTAAATTCAGAATCTCTCTTTTGAGGTATAAAGAAGGGCTGTAAATAGAGAAATAAAGTTAAGAACCCAAAAGCATTTAAGAGGCAATTATCTGATTTGGGTCCTCAAGACAACAGAAGATGCTCTTGGAAAGCCAAAGCAAAAGTGAGACTATTGCCTGGTTAATAATCACTTGATTTTGTTTAGTGAACTTCCTTTTGCTTTAATTTAATACTTTTTATTTCAGACAGTTCAATGTCTTTAATATTTCTTTATTTACTGCAGGTTTCAGAAAAAAAGGAAATCGGTTCTAGAAAGCAAGTATATTTGGCAAAGCACAAAGATAATAATGAATACTAACCAAGATCACCAGCAAACTCTTACAGAAGTTTTAAGAAAATATATGACAGGATCAGTGATCAGCAAGATAAATAAAGGCATAAATTAATGTACTTCTTGGATGAGTTACATTTTGCTGCAATACCTCAGCTCCACAACCATCCTGAAGAAGCCAACATCAGCACGTTTCCTTTCGCAAACCAGTCTGGAAAGCATAAACATGAACTTCTTATCACTCCAGATGCACCTGGACCTTAACCCATCGTATTCACCTCACTGTTTAAACTTCAGATTCTCTGAACAACAGTGACTTGTCTACCATTATAGCTAAAAAAAAAAAAAATTCCCCTCCATCATCGTCCTCTTCATGTCCCCTCGCTTTTCATTTCTCCTTCAGGCATACCAGACCATTAAGCAGTAAACAAGGGTGAAATGCAGCCTGCACCAGGTGGCTTGCTTATCCGAGTTATTCCTACGGCATCAGTCACCTCTCCGGTCTAATGACAGATGCACAGATGGAAAGAGCCGAAGCGGAGATCGCGTCTCTCCCCTCCAGGTGCAGTGGACAGTGGGAGAAAGGCTGGTGGATACCACTGCGGCTCTCGCAGTGCTGGCTTGGCTGCCAGCACTGGGGACTGGGTGCCTTATTGCAGCCAGGTTACTTGGGCTTCAACTTCTCTGCCAAAAATGGTGCTTTTTCACAGTGAGAGAAGGAGATAGCAAGGTGTCCTCTCAAACAGCATTTTACACAATCATGTTAAAAGTTATGCCATTTGTTCTTCTGCAGTGACAACTCAATTATTTTAATAAGTTCTTTGTTAGGAGGACTAATAACAACAAAAAGGGCAACAGACCAGGACTTTTTATTGGTCTGATGTTAAGGAACATGACAGGCAGTTAATCTTAATCTCCCTTTTATTTATATTTTTAAGACCACCTGAACGCCTGAGATTCATTAGTTCCTTTTACAAGCTATTCTTCCATAGGTGACACAGCCGAGGAGTGGACCTCTACAACAGTCGTTTTAAAAAGCACCACAAAACAAGAGGCAAACAAACTAGGCCAATGAATCCATAATTATTTGCATCATTTACAACTGTTGTGCTATATTCTCTCCGGTCTTGTTAGGCAACTTTAAGGATGCAATTACAAACATAAACACTCCTCAAGAATCACAGCTAGAAAACGGGAACAACCCACATCCAGCTGAGCAGCTCCAATTGAAAATGATTTGTGCGCATCAGGTTACTTTTTCAAATTGCAATTTAAAGACTTCAAGAATTCAAACAGAGTTTTCAGAGTTTTAAGCAATATAGTATGTAGCGTACGCATGCATAAGCACCTGGATATTTTAGAGGAAGTCAGGACCCTTGATGACTGTGCTATACTGTCAAAAGAGAAGCTCAAGACCACCTATTTAAAATGGATTTTGGTTCAGAGCCACTTGTACTTTGAAAGCTGTCTGCTGCCTCCCGGGCAAAGGGCTGGCTGCAGAGAGCGGCCAGGTGGGAACACCAGGAGTTTGCTCCTGCCAAGAGAAATGCCAAAAACTATCCTCTTTGTCCTGGTCTTTACCTCTGGCGTTCCCTGCTCACACCTGGGTTTTCTGGGCAAGGAAGATATCACAAACACTGCCGAGAGCTGCCACTACGTTTAGCCTGTTCCATCATGCCACTGGCAGCTCCTTCTATACTTGGCTGAGCATGTCGCAACCGCAACACCTGACTTGCTGGAACCAAGTTATCCAAGTCTTTGCAGGCAGCAGCACTTAGTTCAGCATTTGTTATCCTCAGGCCAAGACCGCACTTATTTCTTTCCTCAACGAGAAGAGAAAAAAACCAAATCTGACTCCCATTCAACGCAAAAAATAAGCAATCTGTCATATGTGTTTTACACTTGAATCAACTTTGTACCTTTTTTTCCTCTTAAGCAATCCTTTCTGTCAGCTACCCTACTTCAGGCATACTATGATCGGTACAGTTACGAGCATACTTCACTGCACGATTTTAAAAAGCACAGTTTAAAAAAAAAAAAAAGTGCAAACAGCTCTCAGATTATCGCCATATTTAGGCGCAATTTGAAAACAGGAGCTCCCGTGGCGCCCAAGGACCGCTCTCGCCGCAGGCAGCCTCCCATGCTCACAGGAGAGATCTCCGGCGAGACCATTTGTTGACGATTCCTCAATTCCTTGGAAAGTTCAACATAAACACACGCGCATGCTTCGGATGTTTCCACACTCGCCATAGAAAAGCCACACGAAAAAAAAAAAAAGAAAAAAAGAAAGAACTCGGTTTTAAACGCCTTTGAGAAAACTGGTGCCCACAGCGAACCAATTCAGTTCCCAATCAGCGCGGCACGGCCGCCCTCGTGACAAGCAGGAGAGATGGTGGCATGGCCCTGGGGAGAGACAGAGTGGCCCCAGCCACAGTGAGTGCCAAAAGGGGATTATGCCAATGTAGCAGAATATAATCCAAGAGGATACAAGGAGACAGTCCTGAGCATTGGCACTGGAAAATGAAACACCGCAGCAAACCCCAGGGATTTAAACCCTTGTCTGGAGACTTGTACAGGGGAAGGAGTCGCTGCATCAGTTCTTCCTGTCTCCACCCAAAAGCTGTGAGGGACCATCTGCCTCCCAGGGTAGGTAAAGCAGGAAGTCTTTGCAGTATTTACAGTTTTTTGCCTACCCTTATTAATTCTGGTTTCCAGCCCTACTTCATAGGGAGAGCTGCATATCAACAATGCTCACAGCCAAGACTTTTGGAAAAAACTCTTGGCACGGAAGTGAAAGCAAACAGTATAAAACAGGACCACCAAAATACGGTGCTCATTTACAGTGAAGACCTGCTATTCTAACTTCTCTCAAAACAGATCCTACTGGGAAAAGGTTTGCTGGGAAAGGACAGCAGGATCAGAAGAAAAACAACACTATTTTCCAGTCACATTAAAAAAAAAGGAAAAACCACCAACACAACCCTAGTGCACGCTGAATAGACTTAAAAATGTCACAAAAATCTCAAATCAAACGCAAACAGGAAAGGGAAAACTTAGAACAAGTGAGAATCAAATCTCCTATTAATACCCATTTCACAGAAAATTGTCTTTACCTTGCCAGAGCTACCATGACGTTCCAATATTCAACTACTTCAGCTCCACCAAAACCAAAGTTAATGCAAAGCCCTAAATATCTTCTGTATTGAGTGATGCCTTTTTTTTGGTGACTTTATCCCTGAAATCAGGGCTCTAATACCTCACTTCAAAGTGCTTGTTCAATTTAGAAATAATACACAACCTACTGCACTCCATTTTTCACGTCAGGTAAGATGACAAAAGCAAGCTAAGTATCAGAGTACTCAAAAGGTAGTCACTTAGATTTAAAATAAACATGGAGTGACTTAACTCATACACACAACTGTCAGCATGCATGGGAGCTGACACAGCTTCCTGGGTGTTCTGCCCAAAACACAAAGGTTGAAATAGTTTGCTTCAAATCAACACTCACTAGCTGTAAAGAATAATTGAACTGTTTGCAAGATTGGACTTGCGCTCTCTCTTCCTCTAACCTTTTGCACAGATTAGAAGAATGGGATTAAGACACTTTCAAAACTTCTCAGCTCATCTCAAAATCAATACAGAACATCCGAGCCCCAGGAACATCACTGGGGAAAAACAAAAACCCCACAACAAAAAACCAGAAAAATGTACTGAACTCTGTGCAGTTGAAATCACTGAGCCATAAGGCTCAGGTTGTAGCTATCAAAGTGGCAGTTTTGTTAAAAACTCCTTTAATTTATTGACATGCGTCTTACAGATTTTATTGTTTTAAAGTCCACTTCTGTTTGAGTAGAGCAATTTTTCATAAGCTAAAAGATATTTTAAGGAAGAACTAAAACTTGTGCAAACAATATTTTTAAAAGACACTTCTTGGATTCTAGCATCTACAATAAAACATGCATTCCTTAACCTGAATTTTGTCTAGTGCATTAAAAAAAACATAGCTGCACAGTTTTGTAAGTCTATTCATTAACACATCTTTAACTGGATCATATATAAATGCTGGGTAAATAAGGCATATTAATATCACTGTTGGCATTAAAAAAACCCTGAAGTTAATATTTTGATTGCTTTCTTTCCCAAGATTTATTTTATGCCCTATGAAATCTTTACTGTTCGACATACACAATTACATTAGACCTTGCTGCAGTTAAAATATCACCATACAAACCAGAGTACTACGGAGCTTCACAAGCACGTTTCCTGAGTCAACGCTGAAAATAACCCACAGGAAAAGGCTGTTGTTGAGCACATAAATGGGTCTTTCATCAATTCTTATGTCACGTTTGACTCTCCAATTCTACATCTGAGATACTCACTCTCTGGAGCTGCATTTTGTTAACCTGCAATTTATACCATGGTTGGCAACCAGAGACGGAGCGTGCATGTTGGAGACAGGGGAGAAAGGCCAGTATCAGGCGACAAGTATGTAATGTTAAGTTAGCTTCCTTCATTATAAGGAAAAGGAAATACATATAAAGAACGCCAAAATTAGAGGAAAAAAAAAACCCAAATGTGGAATAAGAGAGGAAAGAAAAAGATAAAGCGCTGGAGATTAATTCAGGAAAGTGCGTGACACCCAGGCTCCTGTTGTTCGTAAGCAGGGGGGTTAGGAAACAGGCTAAAGAACGCAGGGCTTTTAATGCGCTGTTTTGCTGATTTCAGGCTCCCCCACATCACACCAAGCCACCTTCGGTGAAGGCGAGAGCCGACACGCTGAGCTGAGGCAACGTCACCGGGAGGAAGGACGAGAACATCCTTGTATTGTACCGGGGGATCGATGGGAATAGCACAGTTAGGGCATTTTTGCCATCTGCGGTGAGCACTTCATCGGTGGGAAATGAAGCACCGCGCCGTTTATTGTTTGGTTCCTAACAATCATTGCATTGACCCTCCAAATGGCTCTTTTAATGCATATGGACAGCACGTGCTCTGAGGTTAACGGGATGTAATTTTCTAGACTGCACAAGACGATAACAAAAGTAACCAGCAAACCTTTTGCAGAGGGGCAGAGGGGTTTGCCCAGCAGCCGGGCAGCGCGCCCCAGCAGCGCCTGCCTCACCGCCACCTCCCTCGCAAACACACTCAGCCCCAGCTACACTCCGTAAAAAGATAATGTCAAGAACTTAAACCACATCTAGTTTTACGTAGCATTTGTAACACCTTCCGATAAGTTAGAAGTCTTTAATTACTGCGCCTCCAACTTTGTCGAGTTTCCCTGTGTGGTGTATCCCTGTCAACCTGCTTCATCCACCTCTTTCTTTTACCAAAATCAACAGGGAGCCCTTGAAAAGAGGGATGAAAGAAATACCAAAGACAAAAATCCTCTTTCATGAGAGTCTCTGAGATCTTTACAATTGTTCTCATTTCCTAAGACCTTTCAAACCTTTTCAAGACTGGATTCTATACTAGAATAATGGACTTGGTATTGGAAAAATGCAGTTCTCCAACTCCTTTCTCTCCTTCACTGGAGAGAGCATCGGACCTCAGAATCTTTCCTAATGTCAAAACAGATGAAATCAGCACATCTTATACATATTTGCACAAATGATTCTTTTAAAGCAAGAAAGTTCCTATTTATTCTGATTTAAAAGCAAACAAACAAACAAAAAAGATTGGCATCCTTCTCCCAGACTGCTTTAGAAGATTTAAGTATTTTCCCAGAGTGCATATCTTCTTCTTACAATATATGCATTTTATCTCAGGTGTACAGCAGACTAAACTGTAAAGCTGTATGACTAAAAGCCACCCCAATGCTAAGGAAAACTCCTTTGCCTCTTGGCAAAGCAGACCATGGAGACACTGACTTGCACAAAGATTCTTGCAAGGAAAGGAAAAAAAAAAAATAATCCACAAAACACCCCATATGGTTTCCTGAGAAAAAAAAATTCACTGCAAGTCTTTCATGTAGTTTCACCTGCTACCCTAGTACTATAGAACAATTAACTCAACACTACAAAATAGACAGAACAATTCCAGACCCAAGGTCACTGATTTGACTAACTCTCAAAAAAGAGAAGGAGCTCCGAGAGCGGTGTACAGCCCCAGGATGAGGGCCCCACCATCTGCGTACACCCAATTCCTTCCCAGTCCTCTTATATAGAGTGGACATAGTCTTACATCCAGTGTCAGAACATCAATATTCTCAAGCAACAGTGCTACCAATATTTCCATTTCTCATTGATTTGGACCCTGATTAGACAGCCCGTAATCCATAAACTGGCAAAACGTGAGGAAATCAGCAAGACATCATATTCCTTATGTCTGGTAGCCAGGAGTTGCTTTGTCCATTCCCTTCTCCTAAGCACGAGAGCTGGAACTGCCAGATAGGCTTTGCATTCAGCCTTGTTGGGGACGGGAAGCAGAGATCGGAGCCATCTGACTCACACTCTTTACTGACAAGCCCTCAGAGCTGGCAGAAGCCTACCAGCTGCATAGCATGTACGTGAGAAAGCGAGGTAGGGAGGGGAAAAGAAAAAGGCAGGCTCAAGGAAGCAGAATACAAAAAGAAAGCCACTGATAACACATGACTGAAGATAATGAAGCCAGATAGGAAGCCTGAATAGCATATTATCAAAGCTATTCCATTAAAACCTGAGGTACAACTGCAGAGAAAGAATTTAACGTACAACTAAGAGGGGCCAGAAGCCAGCTAGAAGCACAGGGGGAGATCAGAAGACAGGACAAGCCTGCAGAGCTGATGGGAAGAGAAGGGACCTTCCTTCTTCAGATCAGTAACTAATCCATTATCATCTTTAAGAAGCAGGTGAAATCCAAAAAGTCTACATACCTGGCCTCTACTTATCAGGAAATTACACCCTTCAATAAAATTCAGTAAAAAGAAAATGGTTTTTGAGGTATACATATAATACCTTCAACGCCTAAAATGTATTTCATGCATTCCAATCTCACTGTGTTTGAAAACTGTTTTTAAATACTATTTAGACCTTGAAGTGTTTTATAAATTTAGGGTTTCTCTTGAAATGTTTTTCAATGGGAATTTTGCAATTGCAAAAAAACCCCTTCCCTCACGTTGCCTATCCCTAAATGACAACACATTTATGTGGTGCCGTATTGCTCATTAGAAGCATGTCTCGACCCTAAGAAAGTTCAGTACATCAAAGAGGAATATGTATCAAAGCAAAGTGCTTAACCACACAGATTTCAATACTAAATTCAATATTCCAGGAAGGCTTTCACAGACATTTAATTGACCTCTAGGGACTCAGTCACCAAAGCAGAATTTAGTCCAGAAGACTAAACTTACATTCTCCATTGAGATGTTCATTTCTGGAAAATCAATGGATTATTCTAAAACAGCAGGGGTGGGGAAAATAGGAAGCAGTATTTAGTTAAACCAACATTAAGAGCTTAAAGGATTGTTGTCACATGGCACCCCCCGCCAGCCCTTTATGAAGAAAAATCCTAGCTGGAAGTACAATGGCAATGACACAGCTATAAATTTCATCAAAATCAATTAGAAGTCTTGTACATTTACAACATCTTGAAGGAACAGTCAAAAGCAGCCAGTAAATACAGTATGCTATTCCCTGAAGGATGAAGGAGCAGACTCACTCAACCTGAAGTACAATTCTCTTGCCTAGAACAACATAACAAATGCAAAAAGGAAGTCCACAAGACCCAGAAAAGTTCAAGTTTCTGTTTTCTGCAGCATGACAGATATTCCAAGGCACATTCACTGTTCCTTTGCATCTTTAGATTACTGGAAAAAATTTAGTTTTGGTTTTAAGGAAGATTTTGCTCTCTTCCTCAGAATAAAGGTTTGTCACTAAAAAGAAGATAACTAACATAAAAATTTCTCTTTCATTAGGAGGCTTTAAAAAAACGGTGTTACTTCAAAACAGAATCATTTCAACCACTGGTGTCTGACAACATTAAAATAAATCAGTTCAGTACCAGCAGCACCAACTTTTCACCTCACTTGTGAGACCTGAAACATTAATTTCTCAAAAAAACAAACCCAAAGAGCTGCTTTCCCTGTTGTTATCTGCAACTGGATAATGATATTTAAAACTTTTTATGTTTAACAGTACATTTTCTATCCCACAGCACCTATTCTTCACTCACTCTATTTACAGAGTCGTCATAATGAAGCATTCACCTTCGTTATCTGTTTTAAATTGGTAGTCAAACAGGTAGACTAAGACAAAATAAACAATCCTTTAAAAGATTTCTTTTTTCAATAGTGGGAACAAAACATGGATTATCTGCTCCCGAGGTATTTTCATTACTTTCTTTATTGAGAATATTCCCTGAACTACTTAAAACAAGCAAAATCCATCAGTTTCCCATCAGCAGCATCTGTCTCACCTCAGTGGTTCACACGCTGTATCAGGACCTTGGTTCTCTTTCTTTCAAAGCCAAGCCCTCCTTCAGTGGAAGGGTGGGCAACATCAAATAACTAAAAAAAAAAATCAAGTCGTGACACCTGATACCCCACCATTAATTACTCAGACCTGCCATTTGCATTTAAATCCCTGTAGGAAGGGCCAAGCAAACAAAATGTATCTGAATTTAATAAGATGTATGAATTTAGGATAAGAGAAGCTATTACCATTCTCCATCAAGGCACACTGGTTTCACCAGATGGGATGGGGAGGAAATTCCCCAGTAACCACTGAAGCCCTGGGTACATTATGAAAACTTTGTTTCTTCCTCCAGAAGGAAATGTAACATGGGGTAAAGACACCATCAAACTCTTCTTGTAATGGCAAGCCTGGCATTCAGACTTCATATATACTGCATATGTGCTATTATGACTAGAAGTGTAGGCAATCGGTCTATCAATTTCTCAGAAGAACAATCTCATTTGTACCTTGGCTTTAATCATAAGGTAATTTGCTTTGAGATCCCCATTAGCAGTGCATTACAGGAGTTTCATGTGCCACGATCTATGAAAAAGAGCTGAGTGCGTGTTCTGACAGGCTGGGGAAAACACGAGCGGTAATTATTTCAATAACATCCGCACTGTTTCTCTAACCGGTTTTATAATACCACCTGGTCCAGGAAATGATAAAAGGCTCTTAAAGAACTATGCAGAAAAGGTAAGACGACATTGATAAAGAAGCTTCAAAGGATTTGAGATACCAACGGATGGGAAAACCGGAGCAGCTGCCTGCCTGGCTCCGTCCAGGCAAGGACCTTAAAACACCTCCCAAGCCAGAGCCAAAATGAGCACCTGTACCGGCTCTTCCAGCGGCAGATGATCCAGGTCAGGAGACCACTGCCCCATTGCGTTCCTTTTTCTCCTAGCGATTTCTTTGTTCCCCAAGATGAACTGAAGTAACTGCATGCATTACTTATTTCCTAAGGTAATTTCTGACTATGTAATCTAATTTAAAAGAAACACTTAGCTAAAGCGTTCTGGGTAAGTTTTTCTCTGGAGTGCTTTTAAAAGGAAAACACGACACAAACCCAGTTATGTCAAGAACATAGAGCTTAGGGAGCAGCTACAGTTGTAGGTGCGCCAGGGTGCAAGAGATCATTTAAACCCTTAAAACGCCATCGGTACTGGGGAAGGCTTGTATGGATAGGGAATAACTATAAACCTCGCATGCTCAGCCAGGTAAGAAAATTACAGAATTTCACTCAAGGAGCAACTGCAGTCTCATGCCTACCATACTTCATATAGCAAAACAGTCCTTTTCCTGAAGCAAAGACATACTTTCACCTGACCCAAAACACAACACAAACCAAACCAGATCACATAAATACATAAAATAAAATAGATCCTTATTTAAGTTTGGTCTCACCCTTCTTGGGTAAATCGATTCGAGGGAATACCAGGAGAGCCTGGTCAAAACCCCCAAAAGATAGCCAAACAGTTTTAAACAAAAAGTATACACTCAGTCAGGAACTTAAACTACACTGAGACAAAACCAAGAAACACCCTACTGTAAGCAAGAAAAATACTCAAAACCAACATGAATAACCATACCAATACCAAGCCCATAACCAGAAATCCTACTTTGCATAAGAAGGCTTCACTCTTTCTATCAAACAGTCCAGTGTTGAGGACATCAACTCTATAAACAGGATGTACATTAACACAGGACACCACTTAAAATTGTCTCCTCTTATGTAAGAGGACACGTTCCCCTGAAGAACGGCCATCTCTCATATTCCTTGGAGTGCACGTTTGCTACACACACATCCAAAATAAAATGAAGCTGAGTAACTCTCACTGAAAGATGAAGTTAAATGTGACTGTGCTAGCTCATATATTCTTGTCAATATGCATATACTCTCAACAGTGTAAAGAAGTTTGCTGGGGACTATGAAATATACCAGGCTGAATATTTCATTCAAATCCTTATTGCCGGTTTGAGATAAATCTTGAGGATCTGTAAGACCAACTGATTATCTGAAGTTAAGAAGTTAAATAATACCATATTGGATCAAAACAATGCTTCACGGACACAACAACCAATGCTATTTAAGGACAACATATGAGCCTGGCCACTCTTAGTGGCCCATTCCTCTTCCCAGCATCCACAATCACAGTTTTACAGATATTAAAATGTCTGTTCCTGCCTATTCCATTATGCATCTGCTTTGGACATATCAGTGAATCGTCCCAATCTGTTTTTGAATCTGCTGATACCACCTGTCTCCATCACCTCCTGAGACAACAAAACGCAGCAGCAACCTGCAGAGTCACCAAAGCCTATCTTTCAGTAACGTTCTGAGTCACCCAGAACTCACACTACCACCACCTTTGCTGAGAGCACAGGCAGATACAGAAGACTCATTATATTCAGGGAGGCAGTATCTTCTGTTCTATCCAAAAAGCTTTCAAGATGAAGAATTTGCATACCCAAAAGCTTGTCTGCTTTTCCCAGATCTATTAGGTGATCTAAAAATATATTAATTTCCCCTACAAACCTAGCAACTATGCACTCTCAGGATGCTTATTCAAGTTCACTCTGAGAGTGTTCATTGCTCCCCATTTAAGCATTCTTCGATGCAAATACATGACTATCTGATTTGCTTTAGATCTGGAAAAGCATATCCATTAGTTTCCTGAATTTTTATCATATGAGGAATAACTAGCTTATTTTTCCTTTTCACTCTTTACCAAGTGCATAGAGTTTTCAAAACAGCAAAAGCATATAAAGATATTAAGCAACAACTGTCCTGCTGACATTTAATGAAAAGGGTATAGCCTCAAGTCATCATCTAAACATGTTCACAACCAACAGAGTTGCAATGGAGCTGTTTAACTTCCCTTCCCTCTTATTTTACCTGCCAAGTCTCAAACGCCTGCTTGTAGCTTCACAAGGCTCCTCGACCTCATATAAGCCAGCGCTCTGGTCTTCCACACTGCTGGAACTGTGACATCCAAAACAAAGATTTCTCCCAGCACCCATAGCAAAAGGCAAATTTTCATATTCGGGTATTTCCTCATAGTGACGCACATTCTCATACTCTGGAGCACAAGTGCTGGTTACAGAATTCAAATGCATTTGTGGCAAGTTGTCTCCCAACAGTACGTGCCCATCTAAAGACTCCAGCCTTTGGTTACTTCGCATCTCAGGTTGACTTCTGTTTCTCTGCCTCTTCTTCTGTAACGCCGGACTACTTATTTCTATAGAATGTGCCTTGGCAGATTTAGCTTTCCTCTCACCGCCTACAGATGTTACATTCCGGTGACTACCACTTCCATACCCTTCCCCGGTGGAAAGATTAGCGATAGCACTATCCATTGACTGGCTGCCTTTAGACAGAAATTTTTGGAAGTCGCTTTTCATTAAGCAAACAGACAGTTTCATGTTGAGAAACTTTTTCAAGGTATTTTTCTTCTGATGGTCTTTGCAAGGCTTGTCTGTCCTTTCCATGTCCACAGAAGAGAGAGATTTGGCCCTAGGCTTTGTCACAACAGTCAAGTGGTTGAAGCTGGCAGCAATGTTAGCAGTTTTTAATGATTCAGAGTTTCCTGAAAATGGAAGAATAGGATGAGGTAACTTCCAGACAGGTTTCTCAGAAGAACGTTTGGGTATGTCACAGGACGACGGCGCACCTTGCTCCTTGGCTGGTGGACGTATGAAGTGAGACCCTTCCAGAACACTGTTTGATTTGTCCTCACTGGAGGTGTAAGAACTCTTCTCCACAAGCTCTGCGGATGCAGCTTTTTTCAGCAAGCCAGCAGCTGGTAGGCTGTGCCTCTGTGGTTTCTTAGGAACAATTTTTGGAGAACTTTCATCCTTTATTTTAACTTCTTTATCTTCCAATTTTTGTGGGGAAACACGGAGGCTATTGGTAGCAGATGAGTGATGACTACCAGTTAATTTGAGTTGCTTTGGCAAACTCATGGACAAAGTATCACACCTGACAAAATTAGTCCTTTTGTCCACAGCATCCAGCATACTGGCATCATCTGTCATCTCATCTATGGAGTTAACGAAGTTATGGTCTGCATCTAAAGAACATTCAACACTTTCCACTAAATCAGAAGTTTTGTGTGACAACTGAGGCAGAAGATTTTGTGAAGCTGACTCTTCCCCAGCAAGTTCCTTCACCTGATGCATTTTGTCTGCATTGCCTTGAGTTATCTCACATTTTTCAGGATGAAGCACTTCTGTATTATTGTTGTAACAAACACTTTGACCAAGGATATTAATTTTTGCTGGCTTTTTAAAGCTTTGTTCCGCAAGCCCAAAGGAATCCTTCTCTGAATTAGATGGTTCCTTTGTTCCTTCTCCTGTGGTGTCTATGCCATCCTGACGGACTAGACATGCAGCACGTGGCTTTCTTGGCTTAGGGATAGGAAGCACTTTTGAGCTCAGGACTGAAGATGTTTCAGAGGAGGTTTTACCAGCATCTGCTTTCATACCCATTTCACCTGAAAACGTACTATTGCTACTTACATTTTCATTTTCCAGGATTTCCTGGTCCAGTGAGCAAGAGCAACCGTGGTTACTTTCAGTCAAACTAGGACAAATTTCAGACATCGGAAACTCAGCAGCTGTGAGCTTACCATCAGTATTTTGTTGCTTCCCTTCGGCTGCCCCGGAAGATGACGAAGACTGTACAAGTTCCATAAATTCTATTTTAACATCGTTCTTGGAACTGCTGCCATCCCCTTTGCCAAGTTTGTCTGCATACCTGTGCCTCACAGGACTGCTGTTAGGAAACATACTATGAGTTAGAACGTCCTTAAGTTTCTCTTCCAAAATGCTGGCTTTCAAAACCACCTGTTTTCTATTTGCCAATTTTTCATTCTGGCTATCCCCCAGAGCTAGTGCAGTTTTTTCGCCAACTTTGATATTCTCTAAGTTTTCAAAGTGCTCGAAAATGATCTGAGTTTTACAGGTGTGCTCCCCGTTTCCAAGCTTATGAAGGCATTCAAATTTGCAAGATGACACGGGTAGAATATATGCTGTGTTATCAGTACTCCCTTCCGAGGCTTCATTTTTATAGTTCAAGTGGTCTACCGTTTGAGAAGAATCTCCCCTGTGCTCCTCAAAGCTTTTTGTGCTTTTTCGTGTAGATGACGGAGGTTTAGCTTCCGGAATGGATGAGCTCTTGAGAACCTTTGGTTTTGGTGCAATTGCTGGCTTGGTTTTCCTTGCTGCTTGTATAACACCAGAAAGTACAACATCGGGCTTTGGTGCAACAGGTGGAGGCGTCGCCTTGTGTCCTTCCACAAATTTTGGTTTGGGGGCCACCGGTGGCTTCTTAATTTCTAGGAACGATGGAAAACAAAGACTTTAGTCACGATCAGCCCACAGAACAACTTCACCTGCACCGCAGCATTATTAGAGGTTTTATAACGTCTAAATCACACAATCTACAGGATCTCAGTGCGCGTATGCATACATTTTCCTCTTAAAAGCATGCCTCCCTTCACTACCACTGCGTTTTCATTAGTTGCCTTTTTTTTTTTTTAACAGGTATAATCAAGGCATGGTAGGAAAAAACTTCAAGGGTAACTTGTTTGTTAAAAACCAGTTTAACTTTGTTTAACTTTATGAAAGTGCATGTCCTTGCTCAAATACTAAAGTATGATGTTAACAAAACTAGAGCAGATTAGCCTGTTTTTTTGCAGTTTGAACTATTGCACTGCCTTTTAAAAATGGTGCTAAGCGCCTCACGTATAATAACCACAAAGATAACAGAGCAGCTAGGGTAACTATCAAGACAGTTCAGTTCCTTCCCCTACCATGCCTGGAAATGCGTAACCTAAAATTCCCCTTTTCCTTCCTCTTCTTTTCTAATAATATTGACATGGATTACCGCACCAGCTGTAAAACTGGGACGTCACTACCATTGGTTCAGTGAAATCAGTCTGCGGAGTGAAGTTAATGCAGTAATTTGTAGCATGTCAGTACTTTCCTACTGTAAAAGTAAAATACTATTTCTACGCATCTTACAAAATTACCCTTCCCAAGATGTTACTGTCTGACCTAGAAACAGTCACCCCTGTTACGACTTATGACCCGCTTGACAGTACAAGATGACAAACCCTGGGGAGAGCGGACGGCAGGAAAAGAAGCATATGAGGAACTTGAAGATTATGGAATTTTGATCATGTTGTTGGTTTTGGGTGGTTTGAGGGTTTTTTTTGCTTGTTTGTTTGTTTTGTGTTGGCTTTTTTTTAAGGTATGCTTTAGACATTTTAATATTGCAGATCATTTATGACAAATTTATTTCCATATTCTGGAATAATTGCAGATTTCTAAGTGCTTAGGGTGATTTTTGACATATGGAAACTAATTTATAAGGTAAACAAGTTTCACATTCTGTTTTCTTATGTAGTACCTCTGTATTTATTGCTTTTGTTTTGAATAATATTTGGTATACTTTCAAGAAGTCATACACATGTTAAATAAAACTTGCAAGAAAATACACTAATTAGTGCTTCACATGCAAAGAGATTGGGTAAGCCATTGATTTATTATTCCCTTTGAACTGTGTGTTTGGTTGGGTTTTATCACCATTATTATTACAGATGTACAACTGCTTAATCTCTAGCCTAGAAATATGAGAATAAAGTTTTAGACTTGGGGTTTTTTTTGTTTTGAATTTTTTTGGTTTGTAATCTAGATGGGTCAAAAAAAAAAAAAAAAAAAAGAAGATGCCCTCAGTTGCAAGCATTTCCCAAACACTAAGCCACTTCTCTAAGTAGACAGCCGGAAACAATGTCTCTACTATAGAAACAGGAAAACCATGTTTTTCTAGGACATGAATCATTAAATAGTATCCAGACTGACTCCACTTACACTTAGAATAGCTGCCCTTGCTGCAATTATATTAGCAAAGAGGTAAACCCGATGGCAGAGATAATTTTTGAGAGAGTTTGCAAGAGGGAACACAGAATTTCTTTTAAGAGGCACAGCTTCCTACAGCCACCGATGACAGCCAAGAGCGACCCAACTCCCAGCTACTGCAAAGGCCATACCGCCTTCTGCTTCTTGTCCAAAGACGGAGGTCTCCTACACAGTGAAAGGTCAATAGTCTGTTGGGAAAAATAAAAAGTTAACCCTTTGGCTGGGCAATCGCTGATCCTGAAGAGCAAGAGTTGTACGCTCACTTTCAGACAAGGGAACTGCCTATTCAGTTGGAAAATTAAGTGATGGCAATAAAGAAGCCTGTTTGCCAAAGTAAAAAAATCGAGGAAGAGATGCCCAGTTTGTCACAGAACACAACACAGTAGTAGACTTGGGCCCTGTTCAGTAATGTTTATTAAGATACTAAAACTTCCTGAAAACAGGAGAGAGACAGTCTGCTGGGAACCCTTCCTCATGACCATATGAGAGAAACAGATTGCAGAAGATACAGGAGATTAAACACTGGCTAGGTAAGTGATACCTCCTGTGGATTAGTTGTCCCACACACTCCACAAATTGAAGTCCATAAACCTTGGAAGTTTCTCTCTGTCTAGTGGGACTGCCTAACGTTTTAGATAGCAATCAAAGTACATTATTCTGCAGGGCTTTCAACTAGTATTCATTAGGGAGGACACTGAGAAAATATAATATCATTACTTGAATATAAGATTCAAAACTAAAACATGAAAACGTGCAGGGATGCAAAGAAAAACAAATCCATTGTTTACATACCAATAGTGGAAACCTGGATAACAAACAGAGCCAGAAAAAAATCACTTCTGATAAGCGCGATTCAATATGATTTCTGAAGCCTACCAGAATTTTTCAAATTACTTCAACATTAAAAAGCATTGAGATAGACAGAAGAGACCAGCAAATTGTGCGGTATAATAAAGACGCCACTATCCTGCTTTAAAGCAATCACTCATTTCATCTAGAGCAGATATGGGTCAATGTATTAACAGACACATTAGTCTCAGTATCAATACAGATCTGCAGTAGACTGCTCAATCAGAAAGGAATGTGATGAGGAGCCCTTTCAAACATAAGTATGACGTGAGAGGAAAAACTTCAGGAAAGGAATGCATGCCAATAGTTTTCCTTAGCAAAATATCTTTAAGTTTCTGAAAAATACAAGTGATGAACTTAGGAAAAAAAAAAAATCACAGCAGCTAGCAAGGGTAAATGTATGTTAGATTTCGATTAGAAATCAAGAATTGAAGTTCAGTTGATTATAAACTAATTTAATTCTCCCTGTGTGTGAATCCAAACCAGTTGTACGTAACATAGTGCTTTAAAAGGGACAATTTCCCATCCTGAAAAGAAAGACAACTAAGTAGGGGGCAACTGTTATATATGAAGGTGTAAGCAATGACTGGAAGTCATATGAGAGTGACTTTTTGTTAAACAACAAGCAAAAAACGAGTCTCTTTGGTGAAAACCAATAAATGTAATCAAAGAACATCACACAACAAATGCACCGAGTGGCAAGTTGTGTGGACAATGGGCTTTCTCCTGCTGCCATATGGAGCTGTTCACCTAAGAATAGAGATGGGTTGTTACGCTTACAAGAGTAGAAACTGAGAAGAATTTGGAACTCATTGTAGACAGTTATTTTATATGAGCTCCATGCAGGTCTGCAGCTAAGGTGGTAAATAATCCTTCAAATTACAAGGAGATAAATATAAGAAGATGAAGGGAGCTGAATATATTTCTGTACATAACACCTGCCAGATTGTTAGTGACATGCTATGTCACCCTCTCGCATTCTTAGATGAAAACTTAGGACAAATTCAAGAAATAACTACAGAAATATGCAAACACTAGAAAGCATGCCTCAACTCCCAAGAAAGCTCATTCTGCTTAACTCAACCAAGAATTTAAGAAGTGAGATGGTGATAGTATATATGCTCACGCATATGTGAAAGATTTTTGATAACAGACAGCTCGTTAGTCAGGAAAAAAAAGAGACACAATGAGATGCCATAGCTGGCGACTAAAGTTTGACAACTTCAAACTAGAAACAAGGCTTTACAATTATCATTAAAACCCAAGCATAATTAGCTGCAGGAACACCACGCCTAGGGTTATGGTGGAGTCACCAGCACTTACTGTCAAGCTAAACTCGCTTTCTGAGATGTGTAAAAGCTTCAGAGGAAATTTTGGACTGGACATTGGATTCTCTTTCTTTTCTAATCCCCTTGAGTAAGGCAAGCCTATCACTATAATTTCCCCCACCCCTCCCTTCAGTCTTACCCCATTTCTCAGAAAATATCTCTGTATCCAAATTAGCATTCTGGAATACCAATAATGAACCCGAATGTAAGAGCAGAAACACAAAGCTTTATTTGCATAAATGGATTAGACAGCTAGGAGTCAGAGACGAAGCCAGAGATATCCCTTGACTTGCTTGACTAGGGCAAAGGAAGAAATCCATAAATACAGTGACTAACAAAGCTGCCATCACCAACAGGAAATCTGCTGCTCACCTAGAAACAGCTAACACCATGTTCAGTGCTGAAGAAAAAAATGAATGCTTAAAAATACCAACACAGCCAATGCTCTTAAAAAAAGTAGATTAAAAAGAGCATTATTTTTCTAACAATAAATAGCCATTAGCACCACCTATGCAGGTCAATGCATAAGCTCTTTGTCCTAGTTCAGGTCACAGCATGGAGAAGAAACATTTTTCCCCTCTAATGAATTATCTTCTACAGCGTGTTGAGGAAAAAGCAACACCCATTCTCATCCTGCTGAGCTCCTCCGCAACCAACACTCAGCATTGCTCGATGAGCATGTGTTCCTGTCCTACCTTCAAGGTGTTCTAGAGGAGGATGAGAATACCCTGGAGCAACTTGAACCCTCCATGTTTGGCCTTGAAGTGTCCATTTCTATTCTTCAGATGATAGAAGTTGGCATCTGAGGACCTCACTTAAAAATGCTTGTGTATCTTCTCCTATGCAACATCATGAATGAGCAAGGAAAAGCAATAAGACAGCACAGTCCTAAGCGCTATTATTACACAGCTTTAAATTGCCTTCTCAAAATTTTACCTCATATTATCTTGCTCACCCAGTATTTATATGCAGGAAGAGGGGGTAAGTATATCAAGGTGAACTGAGGCAAAAAAAAAAAAGTGTCAAATAG
The DNA here is from genome assembly GCA_013398295.1 of Chionis minor. Classification (NCBI taxonomy): domain Eukaryota; kingdom Metazoa; phylum Chordata; class Aves; order Charadriiformes; family Chionidae; genus Chionis; species Chionis minor. Next base: position 1,368,092 of record VZSF01008264.1, read on the forward strand.
CACTCTCTCTTCTGCTATAAACCCTACTATTCCTAAAGGAATATTATTTTCCCAGGTTGCCTTTATGTCCGTGCTTCTGAGATTCCGTTAACAACTTCTACACTTGAGAACAGCAAAAGAACAAGTTATGTTCACCTGCATCTGCCCAAGAAACGGGGACAAAAGGTTCTAGCTGCAGGGAAACAAACTCGTGATCTACGATCGATCATCCCGATCCTCCTTTACAAAGCAAATCAAAAAACTTTCCAGAAAATATAAAATTCTAATAGCTCATCTGTTTGGCAACACCGTCGATCATGCAGACATAATTTCATACGCCTTTCCTGGCAATACTCCACATGAACAGAGGCCTCTCTCCTGGTGTCACCCAAGAGGTATCCCTGTGCCAAGACCTGCAATCCACCCTAAAGCAATATCCTGTTTGAACCACAAACCTGAAGGAAGACAGTAAACCAATTAATCAGTGTGACATAAGATTTGTACATCAGCTGGACCTAAACTTAAGGTTTGGGTACTTATTCAAATTACTATGGGGTAAGTCAAGGTAGAAATTTAACAAATCAGCTGTTCTACGGTAACTGACCATACCTATACTCTTATCTTACTGCAAGGTATACGAGATAGATTTCACCTAAGAGGTGGAAAAGTATAAACTAATTCACATACCTATTTGACATGTACTAGGAAAAGGAAAGGCCTTGAAACTGTTACCGCTTAGCAGCTGGCCTACTGTAAACATACATATGGGCTTTCTCATGGCACCTTGTTTACATATGCATATTGTATGCTCAGAGTCAGGAAATCACATCTGTAGGCTATATATGAAAATAATATGATGCCCAGAAGGTATCTACCAAGGGATCAATGCGCTCTTCTTTCTTATGCAAAGGAGGAGCTCACTTCAACAGCCAATTTACCATTCCTGGGATTACTTTTGGCATAAAACACTGCAACTCACAGACACAAAACAAGCCAGCCAATCCAGCTTTTAAAAAGCATATAGGGAGAGAGATAATTATTGCTAGATGTCTGAGGTGCAGATATTATTGCAGTGGTAGTTAATATACCACACAGAGAAACAGATCAAGTATTTTATAACTCCCGTTCTCCAGCAACTTAAGTTTTAATGCCTCACAACAAGGCTTTTCAGTTCAATTATTTTGCTTTTTGTGACACAAAGTTTCATTAGGTAAACACCTCAAAAAAGTATTCTGAGATCATTAATTTATTTCCTGCGAATGTGTATTTATTTTTTCATTATACAGAGGCTCTGATTTTCTCAGGTGCTGCAATGCTTAAAAGAAAACAAAAAAAGGAATGAGTCATGACATCCTGGAAGATAACACATGTAGTTTTTTAAAAGACAAGGGGAAAACGATGCTTTCCAAGCCACTATGGTTTTAGAAAACATCCTAAATAAACTGCAAAAGGAAAACATTAATTTCAAAATCCCAGGTTGTTTAGTGACTTGTTGAAATAAAACAGGAAAGTTGGGGATAACTTTAGAGTAAGGACAAGAGATGAATAAACAACCTTTTAAGATCACATGCAGAGATAGAGCTGAGTAACTCTAACTAGATTTGACATATTAGAGGGTTAAAGGGACATTAAACCCTGCAGGCCTCATTTTTCCAATCCTTGAAAGCAATGAAGTTTGATGGGAAAAGTCATGTTGTTTTTGTTTATTCGGTTCCTGCTATGTTTTTTTCCCCCCTTCGAATTACATTTTTGACATTAAAACACACTTCATATTTCTCATTGCTGTTGTCAAATCAGATTTCAAGCCTGAGCTATACATTCTGCCCACATTAAATAAGCTGTATAGATTCACATATAAGGACTGTTTCTTCAGCAAGAAATAATAAATGTCAAACTCATAACTCTGAGCTTTTGTTTTTCCCTTTTAAAGGCAAAGCACATACTTGAAGACAGCAAATAGTTCCAGGCAGAAAATGAGTAAATGCACATTCATCAGCATCATATATAAAAAAAATACACAGTACCTGAAAAAGCAATGAAAGAATAGCTATAGGTGAACGCTGAAACCAACATACAGGTTGATCACTGCAATCATTTTTAAATTATCTAGAAGCATTTAAAGTAAGTGCTATAGTTCCCTAGTTCTAACAAGTCCAGATTTACATATACATCTTCATATATGCAAGCAACAGTTAGGAAAGAACTGCTTCACCTATCACTGAATTATATCCAGCTCTGGACTGAGACTTAAATGAAACAGTTCTGCAGAGGAACTAGAAAAGAGACATAGCAATAAACTGAAAAGGCACTGCATTATTTGGAAAGGCAGAAGGCAAGCTGGAGTGGCGTTAAGGCTGGGTTATCAATGTTGGACCTTTTGCGACTTCTGTCCACGGACAGAAGCTGTGTTCAGTATTCCTCTGCCTACCATAGCTCCCTCCAGTAGCACAGTGCCTCTTTTCAGAGAGCGCTGCAGATCAAGCTGAAGTCACTCCTATCTGCAAATCCTGCTTAAAAATATTAAATCGATACTGATGATGCTGTACCAGATTGCTTCGTTCTAAAGGTACGTTACAAGAAGACAAGAGGGAGACACACAAGCCCTTCAAATTAAATAGAAGGAAGTGCAGAAGGATTTCTAGGCATTTCAAATTCCATCTCACGCAGGATAACATTTTTACCGAAACACTGTATTACCAATCAGTTGTCAGAAAGCTAGCTTACATAGCACAAACCAGAGTAAGAACTGAATTCACAATCTAAACAATTTCAATGTAGGAAAGAGATCCCATAGATCACAGGACTAAAATTAAAATACAGGAGTTGGAAAGTTTTTATTTGAGCAAGAGCTTTATAAAGCATGTCTATGTATTTCAGGTGCTAAATTTTGCAGCAACACAAAGAGATGGATGTTAAACCTTCAGAACCATCTTCTGGCAGTCCCCAGCCTCTTCATACCCTGCCTGTAAGCTTCTTAACTGAAATGTCAAAAGGTGTCGTGACGCTGTCAGCAGGATCGTGAATCTCTGGTCCTGTTTCACCTGTTCCCCATATATTTTTTATCCTCACATACTCCTTCACACACAAAATAACTCTTCATTCCCTCTTCGATAGCCTTCACATACCCCTCAGCTTCCCCCTTCCTGGACTCTCTCTACACCTTCCCCTTCAAATCCCTTGCTAAAATTCACATTTTCCATGACACTGTCCCACTTTCTTCTTACTGATAGTCCTCAGCTCCCCTTTCTCTTTTGCCTTCCAAGTGACTTTGTTCACCAGAACCCCTTCCTCCTCATCTTCCCCACAAACACCATCGCAGCATAAACTAAACCGACTGGGTCACACGACCTCAGCTCTAGAAGTCCTGAAATCAGTGTTTAGTGCTGAAAATCTACCCAACTTTCTGAAACTTAGTACCGTATCAAATTTTATTTAAACAGCCCAGCTCTAAGCTCTTGAGCACCCCCTAACACATATCTTTTATTTGCACAGCTGTTTAACTCTTGAAAGAGCGAGGGTGAATCGCAGCTGGTGAGTAGGGATGATATCCCGCTTTATTACATGCTTTTCCAGATCTAAACAAAATCAGTGCCATCATATACATTAAAAGTGGAAATATATTAAATGGAGCAGAAAGATGCTGCATTTAATGAAAGGAAGAAATAGCTTTTTATTTTCCAGTAAATTCCGATTAACTGAGAGAGCCCAGGTAACTTCATTAAGGCTGGACTTGATAACAATTGGAGATATCTGAGAGGAAAACACTGAGAATTAGGTTGATGTTTTCGCTTGATGTCCCGGTATCACTTTTTCTTTGGCACAGCCTTCCCCGCTCCCCAGTCCTTACAGGAAGCACTTTGCCGCTCCAGGTTTACACTGTAATTAGTTGCGTTGCCACCCATCATAGCTTACACATGACATCTTTTCAACGCAGAAAACACCTTGAAGCGGACTAAGAAAGGAATTCACCGGTCTCACAGACGGCTGAACAAAAGTACTTACTAACAGCACCACCACCGAGCGGCCAAGCAAATAAAAAATACGAACGACTCCCTTAAAAACGGGGAGCTCTTGTTTTACACCAAGGATTCGCCTTGCGGCTCTTTTTAGCCATAAAATTGGCAGCGGCCGAGAAAAAAGAAGGGGTGGGGGGGCAGGTGAGGAGAGCCGTGAAGCGGGTCGGTTCAAACCCGCAGCGGGAAGGGCCGGCAGTGACCGCTTCGCGGTGCCCCGTCCCCGGGCGAGGGCTCAGGACGGGGACAGGTACACCCTCCGTTTCCAAAAGTTCCGCGGCCCGGCCAAGTCAGACGGGGCGAAACCCCGACCCCCGGTGTCCCCTGCCCCCCCGGGACACGCCGGCCGCGGCTCTCCGGCAGGTTTCACCCGCCGCCAGCTCAGCCCCACGCCGAGCGACCCGGCTCCGCCGCCGGGGACGGAGCCTCTCCGCCGGACGCGCCGCGGGGTGAGCGGGGAGCCCGGCTCGGCTCCGCTCCGCCGCCCCGCCAGGACGCGCCCGCACAGCCCAAGGGGGAGCGGGGCGCCGGTAGCGGACACCGGGGAAGGGCCGCGTCTCCCCGCCTCCCTCCGCCCGCTCCCCCCGGGGCGAAGGGGGGACGCGCCGCCCGGCGCCGCCAAGACGAGGAGCGCGACGGCGGCTCCGGACTCCTGTCCCGCGGCGGCACC